>CANNZV010000933.1:0-198308 GCA_947561585.1 Caprella mutica | reverse complement strand
AACTATACTTTTTGCAGCTCTTTTTAATCCGAATGAATCAAAACCTGATTTTAGTGAATTTCAATTTGATCCAAGTGAAATTGAATTTGATAAAAGTGAAAATAAATTGATCCAAGTAAAATTAAAATTAACAGTAAGATAACTCGCAACTTACCATGCTAGATAATAGCCAATTATTTTATTTGAAATAGAACTAATTTATTTAATGTATAGAAGATTAACAGGCAGGACAAACAAATTAATGCAGGAGATTGTCGAAATCTTAATACACAAATGTTATTTAGCCAGCTTCACCACCAGCCAATCAGCTGCATATTTTCTGCTTTTTAGGGGTTTTCTGTCTAAAATAGTAAGTAATTCTTTTCATAATCCGGAAAAGTATCAGTTTTATCAAAACATATATGTTGATTAACTATGCTTCTCAGCCCGTAGAATTTACACGAGTCCTGCTAGTTTGTTAATAATCAAATGAAATGCCATAAGATTTTAGGTATTTTCAACTACACACAGAGAACAGTTTTGTTGATACAACAAAAAAAGTGGGTTTTTAGTTGTATCAACAAAATAAGTTAGTCAGCTATGAGCTATCAAAATAATTTTGTTTCAGTAAATATATATTTTTGTTAAGGTTTTTTTGTTATAGTTACACTAGAACTTTTAGGTTACAGTAACTAGAGCTTATTAGTTATAGTAACATTACAATACTGTTACTTCAAAAAATATATTTTGTTATGTCAACAAAAAGTATATTTAAAGCAACACAATTAATTTTTTGTAGTAACAAAATCATCTTGTTATTTTAACTGAAAAAATAGATTGTGCTATTTTAATTACTATTTCTTATTTTATTGCATATAGTGTAGGTATATGTTTTTTTTGCTGTATATCAATTAGTTTAATGTTACATGCTGTTATACACAAATTAAATGGGAATAAATGAACATAGAAATGAAGTGGTACATTCAGGACTCGAACCGACGATCTCCAATCTCCAGCGCTATCCTCTCAGCCATCCTGGACATGGTAGAAGTAGGATTGGAATGAACTATAAGCAATATGAAAACATGCATGCCTTTTAAAGTTATTATAAATAAATATTATTAAATACTCTATTGATTTCGTATCTTTTCTTTTTTATAATGACAAGCAATAGAACATTTAAATTGAATATTTTTAAAATAGCTATCTATAAATATTTATCAATTCCCACCTAGTTTCTTACTAGTTTTTATTAAATCAATACCTACATAGATATCTACTAGTGTGTATCATTACTTACGTAGTTATGATACGTAAATAAGGCTTCAGAATGAACTTGCTGTAGCTAATATGTATCGATATTTTTACCATTAAGATTTGCCCCAAGACTCAATACTAAATAACTTTTTCCCGCGTAAACCAGATGAGGGACATCACGCAATTGATGGTGGGAATATCGATACAAAATAGCACTCAAGAAACACGTATAAATTTATATATATATATATTGATTCTGTACGAACAATGAATACATATTGTGGTAACTTAAAATTTATATGAAGCCTAATAACAAAAAGAAATGGCAGATAATTATTACTAATGACAGTATAATATTGTCAATGTAAAAAATATATCAACAAAAATATAATATTATTGTAGCAAAATTATTATTTATAAAGACAAAGGTATGTTGTTAAACAGCAATGTTATTTAACTAAATTTTTCAGTTACTACTACAAAAACATTTTGTTATAAATAAAAAACCTTTAACAATATTTTATTGCTATCATAGCAATATTTAAGTTAATATGAACAAAACTTTTTTAGTAACCTTAACAATATTCCATTACAAAAATTGTACTGTTAACTTAAATAAATATTTAGTTGTAGTGAAGAAATCTTTGAACAATATTTTATTGCTGATTCAACTCAATTGATGGTTAATTTAACAAAAGATTCTCATTACCATAACCAAATGTTATCGACAAAATACGTTTTGTAAATTTAACAAAACCGTTCTCTGTGTGTAGAGAGATAGTTCAGTTATGATATTCCTTTACCACTTGGATCTTTTTAATCTTTTTCAGTTCAGTAAACCTGTTTTCAATATACTGAATTAGGTTAAGGAGTTTTTCCTGCTTTAGATTGTAATTTCTCAATGTGTTTTTGGTTGTTTTAAGTGGTATTAGATGTCTCTAGAATGATGGGAGTCATTTTTCCTCAATTTATTATTTAGAGGAATGGGAGAGTGACATCAATTTGCGAAAAAATTGTTAGTGAGAAACCAATCACAAAACAATCAATTTAGAAACTATATAATTGGAGAAAAATAAAATGATATATTATATTTTCCAGCAAAATAATCACAAAATTATTGATTTCAAAACTTTTAATATACAGGGTGATTGGAAAAAAGGCAACCGGGTTTTTGGATGATAATATTTTGCGAACTGTATGAGCTACTTTTTAATGCTTTATTGCATCTTGAAGATAATCTTTTTCTCAATTAATTGGTAAATTCATTTTAATTTGTGACATCGAATAATGGTGTGACATCAATTACAATAAAGTTGGTCAGAAATCAAATCCCGCAGAAAAAAAGTTTTAAAAATAGAACAAATCTCTATTCAATATTCCTTTCAAACCGCAATAAAATATATGACCATAAAAGTAAAATTTATACCGTTAACAATTTTATAAAATATTATTCAATTATTAATTTTAATCTTCTTGTACAGACCTGCTGATAATCTTTCAATTTTTTCTTAGTTCTTCAAACTCTGTAATTTTGTTGCTTTTCAATTCACGAATATTTCGTGCTGATTTGGTAAATATATTACTCTTTATGTAAGAATTAACATGGGGTTAAATTTGGGAGTTACTCAGTATCGTGTCCAATTTCTTTCAATCGTTGATAGAACACCTCACTGAGCGGTCACGAACAATAATACAGCGATGGGTAGGAGCTCCATCTTGGGCCACAATAGTCGGATGAATATTTCACCAAATTCCTCTCTTGGATGTGGACCACTCAAATTATTAAGCACATCTAAATATTCTTCTCCGATCAGATTTCCCATCCAAAAAGTGGGTCCAATAATAACACCGTTTCTGCAGAATGCAACCCACACTGATGACTTTTCTCTGCGCATACTTATTTCATAATTGAATGGCAGAAAGACATGGAGATTAGAATTAATAATTGAATAATATTTTATAAAATTGTTAACGGTATAAATTTTACTTTTATGGTCATACATTTTATTGTGGTTCGAAAGGAATATTGAATAGAGATTTGTTCTATTTTATAAACTTTTTTTCAACGGGATTTGATTTCTGACCAACTTTATTGTAATTGATGTCACACCATTTGTTCGATGTCAAAAATTAAAATAATTTCACCGATTAATAGAGAAAAAGATTATCTTCAAGATGCAATAAAGCATTAAAAAGTAGCTCATACAGTTCGCAAAATATTATCATCCAAAAACCCGGTTGCCTTTTTTTTAATCACCCTGTATAGTAAGTAACACGATATGACATAAAATCATTAGAATTTTTTTACAAAACATATTAAGTATAGAAGAGGAAAATCTAATAAAAGAATCACAAAACACATAATATTGGTTAAAATGATTATAAAACAGTCGATTTGAAAACGAACAATATAGAGGAGAACCGGGAGCATTCGGACATAGGGATGGTTCGGACTACTCGTTTAAACATGTTCAAAATTGTTGGAACTACCGCTAATTGCAACTGAATGTGTACGACGTGTTATCCGTCAGCTATTTGAAAAATCCAGTGCGGAGATGTAGTATTTCGCCCCGAGGTGTAATTTACTATTTTCTTCAATATTGATGTAATTTTTCGTGATTCAATTGGATCGTGTGTGGACTATTTGAATAGGAAACGGATTCTCAATCTCAAATGTATGAATTATATCAATATTTTATGTTATGTTTGGTGTGTTAAAAAAATAATACAAATGAAATTAGAAAAATGGTGATGTTTTTAATTTTGAAGTGCCATTTGGGATGAATCAGACACTTCTGTTGAGGTTGGTTTGGACGGTGTCCGAACCCTTCCCTCTGTATTAAAATTTTTATTAAAAAGGACATTCTGAACTTGAAGGTAATTATTTTAATTGAAATAGCATTCGTTTATAAGATTAGTTGCAAATTCTAATATTAGTGTCTTTATTTGACAGTTTGACGATCGTATTCATGCCTTTTCATTATAAAAGGAAAACCGATATAGTCCGTAATAAAGAAGGTATTCAAAAAACATTTGATGAATTCCAAAAAGGTTTATCGTCAGAAAAACTGCTGAAATTGGAGGTGTAGCAAGATTTACACTTATGGACTATACTTTAAACTGTCGATGAAATATTTAAGATGTAATTTACTTATTTTGGTGAATTCCAAGAAAAAGGAAATAGTTATACCTAAAGTAAAAGTAAATAGTTATACAATATGTTTTTGATATATAACTATTAAATATAAGGACAATCTCACAATGATTACTCATGGGCTATCTATATTTTGTTGGAGAAAATGTTCAATCATTACAATAATATTATTATGATAAAATTTCAAATACGATGAATTATTACTGTGAATAACATATCATTATGGTTTATTTCAATTAAATTAGTAGATCCGAATTCAATCCCATCATTTAATTACCCAAATTTCCAATATTTTAACCATTTTTATGGAGTATGAATCATCCTCACATGCAGCTTGTCCGAAATCTCCCTCTAGGAAGGAGCATTCGGACACTTGAATCTTTCTTACATTTTGTCTTATTACTTTCGAATGGAGGTTTAAACTGTAAAACAGTTACAATACAAACTGAAGTAATTACACGATTGATCTATAAACAAAAATCTATAAATAGTAAAATTCAAATTAGTTTCGAATTATTCAGTTTTTAACAAAACCTGTCCGATTGCTCCCGGTTCTTCCCTACAAGAAATTGATATCAAAACAGCTGAAATACGTTATAACGAAATGAGAGCAGTCAAAGTCCGGTAACGTAATTTGTAGTAAACCGATGTGCGAGAGACCAATTGCTCGTAAAGTTTGCTATACTTCGTAATACCATGGGTTTGGTAATAATTTAATCTTATTTGTATGTTTATAGCTGTATGTTTGTTGTTATATGTTCCATTTTTTAATGTACCTAAAATTCTTCTCAATGAAGATTATTAATATATTATTATAAAAAGGATTTCCAGAAAACCTCTTGTCCAGTACCTAAATTCAAAATTCATATAAAAGTGTGTTTTATATTTTTAAAAAATCGAACAAATTGTAGATAATATATTCATAAACAAATGTGCAAAAGGAAATACCATAATTTTCCTTATATATTTAGTTATTTGCTTTTCTAACTTTCCTCTATTGAGCGGGGACAATATTCCATACTATTCATAAGACAAAGTTCCAAAAATATGGGGGGGGGGGGGGGGCTCTTGACATAGTTTTTTCTTTCCTAGTGGTTGGACAGATTATGTATGTATACTTTTCATAACAACAAAAGTTATAGGCTTATTATAATTAAATAATAATAAGACATAATTAAGAGATTTCAGAAAGTAATCTGGTATTATTTTCTATTTTTTGATTTTTTGATGAAATTACTTGAAATTTGAACTTAATATTGTTATGAACATTTTACAATATATTTTACATTCAAAACTAGATTTGTCATATAAGTTTAATATTTTGAGGGGTTTTCTATTTATATTATTTTTGTATATTTGGGTTAACATATTAATATATGAATATTTCATAATCATTTCTGTAACAACAATTAAAGGTGTTTGAATAGATATGTTCTTAAATATTTGAATACAATCAAAATTCTACAAAAAAGATAATTCAAGGTTACGAATAATTATATCTTGCATTGTGGCAACGTCGTCAGTACAATATTCCACTTTAATTACAGTTTGGTAATTAAACTGAGTCGTGATTTGGAAATAAAAGCAGGGCCTGCCTGTAGACGCAGGCCCCGATTTTATTTCCAAAATCAGAATTCAGTCTCATCACAAATGGTAATAACAGCGAAGTTGAAATATATAGGTGTAAGTCACGATTTTATAATTGATATAACTCCGTAAAAATTTCATTTTCAATGACCTCTAATTAAAAAAAAAAAACGTTTTGAGGACTCGACTAACTTATCGTAAAGATGAAAGCTCTGTGATGAAAGTGAATGAAGTAAAAGCTTTAAAATAAAACCATAGATTAACTCTCACTCAGTATTGGTAAGTAGTTATAGATATTTTGATTTATGTAATTGTGTTACATGAACAAACAGTAATTTTATATGTACTCTTTAAATAGTAACCAAGAAAGTACTCTTCACTTTCGATGTCAAAAAAAGTAACCAAATAGATCCTCTGTATCGTTTAGATTCATTTTAGAACATCACATGCAACACTTACTAAATAAAAAAAAAAAACAATCTCAACAAAAGCTCTTAAAAAATGCAATAGACATTATATCGATATTAGATACACATACATCTAAATTGAATGTATTTATTAACTGTTTCAATTTTTTATTGATACAAATATACATTATTCAGTACTCTTTCTAAATGATGCAACTATATATTTCACTTATTGTTTCCAAATAGTAACGATAAATTTAATTTAATTTAGTAGGGGTTTAACGTCTGCTTCGGAACCAAAGGCCATATCACTGACGTCAAAAGGAAGAAGCAGTCAGAAAGGAAAGTGGCTCCATGAACAAAGTCACTTACCACCGTCGGTGACAAAGCTCATGGATGCAGAAAAGCTACTCTGTGAATGAGTCACTTAACAAGGAATGTGACGAAAATGGACACAAGCACAGGTGGCTACACTCACGGATGGAAGCGGAAAATGTAGAGGTGATAGTAATTAATGAAGCCTACGAGCCTACCTAACACAAAAATCTAAAACCTCGTAGTTGAAGAGCATAATCCTAGTGCTATCCTCTAAAACTGCAAGTAGCGTTGAAAAAATGATAAACATGGTAAAAATGAAAAAAGGCAATACATAATCCACATAAAAACAGTTCGGGGCCCAAGGGACGCCACCCCCCTTCTGGCCTTCTCTTCCATTCACCACAGACAGCTGCAGGATAGAGCCCCCCGGGGGCTAGTAACGATAAAGAAAAATCTGGCGATGCAACACTATTCTGAAAGTAATAGCAACCAAAAGGAACGAGTTTTAGTAATGAAATAGACAGCAAATACGAACTGTATATTATAGTGTATTGTGAGTTTGGGGCATATCAATTGGATTAATGTTATACCTTGTTATATATACATATTAAATAGCAATAAATGAAGAGGTGTGTCTGGGACTCGGTCATCCTGGATTCATATTAAATTGATTCGGTTTTGCTATTATAAGCTGTTCTGAATATGTGCAATGAACTTGACATTAGGTTTCGATATATTTCGATAAATTACGGATTTTATCCAACACTATTCGGAGCATAGTAAATAGATACAGAATTATATTAAGTTTCGAATTCATTGACGGTGAACTTGATCCATTCTTCAGAAACTATGTAAACAAATGGCGTCGCACATGTGACGTCCTAATCTGGTAATCTCCTATTTTTTTAAAAGGCTCCCTGCCAAAAGAAGCAAACCTTCTTTAAATAATTAAAAAATAACAATTATCTTTATTTAGACAATGAACATTAAAAAATAAAAGATAAGCTTCTCTGCTCTACGACCATGGCTCCGACCATCGCCAATGGTAGTGGCCTCCAACTAACTGTGAGGTGCCTATAGCAGGTCACAGGGCAACACCCAAACTGCGGTCATCATACTTCTCCTTGATCGACGTCAGGATACTGAAAGCATTGCCCCTATGAACTGCCAAACCAACTCTCTGCTCTAACCAAAAGGTCTCTCTTACATCATCAGAGACGTGGGTAATTCGACGGCCAATTTCAGCAAGGAGTGCGCCTGTCGTTTTTCCTATATTAGGTTCTTACTGGTCCTTTACCTTTGAGACAATAGATACTAAATCTCTGTTAACGGTAATCTACTAGTACAGATCTTCACTTTCCTCTATAGATCTCTTTACAAGATATCAAAAGTCAGTTAGTCAGGTTAATTTTGAATTGGCCTTCTCATCGGCTTCATCCTCCATGGTCTTCATCCAAATCCTCATCCGCTTCATTCGTCTCCTCTTCTTTCTATAACTTTCCTCTTCCTCCACATCTTCATCGAAATTTCACTCTCCTTCCTCCTTCCTTCTTATCCAAACAAGAATTATCCAACCACAGTCTGCCTCTCCTCCACCCTCGGTCTCTGCAACTCCAATGCCTCCTTCCCCTCCTCCTCCAGCTCTTCACAATCTAACACAAAATGCAACAGGTCTTCTAATCCTTTCTCTCCACATATCAAGCATCTAACCTCATCCCTCTCTCTTCTCCTGTCTCACAGCCACAGGCAGTTGGTTCTAGCCCGGAACCATATCCTGTTCATATCTCCTCCCTCGTAATCCTCTCTCATCTCACTCTTGTACTCTCTGTACAGCCAAAGTGTGCTCTTCTCATTTATCTCTTCCATCCACTCTCTTTCTATTCTCTTTGCTATTCTTCTTTTCACTTCGTTCCCACTCATCCTCTCTAGCTCCTCCACCTCTAATTCAGAGCTTTCCATGTATATCTGCGTTCTCTTCCACCATCCCACTCCATCTCTCCTCATGCCATTCAGAACTCCCTTTACCAATGCATTGTCTCCCTGCAACTCTCTCCTCACATACTATAATCTTCCTCTCACCATCCTACTCTTCATCGTTCCTATGCCTATCTCTCCTCTCGTTGCCGCCACAGATGCGGTTCTAGGACTTTTGCCCGGCGGAACTTTGCCAGGGTGGAATTTGGCCAGGTGGATTTTTACCCGGCGGAATGCTCCCCGTGGATTATATATTTCTATTTTTAAATTGGTAAATTGTATGTGAATATGTGAAATGTTGAAACCTAACAAACAATAATTCAACATTTTCGATAATTTAAGAAGCAAACTATATAATCGTTGCAATTTAACAGTTATTATAAATGGTATTCATGATAACTGCAGGTAGGTAACAATGAAAGGGTGCTAGGACAATTGCCACCCCCGGACAGTTGCCACCCGGACAATTGCCACCCAAATAATTAATATCAGGCCTCTTAAGTTTAAAAATGGTGATAAAATATGTATATTATTGTTGTAAGATTAATTATTGAAATAATTTGTAGAGTGGTTTGATAAATAGTTTAGGTTTTTTAGTTTCCCAGGTTCAATCGATAATAGTACTAGGTTTTTAAATCACTGAAACCATTTCTTTCTTTAGTATTTTAATTCAATAATGATGGAACAAGACAACTACTACACTAATGCAGCCTGTAACATAAGGTAATATAAGTATATACATTTCATACAATAAACAACAATATAGAATGGTAGAGAGGTCACAAGCAGATGTGAACTCTCCAAAGACTAAACACTTAATGGAGGAGTATGCATTTCGGGGGCTAGATTTAGATTATAAGTATAAACTATTTGAATATTAGGAATAGAAGCTATTTATTTAAAAGGGTTAAATTCTATACACTATAACAATAAAAATATTCAACACTCCCGCCCCCGAGTAAAAACATAGAACAAGAACAACATCAAAAATAAGAACATAGAACAAGAACACAGAACAAGCATATATATACAACTTTCAAATCATTGATTTTATTCTACTATTAGCCTGTACGGCTGCTAACCTAGCAGGTCTAATGTCATGGTTAACAGAGACATTACTCTCAATGTCAACATCTAGCTCAAGCGGGTATAATTTTAATATAGGGCGTTTCACAATTCCGTTCCTAGTTTTAACATCAACAGTCCTGACAATATTATCCTGACCTCTGTAAAGCTTAATAATTACACCCATCTTCCACAATAATCTGCTACAATCATCGTGTATTAAAACTAATGCACCTATTTTTAAATTCTTAGGAATACATTCCTTAGTATTCTGAGAATTCTCTCTTAATGCTAATAAATATTCATTTTTCCATCTACGGTAAAAATCTTTAAAAATCCTTATACAAAACATGTATCTCTTTCTAATAATTTCTTTAGAGTTGAAACTAGGATCATACAATTCATCAAAATCAACATCAAAATACAGATTAGAAATACGGTGCCCACAGAGAAGCATGGAAGGTGTTAAAGGCTGTAATTCATTTACATCATCAGAAGTATAGGTTAACGGTCTATCATTAATGGCAGATTCTATCTGTACAATTACGGTATTAAGTTCATGAAATGAGAGAATAGACCTCCCTACAACTTTCTTAAGACAAAGCTTAAAAACACCAATGAGCCTCTCATGTACTCCACCCATCCATGGAGCCCTGGGTGTAATGAACTTCCATTCAACCAAGTGGTCCGATAAGAAAGAGCTGACCGGAGAGGATCGAGAAATCTCAGCTAGGATGGCGTTACTGCTCACGAAGTTAGTAGCATTATCGCTCAGAAGAATCCTTGGTACGGATCTTCTGCCACAAAACCGTTGAAAAGTTCGGAGGAAAGCCTCCGCACTGAGATCCTCGACCAGCTCCAGGTGTACAGCCCGTGTGACAGCACATGTAAAGAGACAAACATAGTATTTACTATTTCCTACCGTATGTAAAGCACCAGTATAATCAACACAAGTAGCAGTGAAGGGAAAGGACTCACTAACTCTAAATTTAGGAAGAGGTGGATGTTCACTAACATTATAAGGTCTACCTTGTAATCGCTTACACGTGACACATCTCCGCAAGATATTTTTAATTACTTGTCGCGCTCTAGGTATCCAGTAATTTTGGCGTAGTGTTGAGAGAGTCTTATTTAAACCGAAATGAAATTCTTCATGCACGCTGTGAATAATCAATTTAGTGACACGCGATTTAGGTGGCAGTAATATAGGATACTTACAATTATTTTCAACTTCCGAATCCTTCCACCGCAACGCAATAAACCATCGCTCACAAATAATCTAAGCTTACGAATCAAGGGAAATTTAGAAGTTTTACGCACCGTTTCGTTATTCAAGCAATCAAATATATCAGAGTAATATTCGTTTTGAGCTGAAAATAGTATTTTATTTTCAGCGGATTTCAATTCTTAGACTTTCGACAATTTGAAACAAATCTCAATAGATAACCCATAACGCGCAACAACTTCCTATAATCACTACATTTTTCAAACATGTGCAAAAAAGAAGAAGGTATATCAGAGATAGGCTCCTCACAGTTTACAGAGTTTCCAACACACAAATTACAAGAATCTACACAAGAAATCTGAAAAGGAACTTCAGGCCACAAATCTTCCCGCAACCAACTTGGACCAACCAACCAGAAGGACAGCTTCTTATTAAATTGCTCAAACGTTAGACCACGAGTTATCATATCTGCTGGATTGTCAGATGTACGAACGTACTTGAAATCAAAACTATCAGAAAGAGATTTAATTTTTTCTACTCTATTTCTTACAAACTGCTTCTTAAGTTTGTTTGAATTAAGCCAGTGTAATGATATAGAACTAACTATCAGACCAAATATACGTATGTTCAATAATCAATTTTGATTTGAATGTTCTTATTATATAATCGGCTAATTGGACTGACAACAATATAGATGATAATTGAACAGTTACCCAAGGCTTACCTGTAAGGTGAAGGGTGACTTCAATTACTTCGGAAGCCATTCTTGTTCATTTTTCTGGAGTGTTCCAGAGGTGCCAACTTATGAGATGTCCACCTGCATCGGCCGTTAACTTAAGCATTCAGTATTCAAAGATCGAATCTTTTGTTGTGTATTTCTGGAGTGTTCGGGCGGGAGCGCTCCGGGCGGGAAAGAACACTCCAGAAAAATGAACAAGAATGGCTTCCGAAGTAATTGAAGTCACCCTTCACCTTACAGGTAAGCCTTGGGTAACTGTTCAATTACTTATCGCCATTCTTGTTCATTCTGGAGTGTTCCAGAGGTGCCAACTTATGAGATTTTAAAGAACGCAGCAAAAGATGAGACCAACCAATTTTCAAGTATGAATTTAAGATAAGAGCATTAGAAAATTGTAACGTTGACCCACCCTGCGACCTTGATTATCGTCAATGGTAATATTATGGTTCAAGAAAGAACAGGCAGCTGCTGCACAAGTGCAGAGATTAAACTTAGCAATGTCGATTCCTGCCTCTTCCATAATTGCTTCAATCCGTCTACCTATTTTTGAAGTAGATAGGTACTGTTTGTATGATTTTCGGAAACTTACAGAGTTGATTAGACTCTCCACGAAATCTAATCCATGTACTCTTTGAAGGTTAAATATAGACAGAATTTGAATTGGCATTAAAATACCTCATTTAATCAGGAATTCATTATTTCCCACACGTGGTGTATAAAGTAATTGAAATAGTCTCTTTCATGATACAAAATCTTTATACATCCATAACTTTGAAAGTTGGAACTTGATGTATAGATCATAGAGCTTGTACCGTATCTCATTAATTAATATGTTGAAATTCTAAAAGCAATACCTTCCAGAGGGAAATAATTTTTCAAAATTCAAAACAGAAGAAACTTCCAAGATCATTTGTACATGGGAGTGGTTAGTCTTATTTAATTTTTATTTTAATTGGTATCCAGGATACCTGCACTAATTCAATAACTAACACTCTTTACTGCAAGAGATTTCACTATAGATAATCCAGTATTATAAGAAAACTTTATATTAATAATTTACATCATTAAATTGCATGGGATCAATTTTCTGTCTACTCAAGAAATATACCACTTGTGATCTAGCTATGTTGTTTATAGAGGTTTGGCGGAAATTCTGCACTAAAAACACATGATACTGATTTTGTACCACAAAAGGGGTAATGAACACTGTTGCACTTGGTCTTCCTAAATTTTATAAAGCCTCATGATACTTAAACGTTAGATATCAGCTACTATTCGGTAATCCCATCAAAATACCAACTTACTTTATCAGCATGAACGTTTTGATAAAAGTATATTTTTTCACAGAAAAATAAGTCTTCTAACAGACGTTGTCAAAATCTTTAATTAATACGAGAGCATGGCTGAATATTTGTAGTCTTGACAGTAAATATTTTGATGTGGACAAACTAAATGTCATTTGAAAAGGCCCTGCCAACCGGATTAAAATGGCCTTCAGTTCTAGAACATTAATGTGGGAGGTAGAGTCTTAGCATATATAATCCCATCTATTTTAAATAAAATTTAATATATTTATAAGAAATGTACATTCTTCAAGTTGATGCATCAGTGGTAGCTAATTACAATACTTTGAGAATCATGGTTTATGCTTACTAAACTGATTGAAAAGATTCATATTCAACTGGAAATCCGTATTATCAGAGGTTATATAAACTCAGAGTTGAAGGCCACGTTTTCCACACTTCTCCTGATGATGAATAGAAATCTTTTTAATCGAAAGCTTGAAACCAAAAATACCTTCAACGCTTACGAAACTATAGTAATGAAAGGATGTCTAAATACTTTAAGCTGGATAATCATCATCAATTTCTATTCATTTGTAAGTTACCATTGACAAATTTGAGAGCATTAATTTTAAGACGTTCTAAAATTATAAAGAATAAAACTCACCATTAAACTGCTGGATGGCAGAGAGTCAACAGTTTGATAAAAAATAAAAACGTCACAATTAATAGAATTTTGCTCAAATTTGTTGCATCAATTAAAAATCATTTCTTTCTAATGATTAGGAATAAATAAAATAAAATTTCTTTCATTACTAATAACAACAGTGCTCTCTCTCTCTGCAACAGTCCATTCATATGCGAATTCATCTATCAATTAAGTAAATTAAATAGTACATAGATAAGTAACTTTCAGTTCTTAATTTTGCCAATATAGAATTCATGACTTATGTAAGTTGCATGATTCACAAGTAGAGCCTTTAGCTCTAAACTTAAGTTAGAAATGTTTTCCAATTTCTAATATCTACGGTATTATTCTCTATATGGACAGAAAAGTAATCATCTTCAAAATCAATAGAGGCCACGAGACAAATTTATTCCATTGAACCAACTACAGTTCTTCAATGTTCTAATAAATAACGTTAATAATGGATATGCAGATTCGATGGCTTTAGATAAATTTATAAATAAATGAAGTCCTTCACGTCTTATATGAATGAGAAAACTGAACCGAAAATTATCATTATTCTCTATGACCAATCTTCATACCTATAGACATTAATTTATGAATTTCCAAAATAAGAAATAATTTGGAAATACAGGTTTTATGTATCTATGTGTACCAAATTTCTGGTTGAACTAGTTGTTGCCCTAGTGCAACAACGTATTCAACAGTCTTCAACTCTTCGTCAATTCCCGCGTCGCAGAAGAATTTATCGAGGAATATAGGTAATTAGGGTAAAGTAGGTATATTACGACACATAGTAAACTGGCCTACTAGAAAAACTATGAACAGTCTTGAATCCTAGCAGGAGGTTATCGAAATTCCCCTGTTAATTCTCTGAATCAGAGAAAAACTTAACATTGCAAATTCATTTGGGAAGAGACTGTAGGCATTAGCATATAACTAGTAAGTTAACTGGCTTCCAGCAAAATTTTTATTGAAGAACCAGACTTGGATATGCAATTGCAAAACATATCTGTAGTGGTATTAACAGTCTGTATTTGTTAAGAAATTAAATATTGGTACTTGAGACTAAAGATCAAGTTACACGATATGTCTAGTGTTCCTTAGATGAAGCCAGTACAAGCTCGGGTCACAAATTCCCGGCTAAAATAGTTAACTAGTTGCCCTAGCTAAAAATTCATAGATTGTCTTCAATCATAGTAGTGAATATCGGAATCCCCTCTCAAATTGTTCTGAAACAGAAAATTTTCATAATGCGAGTTTATATGGAAGGAGACTCAATAGGCATATAGCCTGTAGCTAGTTAGTAGTCACCATGAATTTGAGACGAAATTTTTATAAAGAGTTAAAAAATTATACGCAATATAGCGTAACGTATATTTGATATTTCCAGTGAAAGCACGGTCTCAAAATACCGGCTTCAAACTAACTAGATTTACCTTAGTCACAAATTTTTTAGGGTTTCTCTTCAAAATTCCCCTGTCTATATTATATCTCTGAATCAGAGAAAATTTCACGATGTGAAATTATTGTTAAGAGACTATAGGCATATAACCTATAACTAGTTAGTAGTTAACTGGATTATTATTATTAATTGTATCCATAAATTCATGGTGCTTCTTGAATGGAATACATAGCGCACTAGTAGCAATATCAATCTTTAAGTAGCTACCAATTATAAGCTAGATAGGGTAAAGCAGGTAAATTGCGGTACACTAATTAACTGTGTCCTCTAACCACAGAAATATCATAGCTTCAAACAATAATAAAATATAGAATGCATTCCGCTACTTCAGATATCTGAACAAATTTCAATAAAAATTCGAATCAAAAAGTTTTAGAAAAGTTCTTGCAAAGACTGCAATTGAACCGCAATTTACCTGTGGGATCTAGGCAATGATTACAAACAAGTATTATTTACAATTTACGCCACTTTGTACCCGTTAAAAATTTTTATTTTGAGTATTATTGCACATATGTAAAGTTACCATATAATATAATAAAGAAGTTCAAGAAAGTTATAGTATTATACGATATATAGTGTATATTTGTTCAATCCAGTAAAGCACGGTCACGAATTTCCGGCTTGAACTAGCTAACTAGTACCCTAGTCACGAATTCTTAGGGTTTTAGTCATCAAACCTAGCAGGGGGTTATCGAAATTCCCCTGTCTATAATTTTTCTCTTAGTAGAGAAGAATTTCACTGAGTGAAATTTGGAAAGAGACTCTATTGGCATAGCTAGTTAGTAGTAAACTGGTAGTCACCAATTTGTGACAAAAATTTTAAAGAGAGTTAAATAGTTACTAGATATAGGGTCAAGCAGGTAAATTGCGGCACGCTAACTAACTGCGGCCTCTAACAAAAGAAACATCATGGTTTCAAAACACACGTTAAAAAATAATATTAATAAATTATATCATTCACCGCGCTTCTCTTGATATCAATGCAACATTTCAATGTAATTTGGGAGCCGCAATTTACCTATGTGACCCTATCATATTTTTGAGATATCCAGTTTAAGCACGGTCACGAATTTCCGGCTTTATCTATTCTAACTAGTAACTCTAGTCACGAATTCTTAGAGTTTTAGTCATCAATCCTAGCAGGGGGTTATCGAAATTCCCCTGTCTATAATTTTTCTCTTAGTAGAGAAGAATTTCACAATGTGAAATTTGGAAAGAGACTCTATAGGCATAGCTAAGCCTATAGCTAGTTAGTAGTTAACTGGTTAGTAGTCACCGTAAATTTGGGACGAAAATATTAAGTGAGTTAGTTATACACGATATAGCGTATATTTGCAGTGTAAGCACGGTCTCGAAATACCGGCTTCGAACTAACTAACTAGATTTACCCTATTCACGAATTTCTAGGGTTTGTCTTCGGTCCAGCAGGGGGTTATCGAAATTCCCCTGTCTGTGAAATTATTGGAAAGAGACTATAGGCATACAACCTATAACTAGTTAGTAGTTAACTGGCTCACTTAAAAACTATCAGCAAGGCCTGTTTTCAAGTACCACGCAAGATAGGTAATTTTTTAAAAATCATAATAACGAGCAAAAGTGGCTAAAATTGTATATCCTATAGAACTAATAGTAAAGCTATAATAAAAACACTTATCTGTATACGAGAACATCTAGGCTTGAATGAAAATCGAATTCAATCGATCACAAACACTGTGCACGCACAACTAGACTTTTTAAGCCTAGGAGAGCAGGAAAAAACACACACATGTTAACGCGCCGAATGCAAATGGCGAACTGAATGCTTAAGTTAACGGCCGATGCAGGTGGACATCTCATAAGTTGGCACCTCTGGAACACTCCAGAATGAACAAGAATGGCGATAAGTAATTCAAGTTCTGGTAAAGTCCTAGAAGCAATTGGAGCAACTTTACTTTTAGAAATAAGAAAGTTAACGCCATTGGAAGATTTAATATAAGCGACAGCGCCGTAAGCACGAGTACTAGCATCCGAAAAAACGTGTAATACACAATCATCCTCAGAAACTACACATCTTTGAAATTGTAGCTGTCCAAATTTACGACAATTCCCATAATAATGCTCAATCGAAGACCTGAGTGGATCACAAATTTCTTAATCCCACTCTACGTTAGACTTCCAAATGTCCTGAATTAATATCCTACCACCTACAGTAATAGGAGATACAAAACCAAGTGGGTCGAAAATACTCGCTACACTACTCACAATCGAACGTTTAGTAATCACCTTTGGTAAGCCTGTATCAACATCTTTAACCGATAAAGTATCTGAAGCGGTGTTCCAATTTATCCCCAACACACTCGAAAGATCTGAAGCAGTTACCTCGGAAATACTTTCGCTATTAGAGATCCATTCGTGTAACGAAAAACCAGCATTGCTTAAAGTTTTAGTGGCAAACTCCTTGCTATTGATCAAAGTTTCCTCACAGTTATTAGTTACATACAAATTATCAACATAGATATTATTTATAATTTCGTTCGAAAAACTATTGTTAATTTTATCAAAATGAAACTTTAATGTAGCATTTAATAAAAAGGGACTAGCTGTACTACCAAACAATACAGATGCAAATCTGTAAGTCTTTAAATTACTATTTACGTCAAATGGATTTTCTGGCCAAAAGAATCTAGTGCAATCACGATCTTCGTTAATAAGTCTGATATTTAGAAATGCTTTTTTAATATCACTAGATGCTGCAAATTTACTAGTTCTAAACCCTAATAAAACATCAGTCAATTCGTTAATTAAGTTAGGACCTGAATGTAGACAATCATTTAACGATGGTTTACCTTTAATTTTCGCGCTGCAATCGTATACCACTCGCAAAGGTGTTGACGAGGAATCACGTTTGACACCTCTATGTGCTATAGATAATGAATTTTATTTTCACCCCGGCAAGTAGTGACATCTTCTATAAACCCGGCATCAAGTTGCTCTTTAATTATCTTGTCATAATATTCCAATTCAACTGGATTATCACGTAATTTAGTGAGACTCTGTTCTAGTCTACCCTTCGCGTAAAAAAAATTCGTAGGTAATTTTTCATGGTCACTTTTCCAAGGCAAACCTACTGAATATCTACCGTTACTATAAGTGATGCCATCTTCAAAATTTTTCATAATATTATTCCTGCTATCATCAGATCCCAAATTAACAGAGTCCATATGCCACAGTTTCTCAAGCTTATCGTTCAAAGTATCATCTTTGTTGGAATCGACTCTCAATACAGTAACCAAATTATATGAATTTGCGCTCTGATTATCTATAGTACCACCAATAATAGTTCCTACGCGAGAAGAAACTCCGTAAATATCTCCGGCAAGACTTGAACTTCCCAAAAGTTTAAAAAAACAATCAGCTCCTATTAACATTCCTAAGTCACTAAGCCTATCGCTAGAACACGTAGGATCTGCTAAGTTTACTCCACGCGCCTTCAAACATCTAACAAGCTCACATCTACCAAACATATTAATTCTGGTGGGTAAAGATTCTACTACTACAGCAACTATTTCCAGAGTTCCATCTGAAGTTTCAATGTGAAACTTCGTTACATCATAAACCCTAGAATCACCTAAAGTATTGAAACCGTCAATAGTTAATTGAATTTTAACAATAACCGGAAAATGATTAGCTTGTACAATAGATTTTAAGATGAATGTACGTTGTGAACCAGTATCTAGTATAGCCTTAACTTTTACAGTTACGTTGTTCCCTAACAAAGATAAACAAGCGGTAGGCAAAATAGTAGAATTTTTAGTAGAGTTTGAACTAAGAGCAGGCATTGCATTAATATTATCTGAAAAAGCTCCAGTACTGTAATTAGCATTACTATCTAAACTATTAAATCTATTACAGAGTGTCGTATGGTGTCTAGTTCCACAATTCCTACAAGAGCTAACACTTTTACATTTCTTCACTGAATGGTTTCGTTTTAAACAATTATAGCATAACCGTAGTTCATTTACACGCGATCGCTTAGATTCGACAGAAAAATACTTTGAACAATTATTCAAGGAATGATCACCCCCGCACAAATAACAACAAAGCCTGTAATTCGCAGTAGTTTTGAAGACTGCTGTAGGTAAATTAGCATCAAAATCTGAATTAGTGCTATCGATCGAATGAAGATGACCTATCTCAATATCTATCTCCTTGCGCAAATTGCTTAGAGTCCAGAAATCTGATTTTTGAGCGCGGTTTAAATTGTCTCTAATTTTAGTTGGCAATTTACGTATTAATATTTCGGAAAATACATATCCAGCATTATCTATATCAGCTCCTAGTGACTTAAGGCCTCTCAAATGCCCCTCATACATAGATCTAAAATTACTTAACTCCGAAGCATTTGGACTTTGACTCACCAAATCGAAAATAGAGTGCAACCTTGCCTGAATTATGCGTTGCGGCTTCCCGTAAGTCTCTTGTAACAGATCAATTGCTTCTGCATACTCTGCATCCGTGTGATCAAAACCTGCCATAAGCTGTTCTGCTTCTCCCGTCAATTGAGAGATCAAATAATGAAATTTAGTTGCGCCGCTCAGGTCTCTTCTTTCATGTATTGAGTTTCTGTATAGGTCCCAAAATTTTTGCCACATAAGATAATCGCCTGAGAACTTCATGAGCTTAATTTGAGGCAAATTAACCAATTTCGTAGAATTCTCCATATTAGGGATGTTCGAAGAGTTACGTTCTCCGTCGCCCCTTTTGTAGTAGTTGTCAAGCGTTCCATCCGCTTCAGCGATGGCTGCATCCACTTGCAATTGGTAATCTGAAGCATTACTAATATCAGAGTTTATTGCCTCATCGCTTTCAAGTTTGAGTAGAATGTTGGCATCCAAACTAAGAATTATATCTCGTTGCCGTACAATCTCATTTTTCAGAGCACTTACAGATTGAATGTTTATCTCCACGTTAGCTAGCTCTATATTTAGTTTTTGAATTAGGGTAGTAACCCTAGACTTGTAGCCTCCTCTTCGTTGAGTTTCAGACATTTTTACCTTGACTTCACAGATCACGGCACCATGAAATAATTTGTAGAGTGGTTTGATAAATAGTTTAGGTTTTATAGTTTCCCAGGTTCAATCGATAATAGTACTAGGTTTTTAAATCACTGAAACCATTTCTTTCTTTAGTATTTTAATTCAATAATGATGGAACAAGACAACTACTACACTAATGCAGCCTGTAACATAAGGTAATATAAGTATATACATTTCATACAATAAACAACAATATAGAATGGTAGAGAGGTCACAAGCAGATGTGAACTCTCCAAAGACTAAGCACTTAATGGAGGAGTATGCATTTCGGGGCCTAGATTTAGATTATAAGTATAAACTATTTGAATATTAGGAATAGAAGCTATTTATTTAAAAGGGTTAAATTCTATACACTATAACAATAAAAATATTCAACAATTATTAATTTTATACAATATAAGATAAAAAAAAATATTATTCGGTTTCTGAATGTGCTTTTTAAATCTTATATTTTCTAAATCTTATATTCTTTAAATCTTATGTTATTGAATACTTTATACCACTTCTTTAGAACGATTCAAAACTGTTTAATTCCCTTCGTCTATAACATTTTCAGGATTTAGGATTTTAAAAACATATTGTCACAACCCTAATTATATTGTCAGGATTCTTAACTTGTAAATTATATTACTGGGTAGTAATATAAATACCTATTGTTTTTCCTTTAGCAAATAATTATAAATAAAGACCTATTCCGGGCGAGATATTTTAATTCTATTAATGGAAATTAAATACAAGGGACTTGAAGAAGCAGTCAGAAAGGAAAGTGGCTCCATGAACAAAGTCATCTACCACCGTAGGTGACAATGCTCATGGATGCAGAAAAGCTACTCTGTGAATGCAGTCACTTAAAAAGGAAAATATTAAATGTGTAATAAATTTTCTTAGCTTATAATGTATACAAATAATAATTAATCGTACAAAAATAATATACATATTTCATCTCCATTTTTAAAGTTAAGTGGCCTGATAATAAATATTTGGGTGGCAATTGTCCGGGTGGCAACTGTCCGAGGGTGTCAATTGTCCGCGGGTGGGAATTGTCCGCGGGTGGCAATTGTCCGGTCACGGAATGAAAGGTATCAGTGGTTCTACAAATTTTTGTTTGTTATAAGACTTGAAAAAGTTGGACGAAGAGTTTTATTTATAATCAGTTGATTCATAAAGTTTGCTCAATTAGGACAGCTATTGTCATATCCCTTTCACAATGGCGTCGTTAATATAAGGTTCACGTGGAAAAGATATCATTATTATAAAAATATTAAATACTAAACGTAAGATTGAAAACTATGAAATCATTAATGTAACTATTAAACATAATATCTTATTAAAAGTCATAGTTCGTCACAAAGCACTAAGCGAAGGAAGCCGTAAGTGAATTGCAACAACCAGTTACAAAAATAAATTACAATATTTTAAAAATAGCAAACTATATAGCATTTTCTGAGACTAAACCACTGCCAAAATTTATTATAGTTAAATTTATAAGGTGTTCTGTAATTATTTTCAGAAAATTCGAATTCATTTTATTTTCAATTTCGTGGCTATTTAACATTAGTTCAATGAAAATTGTTTTAATACAATATGTTAAAGTTACATTAAATTGATTCATATTTATGTAAATTTCATCTCACATTTTAAACTTTTAACTTGCAATTTAAAAATAAAAATATATAATCCTCGGGGAACATTCCAACGGGCAAAAATCGGCCTGGCAAAATTCCACCCTGGCAAAATTCCGCCGGGCAATATTCTGCCGGGCAATATTCCGCCGGGCAATATTCCGCCGGGCAAAATTCCTGTCACCCACAGATGCATATCTCAGTGCTGCCAAAATCCTCCTCATCGCAACATTCTTCTGCTTTTGCAACTTCTCAAAATCTTCCTCTATCAAGTCCACAACCTCTGCAGCTCTGCTCGATATAAGACACTTGCCAACACCACCGACTTCCAGTACACCTTTCCCACCACCACTCTATGACAGTTCCTATCTATCACTAAATATGTCATGTTGCACATTCTCTTCCCTTTTTCTAACATCTTTCTCCTTTGTCCCACATACACATTACACTTTCCTTCTATCTTGATCCCCAAATACTTGATATCCTTTACTACTTCCAACTTCTATCTCTTGCACCTCCTCTCCTTCCATGTTGAACATTATACATTTACTCTTCTCCATATTCATCTCCAGTCAAATTTAAATCTATTTTAAGTGTATTTGATATCTATCACCGGCATGCGCTAGCAGCGCGACGAATTAGACACAACCCGATATCGAATAGATTCGGACATGTTTGCTTGGTCTTCTCTTCACCTCCTGTCCACTCACCCTTTCAAGGTCGGTGACCGGAAAGAAGCCCACAGAAAAAAAGCCCACATGAAAAAAGCCCACAAAAAAAATACCCACAGGAAAAATGCCCACAGGAATGCCCACAAGGAAAAATGACCACAGGGAAAAATACCCACAAGGAAAAATGCCCACAGGGAAAAATGCCCACAAGGAAAAAGCCCACAATTTCATAATTTTTAAAATACAGAAAAACATAAAGGTGTTTTACATAATGGCATAAGTTTACAAGGGCATGAATATTCAATTAGTTTTCTCTGTCTTACAACTTTTGTCTCATTTTGAAAGCCTTCATCGATATGATTAATAATTGTATACTTGTAGAAATAAAATTTTATAGTATATAAATTTGAAAATCAATTGTGATGTTCATTTTACCATTTCAATTATATTTGTCTATATATTATAGAGCCCAGGTGCTCTATCTTGAAGCTGTCTGAGGTGAATGGAAGAGTAGGGAGGGTATCGTCCTTTGGGTTCCGAACTGTTGTAATTTGGATTACATATTGTCTTTTTTATATTTATCATATTTATAATTTTTTAACGCTACTTGCAGTTTTGGAGAATAGCGCTCAGTTTATGCTCTTCAACTACGAGGTCTTAGATTTTTGTGTAATTGGTAGGCTCGTAAGCTTCATTTACTATCACCTCTTCATTTTCCTCTTCCATCCGTGACTGCAACCACTGGTGTTGTGCCCCCTTTCGTCACATTCCTTGTTAAATGGTTGCATTCACGGAGTAGCTTCTCTGCATCCATTAGCTTTGTCACCGACGGTGGTAAGTGACTTTGTTCTTGGAGCTACTTTCATTTCTGACTGCTTTGTCCAGTCCATTTTTTAAATTTATTTTTGACGTCGGCGATATAGTCGAAATGGCTGAAAGCTGACGTCAAACCTTATAGTAAAACCCTGACAAAAATAAATTAGATACAACTGTATTTTAGGATACTTGCCGTTAACTTAATGCCCTTATAATTAAAACACCTTTAAGTTTACTGTATTTTCAGAATTATCCCAAGAAACATTGCATGGTTGGCCCAACTACGGGTACCATTGGCTCAACAGTGGCGGCAATGGACGATGGCTTGCCTGTGCTTAGAGGCATTGGCTCAATGCTGGCTGCCGATGCTTAACCAACACGATCCTAGCCTTCATTGGCCCAATGTTGGCTGCAAGATCATAGCCAATTGGCATTGTGGCCATCATCGGCCCAACGTTGGCTAGCATCCACATGAAATGTATATAAATGAATCTTTTTTAATCTGTGATATTGTTGACATGTTACATAAAATTTATTCTAAATAATTAATTCTATTATTGTAATGTATTTTTTAAATTTATTTTAGATAAAGTTATTGCCTAATCAAATTTATAATTTTCGTGTTTGTCATATAAGTATACTAATGGTAGTTTATTAATATATTATGATCTAATACCTGAACAGTATATTGATAATTGAAATGATTAATAACACGATTAAATTAATCTAATTGTATAAATTAATCTAATTGTATGTATACCGAATCGTCAATGGAGATTCCATTTTTCAGAGAAAAGAATTGACGCCATTTTCTTGGTTCTTCACAAACGCATGGTTCTTCACACTTGCATTTTTGAGCGAACCAAGAACTAGTTAAACAGATGAAGAGAGAGCATAGTATCATATCCTGAATACATCCTCAAAAAAACTGAAGAATTTTTTTTTATAATAGGCGTCGGTGTCATTTTTGTAGGCAGGCTGTAGCGCTGAGTTCCTAACTTCTAAGCATGTTGTAGATTAATATAGTACTTAGGGTCACGCAAGTAAATTGCGGTCCTTTAATTTTTGATTTCAGCCCTCTCAAGAGAGTCTCTAAATCATTCTGAACCGAAATTACATAAAATGTTGCATAGCGATCAAAAGAAACGAAGTGCAAGTTATAATTCATTAATTTAAGTTTTTAACATGTGTTTTGAAGCTATGATGTTTCTGTTGTTAGAGGCCCTAGTTAGTTAGTGTTCCGCAATTTAGCTGCTTTATTTATGCTCAATTTAGATTTTCTTTAAAGGTCCTCTCCAGGCTCCGGGAAAAAAATGAGTTTATAACATAATAATATAGAACTAAGGTCTACGATCATTATTCTGCAAACTGCATACAATTAAGTTCAATATATATTTTATAATTTGTTTTTAAAGTTTTTTAATACTCTGTGAGCAACAATTGAGCGAATCACTAATCTGATGCTCAAGAAGAAGATTGTACACTCTTTGTTTTGATTAAAAATTTGAATTTTATAAACAAGCCATGCGTTTTTGTCCTTTATTTAAATTATTTTAGATATTAATTGTTTCCTAAAGTATATAAACGTTTCTATTATAAGTTCATTGAATTTTATACCTTTAAAATTGAATACCTTTAAAATTGATTAAATGGATTTATTAAAGGTCCTCTCCAGGCTCCGGGAAAAAAATGAGTTTATAACATAATATTATAGAACTAAGGTCTATGATCATTATTCTGCAAACTGCATAAAATTCGGTTCAGTATATATTTTATAATTTGTTTCATGGCTTACTTAATATACACGGCCTGATTTGATACATTTCTCTTCTCAAAATAGAAGGCCAGGCTTTTTATTATACAGTAGTAATGAAGGATCAGATATATTGACTTGCGTATCATAGATTCCGTTTCAATTGTCTTAAGATGTGAAAAATGATTTTATTTTCATGATGAAAATTGTAAAAAACTTTGGATGAATAATTAAAATACAAGCAAATAAATATATTCAAGATTGTCAACAAATGCACTTATTCTCATGATAGTCGACCAGTTTTTGAGCTGCCAAATGGCCCCCACACACTACACGATCCACGAGCCGAGCTTTAGCAAACAAGCCGAGCCCCGAGCCAGATCGTGTAGTGTGTGGGCACTTCGAACCAAGCCACGAGCCGCGCAATCAGGCTCGTGGCTCGGCTCGTGTTGATCTGTCACTTCCAGATATTTGGCTTGGCTCGTGGCTCGGCTCGTGCTATTTTACCCCACACACTGCCCGAGCCGAGCCACGAGCCAAGCCAAATATCTTGAAGTGACAGATCAACACGAGCCTGATTGCGCGGCTCGTGGCTCGGCTCGAGGCCCCCACACACTACACGATCTTGCTCGGGGCTCGGCTTGTTTGCTAAGGCTCGGCTCGTGGATCGTGTAGTGTGTGGGGGCCTTAAGAAATCGGATTGGTTCGCCAATTTGAATATAGATATTGAAATCAAGGACCACATTTTTTTTATCTAGTGTATATGATATTTTTCCTTTTCAATTCTAAAATAATATTACACGGATTTCATAATAGTATTTAGTAAATTCTAGTCTTACCAAATCTGTAACAGGATGTTGGATGAGAGAAGTGCCCAAGTTGGTGCAGACTGCTTTCGCAGTTCTGAAAATATAATAGGCATTAAAAAAAATTCATTCAAACAAAAATTTGATTTTTAACGCATTTTTTCCTATTACATCAGTGATGGGAAATGATATAATGAAATAGTTTCCGCACAAGCACATGTTCTCAATACATTGATCTTAGCCCGTTTTTTAAGATTGTTGAAATTGCGAGACAATCTTGTGATTGAGCTTGGCAAGCATAGGGTAGGTATCAAGCATAACTAACACAGTTGGAGGAAATAACAAATTTAGGCTTCTAATTTGCACTCATTTCAACAAAATATGATAGTTAGAACTATACATAATAACTTTAAGATAAAATTTTTGATAATATGTTATATGTAAAAATCAATAAAATCCAATACAGATGTTAAAACTGGCATATATTTTTTTTTAAGAGAATTTATCAAAATTAGTTATCTAAAGGCCCACACACACTATACGATCAACGAGCCGAGCCTTAGCAAACAAGTCGAGCCCCGAGCCAGTTCATGTATAGTGTGGCCATCTTCGAGACGAGCAGCGCAATCAGACTCGTGGCTCGGCTCGTGCTGATCTACCACTTCCAGATATTTGGCCTGAGATGCGTGAGCCGAACCTGCGGTCAGCTTAGTGCTTAATGAATATTTCTTTTTCAGAAAGTGTTTAATGTTTGTTTGATGTATCCTTCCTTTTTATAAATGGGGTCAGCATTAATAGCTACTGCAAGTACGTTGATTCATCCATTCTCACGTACCTAATTAGCGCAGTCTCGAGGCTCTAGTCTCAATTATTGAATTAACTGGTCATGAGACAGTTCTTCCCTCTTCAATAGCCAAGACTTGCACCAATTAAACCTTTTTCAAGGTTGTTTAGCACTCAAAAAAATTGCAATCTCGAATAGGTCATCTGAATCTGAATTGGAAAAGTCATGCAAACTAATGCGCTCGGCTCGTGTAATGTATGGGGAGGCAGAAAGCCCGAGCCGAGCCAGGCAGGCTTGCGTGAGCCTGAGGCCCTGGTCCCGGCTCGGCTCGTGGATCGTGTAGTGTGTGGGGGCCTAAAAGATGAAAGCTTACGGAACATATGGATTAAATCTATGAACAGAAAGGATATCAGTATTGGTTCCACAGTTTCTGCGAGTGTTTTCACAATGGATGAAGAAATAGAACGATGAAAAATATAAAATAGTAGAAGGTATACATTGTCGTGTCAAATTAGTCACGCACTGCAACGATACTATTATATCATCAGTAATCATTCAAGATCTTCTATCGGATGGTTTTAACTTCGTTCTAATTGCCATATTTCAAAGTGATCCCCCAGAGCGCAGATATGGACAGAATCGTCAGATGAGCGGAGGAAGATTTCTGGTGTCATTTGAGATATAAATACATCAGATAAGATTTTAAAAATCCAAGTTTTGTCCAAGAAGGCTTTTGGTATTGATGACAATGTGAAGATTAATCAACATAATTATTTGGAGGTTGAGAAATTGTTGACCGAATTCAAGGAAACGGTGCTGACTGTCAGAGGATCTATTAAACTTGAGAAGAAGAATTATCAGACTATGTTGCTGGGAATGTGATAATTTAGAAATACCTCAATGGATGATGTTGTTGTGGTAGGTCCTCCAGTAGCTCCCCAAAACTTCTCCCAAATCCATCTCCCCTCAAGTGGGCGGTCCTCTATCCACAGATGCTCACTGCTCCCCTCCTCCTCCCCGCTAAACCTACACTACTCCGTTGCCTCCAATTGTAATATACTCCTCCATCTCCTTATGGTAGGGTGGTGTCCTGACCGGAATCTGACCAGGTCCACCCTTCTCATCTCTAGTCAGATTCTGCTCCCTATTCTCTCTCAGTCCCCCTCGTATCTGTCTATCAGCCTTCTGTCTATCACTGATCTTTTCGTGCTTCCGTCCAACTTCACCTGCCTCCACTATGTCCTAGACACACACTAGTTGTACCATCCTCCTTCAACTCCAAAAGCTTCCTCCTGATCTGTCTCTGCTCCAGTCCCTTTCTCTTGTTTTCCTCTTGCAACGCATCCACTAAAGATTTGCTGCCGGTTACCACCGCCACTCTACTCAAATCCTCATCCAGCAGCCCTCACATCGTTTCACTCAACGCCTTTTTATCGGTACTAAAACTGATGCACCAGGCACCCGCTGGTACGGCCCACTGCTCAACCGTTACCTCTCTCCTTCTCACCACCATTCCATCCCCACCCCAACTTCACTCCCCCTCCACTGATTCGTCTGTGTATACCATCAAGTCCAGCCGTCCACTCAGGTCCAACACCTCCTTAGCCTCTCCTCTAGTGAGTCACACCTCCTCGTTTGTGAGTCACACATCATCATCTTGACCAAGCGCCCCCGTCAGGTTCGCAGTCCCTCCTCCGGCTCCCGACCACCGCAGACCCTCTGGTGCCGAGCGAGGTTGGCTGCCGACTGTTTCCGCTTGCGAAAATTGCATATAACCCTTTTAGTTCTAAAAACCCCTAGCTACTAATTCTACCCCTACTTTCCCCCCCCCACCCGTAACCCCACCCCTACCCCCTCTACCTGCCCCCCCCCCCGGATCCCATACCTGCCTACAACTCCTTACATGCCTAGCATAATTAGCCCGACTAACTACCCTCCTACACTTATGGCATTCCCTCTTATCCCAATCTACTGCTGCACCCCCACCACATGTTTATATGTGGTTCTTCCTAGCCCCCTCAGTCTCTAAGCTAATATCACACCTATCACAACTAAACCTAACCCTATCCTCAGCTAACCTATGCATCCTCTTCTCATGCACCACTAACCCCCTCCCCTTAGACTTACATTCCTTGTCACATCCTTCCCAGTGACACCTAAAACCCTCTACCTCTACCCTTCTGTCTTGAACTACTACTCTATCTACCTTTTCTTCCCGTCTACCCCATTCGTACTTATGCCCCTGCTGCCTTTCCCATAGCTCCAAATGCTCCTTCCTATCCTTCACAATCTTCTTCCACCCATCCCTATGTCCCACTAACCTCTCAACATCCGTATAATCCACACTTGCCTCCCTAAGTAACCTCTTCCAATACAGCCCCGTCTTCCTCTTCCTACCTTTCTTTTTCCCCAGTCCTTCTAGTCCCTCATACCACCCCAACACAGCTGCTTTAACCTGCCTATCGTTCCCCATCCTCATCACATGTCCTATCCTCTCAAGTACCCTCACTTCTATCTTAGTCCTAATCGATCTAATCTCTAACCTAGCCCTAACATCCCACATATTCTCCACCCTAATTTCCATTTGCCTTAGTGGCTTCCCATTCCTATTACTCCAAACATACCTATACTTCCTATCTATCCAACTCTGTAACTTCTTAATATCCTTCCCCCACCAAACCCAACACTACAATCAAACAATAACCCACTCTTTACACAACCCTCTAAAATCCTACCCTGCCACCTCTTACTAAGCATAGATCCCTTTAATTGCCCTTTAACCTTTGCCCATAACCCATTTGCCCGCCTAATCCTATTCCTACTATCATCTTCAGGTCCCATCCAAGATCCTACACACAGAGAAAGGATTAGTTGAATCAAATCATATTTGATTTGTTTTGACTAAATTTTATGGTTTATCTGTGCGCCTACCTACGTGGTGAGTTGCAGGTACTATTTAATATGAGTTAAATTGACGTTGGTTAAAACAACACATATGTGAGTTGATTATTTTTAATTCCCGATGGTCACAACAACTACCTGTGATAGTCAAAACTGCTCGTGATGGTTGAACCAATTATATGTAATGGTTAAAACAACTACAGAACAAGGTTACATCAACTACTTGTGTATGTTTCTCCAATCACTCCTATGTGTTATACCAACTACTCGTGTAGGTTATACCAACTACTAGTTTAGGTTATACCAACTGCTTGTGTAGGTTATACCAACTATTCGTGTAGGTTATACCAACTACTCGTGTAGGTTACATTAACTAATCGTATAGGTGATATCAACTACTCGTGTAGGTTATATCAACTACTCGGTTAGGTTATATCAACTACTCGTGTAGGTTATATCATCTTCTCGTGTTGGTTATATCAACTACTTGTAAACTAAGTAAATGTATATTGTAATTTTAGTTAAATGTATTACACACTCGTTATATATTTAATGTTAACTTCCTGTTAGACTAGCTCAGCTATATTAAATTACCTATTGTTTCAATAACTATGTATTACTTTTAATGAGAAACGGACATAAGGTCTAAAGTCGATCACACTTCCGTCGAGGGTTAAATACCCTGTCTTGTAGTTTCTGAAGTCAGTCTGTCTTTAACATTACTCAGAGAGAGATATGAATCACTCATCTCTCTATATAGACTTCTAATTGTATAACATATTTACTCTTTAAATAAACTCTATGTCTTAACGTTGTTAACCCACTGTTATTTAACCTAATTCTAACAGGTTATGGGCCCAGTGAACGATAAGAGTTTATAAATCAAATTATGTTTAAACAAATTAGAAGTTTATAATAGTAATAAAAACGAAGTGCTGTGAAAAAAGTGTTAACCTATATGAAACATATCACTCAAAACGCTTGCGTAAGCATATCGTGTTCACGCGCTAATGAGGTCAATTATAATGATTGCTCTAGCGAAAAATGCACTTGTGTTATAATATAATGATTTAGTATTTTTGCGGAAGAGGTGTCAAGAGAGGTCACAAATTACCTTTAAATCTGTGACCTTATCCTTTGGTAAACAGTCTTTCAACAAAAGGTTCTTGCGAACTAAGACTTGTGTTACTGTTCCAATTAAATATTAATAATTATATTCAGTGAAGTTATTCTTATGAATTAGAATAATTTTAAAACATCAAACTCAGTTAAACAGTAAAACAATTTAACTGCTGTGGTTGTTTATGTTTGTTAAAGTATTGAATGATAATAAATACTTTCAACAAAAGGCTCTTGCGAACTAAGACTTCTGTTGTTGTTCCAATTGAATATTAATAATTATATTCAGTTATTCTTATGAATTAGAATAATGTTAAAACATCAGTTCAGTTAAACAGTAAATCAATTTAACTGCATTGGTTGTTTATGTTTGTTAAATATTGAATAAATACTTTGAAAACATGTCTTCAAATAAGTTACAGGGGATTGTTCCCCTAGACGGAAATAATTACCCTACATGGAGGATACAAATGAAGATGTACCTCTTACGAGAGAAACTGATGGATTTTGCGGATCGATCTAAAACAGTTCCAATTGATTCAGCTTCAACTGAGGCGAAGAATGCCTATGCTAATAATTATAATAAAGCTCTGGCAGATATAGTACTATCTATTTCACCGGATCAATTGTACTTAGTTGGACAACCGACGGATCCACACGCTGTCTGGACTACTCTTCAAGAAACGTTTCAGAAAAACACGTGGGCTAACAAATTTCGTCTGAAGAAAAAGCTCTACAATCTAAAATTGAAGTCTCCTGATCTACTCGACTTTCATTTGAAGGAACTAACTGAAGTTTTTCAAGAGCTTGCCTTGTTAAATCAAGTGATCAGTGAAGAGGATAAAGTGATTTGTCTTCTGTCATCACTGCCAGGGCCGTTTGAAGTGCTTGTCACTGCACTTGAAGCTCAGACAGACATCCCTAACTGGATTACCGTAGCTGACACACTCCGGAGAGAAGCTGAAAAGTTGAGTATTAAAACCAATAATGCATTAGCATTATCAAATACTCAGAATTATGCTGGAGTAAACAAACAGTCCATCATTTGCCATTTCTGCAATAAGATGGGACACCTGAAAAAGGACTGCTTTAAATTTAAAAGGTCTTCTCAAACTAACAGAACTCAAAACCAGCCAAATGTTGTAAATGTAAGTCATATAGAACTAAATCACACAATGTATGCTAATGATATCGCTCTTTGTAACAAATATGCCGACAGTAATATTTGGATAATAGATTCAGGCTCTTCATCACACATGAGTGGTGATAAAAATTTATGTAAAGATTTTGCAAATATTAGCAAACCTATAAATGTTTAAGTAGGAAATGGAGATGTCTTACAAGCTATTTCACTAGGAAATGTTTCTGTTATTGTGAATATACCAGGTGGTGGGAGTAGAACATGTAAAATAAATGATGTACTATATGTGCCAATCTAGCTTTTAATCTACTATCAGTGTCTAAAATGACAAGTAATAATAAATCTATTATTTTTGAAGATGATAAATGTAAAATTTTGAACGAAAATAAAGAGTTAATGGCTGAGGCTAACTGTGTTGGTAAACTCTATTATCTTAATACTTTAGTTCATAAAGCTGCAGTAACTGTAGATCAAAATGAAGTAAACTTTCTATGGCACAGAAGGCTCGGTCATATAGGTAAAGATAACTTGACTAAAATGATCCGAACTAAATCAGTAAATGGTCTGGATAGTAAATTAAAAGCTATAGAAGGCGTGTGTGAACACTGCTGTAATGGGAAAATGCATAAAATACCTTTTTCTACAAGCATTAAGAAAAATTGTAAACCTCTTGATTTAATCCACACCGATGTCTGTGGGAAAATTACTCCCACTTCCAGGGGTAATAATTATATTTTCTGACCTTTATTGATCATGCTACTCGATACTCCTGGATATATGTTATTGCACATAAGAGTGATGTCTTTCAGAAGTTTTTGGAATGGAAAGCTATGGTTGAAAATATTTATGAAAGGAAAATTAAAACCTTGCAGTCAGATAATGGAGGAGAATATACCTCAAATAAGTTTGAATCATATTTACGAAATGAAGGTATAATTCACCAGAAATCCATTCCTAAAACTCCTGAACAAAATGGGTTAGCTGAAAGATTTAATAGAACTATTATGGAAAAAGTTAGATGTATGTTATCTGATTCAGGAATTGATAAGGAATTCTGGGGTGAAGCACTATATACAGCAAATTATCTAAATAATAGATGCATTAATTCATATTTAGTAAATAAAACTCCATATGAAGCTTTAAATCTTAGAAAACCCAACATCGGGCATATAAAAGTTTTTGGATGCACAGGGTACGCACATATTTCTCGAGAGGAAAGATCAAAGTTAGAAAATAAAGCTACCAAATGTCTGTTTATTGGCTATGGCACAGTTACTAAAGGGTATAAGATGTATGATGTTGAATCTAAAAGAATCTTCTTTTCCAGGAATGTAACCTTTGATGAATCAATTTCATCTAAGATTGAGAGCCCTCAACTGAGTGATACTCCTACCTCTCCACTGGTGTTCCATTCAGAAGATTCAGAACCTTCTGGACCAGAGAATCAACCTTCTGACGATAACCCTCCAATACTCCTCCCTGAGGCGCAACCTGTACCAGCTATCAGTCCTAATGAGGATCTTAGACGATCGTCCAGAATTCGTCGAGCTCCTATTAGATATGGTAGTTGGGAGTATGATCATGTTGAAGAGGAGGAGGAGGGTTTATTAGTCAATGGGAATATCAGTATCGAACCTAGGTCGGTATCTGAGGCTCTCAATAGCGGTTCTGAATCCTCTAAATGGAAACATGCCATGGAGAGGGAATTAAATGCTTTTGAGAAACATAAAGTTTTTGAACTCGTAAAACCTACCTCAGATTTAAATATAATTAAATCTAAATGGGTGTTTAAAAGAAAAAAGGGATCTGATGGTAGAGTGGTTTCATATAAAGCTAGATTAGTCGCTCAGGGTTTTTTACAGAGACCTGGAATCGACTATGATGAAATTTTTGCTCCTGTAGTGAGATTTGAATCGGTGCGAACCATGTTATCTTTAGCAGCTAACCAAAAATTATTTGTACATCACTTGGATGTAAATTCTGCTTTTTTGAATGGGGATCTTAAAGAAAATGTTTATATTAGACAGCCTCCTGGCTATGCTATTCCAGGAAAAGAAGATTTAGTATGTAAACTTAATAAATCTATGTATGGATTAAAACAATCACCCAAATGTTGGAATGATGCGTTGGATGCATATCTTAAATCCTTAGGCTTTATTCAGTCCTCTTGTGACTCTTGTATATATGTTAAATTAATCAATAACTCTCCATGCTTCATTTCTGTGTATGTAGATGATATTATTGTAGCATGTAAGAACTATGATGATCTGACTAAAATCAAGATTGATTTAAGTGCTAAATTTGAGATGAAAGACTTAGGAAAATTATCCTATTTCTTAGGCATAAAAATCGTTCAAGACGAAAATAAAATAGCCCTAAATCAATCTTCATTTGTCAACGAGTTATTAGATAGATTTGAATTCAATAATTGCAAACCTATTTCAACCCCTGCTGATGTTAATTCCCATTTGGAACCAACTACTGATGAGTGTGAACTAGTAGACAAAACTAAATATCAATCAGCTGTAGGTGCCTTACTGTATCTATCTACTAAAACTAGACCTGACATAACTTATGCAGTTGGAAATGTCGCTAAATTTTGTTCCAATCCAAACACTAAGCACTGGTCTGCAATTAAGAGAATATTTAGATACCTAAAAGGCACACCGGATCTTGGCATTACATATGGTAATGAAGATTCTGAGTTGATAGGTTATTCTGATGCCGACTGGGCAGGAAACAGAGTTGATAGGAAAAGTACTTCTGGCCAATGCTTTATGTTAAATAATTCCATTATTTCTTGGCGCTCTGTGAAACAGTCATGTGTTGCTTTATCAACAGCTGAAGCTGAATATGTTTCCCTCTCTGGAGCCTCCCAAGAAGCTGTATTTCTAAATAAATTACTATTAGATCTTAAAGTACCAAATAAGAATCCTATAGTTTTGTTTGAGGATAATCAGTCAGCTATTTGTATTGCTAAAAATGAAAAAAAATCATCCTAGATCGAAACACATTGATATTAAATTTCATTACATTAGAGATCTTGTTGCTTCAAACACAAATAAACTTGTGTATTGCCCCAGCGAAACTATGCTCGCTGACATATTCACTAAACCGTTGCCTATTGATAGATTTACCAAATTAGTTGAATTAATAGGCATGAAAAATATATAATGTCGTGTGAGGAGGAGTGTTGAAATTTTAGTTAAATGTATTACACACTCGTTATATATTTAATGTTAACTTCCTGTTAGACTAGCTCAGCTATATTAAATTACCTATTGTTTCAATAACTATGTATTACTTTTAATGAGAAACGGACATAAGGTCTAAAGTCGATCACACTTCCGTCGAGGGTTAAATACCCTGTCTTGTAGTTTCTGAAGTCAGTCTGTCTTTAACATTACTCAGAGAGAGATATGATTCACTCATCTCTCTATATAGACTTCTAATTGTATAACATATTTACTCTTTAAATAAACTCTATGTCTTAACGTTGTTAACCCACTGTTATTTAACCTAATTCTAACAAACTATTATAGTGTAGGTTGAAATATCGGTCTGGTTAGCAGTAGCCAGACTTTTTACAAGACTTTTTCAGTCACTATATTTACTCTATTAAATTATAATCTCGAGTTAGGTCCCGGTATCAATTAGATTAGATTATTTATTTTCTAAGACCAAATCTAACATGTTCACATTTATTTTCTACTTTTGCTTCTGTGATATGCATACTATTTTAATTTTAAAAAATAATTGATCACCTAGACCTATCCTTGCTTTTTGAAATGTTTTCGATCCTATGAATTGATATATGGTTATCAGCTGTAAATTAATAGATTAGATTGAATAAGTAATCTCATCAGGTCAGTTTATAAATAAGTAATTAGATGACATAAATAACTTTACGTAGTGATAAATAGGTAGGCTAGATGAATTAATTAACCAAGCTAGATTACAAAAGTTGATAAATCTTTGATATGCTGCAATTGTACTATAACTTAATGAATAATAAATTAATGATAAAGCCTTTATCTTCTAAACCATATTTTAGTGCAATTCATCTTACTCATAGGCACTGATATTGAAATATGCTAATAGAATTACCAAGGTCTAATTGAAAACGAAATATAAACATTTAAGTTTTAGATTTATTATTTAGAAGTACAATTTGAATTCTCGTCACTTTCTTTCACGACTGTAGGTTGCCAATTCCTGAAATAAGAGATTCGTATATTAATATATATTGAATAGAAATTCACAGTATCGTTCATATACATTATCAATAACATCACCTACTCTTTTTCCTTTTGTGATGAGAAAGCGACAGCTTCGATATTCTTTTCATGTCTGGAATCCCTAAAAGCATATGAAAAAGTAAGAGCTAATCATATTGCAAATACATATTTAAAAATCATCTAATATTTTCAAATTTTTACTTTGACCTAGCATAATTGTTCCTGAACCATTCAAAGGAATTGAAGAGGACTCCGATAGTTGATGACGTTGATCTACTTCATCAATTCTTAATCAAGATCTGAAAGTAGATTCAGAAAATATAGAAAACCATATATTAATAAAGAAATGAAAAGAATTATTAACTGAGAATTCTTTCATATAGTTAAATTATTTATATAAAATGTTAAACTAATTATAAATCTTCAGATGCAGTATAAATTTAGCTTTAATAAATGCAATGGATTTTTCTAGCTAATCCTCATAATTTTGTTCATTATACACTCATAATGTAGACTTTAATTATATACCAAGAAAGTATAATATATCAAAAGGCTCACCTCTGGTTGGAGTTCTCCCTGCTAAATCCCTGGGCGGTGTTCTCCTCCGACTACCTCCCTGGATGGAGTTCTCCCAGTCATAGAAAACTAGGGTCAAGTAGGTAAATTGCGGCACTTTAACTAACTGCGGTCTCTTATCTCAGAAACATTATTAACCATCATGACTTCAAGGCACTCGTGAAATGAATAGAACCTATCATAAATTGAGCTTAAATTATGATGTTCAACAATTCAGTGTATAGCTAAACTAATTTCAGAATGATTTTGAGACTCTCTTTATAGGGTCACAATTAGAAATTAAAGAACCGAATTTGGCTGTGTAACCCTACCTATAGGTACACCAACTAGTTTTAAAATATATAGATTATCAGACCACTTTACTTGAGATACTAGGATAAGTTCCAAAATATCGGACGGCTCCACATTTTCGGTCGCGTAAGAAAAACTATATTGAATTAACTTTTATTTTAATTAGCTATTAGGTAGCTATATACTAAATTTCATACGTGACCGAAAATTTGAAATCGCCTGATAATTTGGAACTTACCCTATTCTGAGGATAGCGCAGTAACTGCCTAGCCTATGTAGAAGGGGTGTAGGTCATAAGCCCCCCCGGTCAAGAGCCACCCCGGTCATGAGCCCCCCCGGTCAAGAGCCCCCCCGGTCATGAGCCCCCCTAGGTCATAAGCCCCCCCGGTCAAGAGCCCCCCCCCCGGTCATGAGCCCCCCTGTTTGTAAATCCTTATTTACCTATATTATTTAATCCTTATTGACACTTTTGTAGTTCATTTCTGAATAGACATAAAATATATGTATATAAGGGGGGGGGGCGTGCCGCCCCCTGAACCCCCCTGCCAGGTCATTAAACAATAATGAAGTGTGCAGTACAACAAACTCAGTTATTTCTATCTAAGTAATTCTTCATTTGTTTAACTAGGTAAATAAGGATTAAAAAAACAGGGAGGGGGAGGGGCTCGTGACCGGGGGGGCTCATGACCTAGGGGGGCTCGTGACCGGGGGGCTCATGACCAGGGGGGTTCTTGACCGGGGGGCTCTTGACCGTACCCCATGTAGAAGGTATTGACACTGAAAAAAAAGCAGCTAGGTAGGTATGATGCTTAAATAAGTTAGTATATAATAATCTAGGAAAATTAATTTGGATATCAGTTTACAAACTGGAAGGCAGTAATCAAAATTTATTATTATAAAAGTTATATACTGATAATTAGCTCTTCAAATAACTACCTATATAAAGCCACCAAACTATCAATCACCAATATTTTAGAATATTTAGGCAGACATTTATCAATTTATTAATGGAATTAATTAATAATTAATAATCGATCGGCAGCGATAATACTATTTAATGCATATAACGCTATTGTTTGCACTTGAACTAAAATGGTATTGAGGAGCGTTCACATTCAACACGTAACACACTTGAAACAAGATTTAAACTGAAAAGTGTTATGCGAATAAATTAGCTTTGAGGAAAGCATAAGTTGTCAGTTACTCATATGATTGAACCAACATCTAAACTTAAAAAAAAGTAGCACTAACTCTCATAGTAAGTTAATTTATACACTGCAGAATACACTGGATTAACAGTCTTTGTGGGTTACTATAACACACTATGTCATAGTTGATTTAACTCGCACCAAAACTTAAAAAAGTAGCGTCAACTCTCATAGTAAGTTAATTCATACACCAGATACATTGAATTGACAATCTTTGTGAGTTACTTCAACACACTATGTCCTAGTTGTTTTAACATATGTTCAAACTCCCAAAATGTAACTCCAACTCTCATAGTAAGTTGATTCAATCCATAAAATGATTTGAATTAACTATGTTTGGTGACACACCATGTCATAGTTGTTTTAACACACATGAAAACATGAATATAGTCAAACCAACTCACGTAATAAATTGATTCAAAGCATAAATTGTTGACCCATTAAATATGAGTAAACTTTTTTCTCTGTGTAGCACCTTCATTCCCTCACTATCTCTATCTCCAAAAACTAAAACCTCTTCCTTATCTTCATTATTCCTTTCCTCAAACTTACCCATAACCTCCTTAATCTTCCTTACTCCCTCTTCTAATTCTACCCCCTCACCTATAATGGTAGTGTCATCGGCAAAGAGTGACGATGTTAAAGTCAGACTCTTTGCCTCCGAGCACCCCTTTTCCCATTTACCTGCTCCCGCGAAAGACCCCCCCCCCCCGGTATCCAGTGCCACTTGATTCCCACCCTATCACCCCCTAGCTCCCTTCTAGCTTCCTCCGCCTGTCTGATCACCGCTTGATGAAAAACGTTAAACAGAGCAGACGAAGTAGCACACCCCTCCCTCAAACCCTTAGCTGGCACCCATTTCTCACTAACCCCCTCCTTCCCCCTAACCCTATATTCTGTCGTCTCATGCAAATCCTTAATTACCCTTGAACAATTCCCACCTAACCCATACCTATCTAAAATACTTCACAAGCAAGACTTATTTATTCGAGGATATGCCTTCCTCAAGTCCAGAAGCCTTGCCTTTGGTTCCCTATCCCCCCTGACCCCCTGTCCTAAGCCTATAATCGCTAACAACTTCCCATATCCTAACCATGACCTGGGTCGCGTCTGCGGTTGACCTTCCCCTTCTAAACCCTGCCTGATTTTCATCTACTAGCCCTAACTCTTCCACCCACCATCTAAGCCTCTTATAAATAACCCTAGCTAAAATCCTACTTCCCATAGCTAACAGACACACCCCCCTATAATTATCCCTATTATTACTATCTCCCTTCTTGTGTAGAGGCACCACTAATCCCCCCTTTAAACCCTCTTCCCATCTACTTGCACTTTCCCTAAACATAAACTGAACCATTCTAACTATCTTTTCCCTAACTTCCCTACACGCATTCCTGATATAACCTATCCTAACCCCATCTTCCCCAGGCGCAGAATCTTTGATCTCCTTGATCACCTCCTCTATCTCCTCCTCTCCCGGCTCCTCATTCATTAATTCATTTGCCTCTTCTGCTTACCTGCTCCCTCTTAAATCCCTAACTCTACCTAATACCTCTTCTAAAGTTTCCCTATCTTCCTCATACCTATCCCTAGATACTGCCTCAAAATGTTCCTTAAATTCCCTATTGGTGATTGTAGTGCTAGCTGGTGCCTTCCATCCCCTAGTCCCTAAATTCCTTAAAATTCTATGCATATCCCCTACTTTACCCCTCCTACTTGCATCCTCGCACTCCGTAATCTTCTCCTCCCACCATTCCCTTTCCCATGCCCTAAGACTATTCTTTAAATTACTACGTGTTAATCTTACCCCTTGCCTAACCTCTTCTAATTCCCTATTTAACCTATCTTCTACATCTCCCCCTCTATTCCTTAACCTAGCTCTATACTCCTGCCTACCTACTACCTCATTCCTACTCTCTACCCACCTACCTATTTCCCTCCTCATTATTTCTATTTCCCCCTCTCTACCTATTGTCCATGGATTTATTACCTTCCCATTCCTCCTACCACATACCTCATCAGCTTCTTCTATTAAGAATTTCCTAATCTTATCCCATTCCATTTCCCCTAAGTCCCGTCCTTCTTCTAAACTGCGTCCATCGCTTTATTGCAGATCACTATTTTGTAAATAATTTTAATAATATTAATCGTACAGTAGTGAAACTTTGGTCAATGGAAGATTGCTTCTATGTTAGTATCTTGCTGAAATATTTTTTGAATCCATGAGAAAATTGGAAAGTTATGAACGTTTATGTATTTTGAAGGCATTTTACCTGTCCATCGCTTTATTGCAGCTCTATGAAAAGGCCAAAAAATGGGCGATTAACTTCTACTGAGAGGGTAAAAATTGTAGCAGGTCCTGCAGAAGGGAGGACTCTTCTATATTTAGCTTTATAACTTGGAAGAGTTAGAGAACAATAATTTCTTTTTTTGGAAAATCCCGACACAAATCCAAGGAGAGATGAGGGTACGAGAAAAATAATTTCCCCTCGAAATATGAAAAAAATACGCAGGCAGGTCATAAGGCAGCTAAATGACACTAGTGCCTCCATTTTTGACAAGGCTGTCATTGGTCTTACGTCTGATGTAATGTCCCAAATGAAACGGTCAGAAATGCTCAATGGGGCTTAAGACCAGAGAACAAGGCAATCAAGTCATGAGAGTCTCTCACTTGATGCCCAGAGATGTGAGGAAAGAAGTTGTAACCCTTCAAGCATTCGATTGTGCAAAGTAATGCAAGAATATCATCTTTTGCCAACGAGATAATTGCAAACTATTAGGCCAAGGGAACAAGTACTCAACAAAAGAGGCAATGTTATAGGATTGCATTGTTAGAATTACACCCTCTGGTACTCGGAAAGGGCCAATTAACGTTTCACCAATGATGCCTGCTTAAAACATGAAGCCACAGCCTCCTTGTTGACGACGAAACCAGTGTGGATAAACAGCTCCAGTAGAATTCAAACTTTAACCCATCCATCCAGAGAATCAAGGGTGGCTCTTTCCTCATCTGTTAAAAGAACAAGTTGGAAGTTTGTTTTCATGTAATTCTGTGTACATCTAATGCCTTTTTCCTTTTGAGTCTTGTCCATAGGAGGCCTGGAAATAGGCTCCACGTTCCTTGTCGTCTCATTTAAGACACTGTTTGGACGAATAACCAATGACAGCCTTGTCGAAAATGTAGGCACTAGTGTATTTGGCTTCCTTATAACCTGCCTGGGTAGTTTTCGCATATTTCTAGAGGAAAATGCTTCTCCTCGTACCATCATCTCTCCTTGGGTTGGTGTCGGGATCTTCCACAATAAAAACTATGTTTCTCTTATCCCTCCCAAATTCGTTAGCTAAATATAGAAGAGTCCTCCCTTCTGCAGGACCTGTTACAATTTTTACCCTCTCGGTAGAAGTTAATCGCCCATTTTTTGTCCTTTTCACAGAGCTGCAATAAAGCGATGGACAGTTAAAATGCCTTCAAAATACATAAACGTTCATAACTTTCCAATTTTCAAATGGATTCAAAAAATATTTCAGCAAGATACTAACATAAAAACAATCTTCCAGTGACCAAAGTTTCACTACTGTACGATCAATATTATTAAAATTATTCACAAAATAGTGATCTGCAATAAAGCGATTGACGCAGTTTAAACTCCCTACTCTTCCCCTCATCTCCCAAAACCTCCCATTTAATGTTTGGTGCCCTTTCTCTTCTATCCCCTACCTCCCTCCATCTCTTACCCCTATACCTCATCACTAATTTCTTAGGCCTACACTCCTAACTAACCTATGCGTATGTATTCCCTTAACCATGAACATCTAACTCATACCACCACCTATACACGTTACTAAACTAAGTCCCCCTATTCCTTTGTGGCATGAAACTATTTACGCACGCTAACCCCTGTTCCTCACTCCAATTAACTAGATCTTCCCCCGCAATACTCCCTGGTCCTATCCCAAACTTCCCACTCACCCCCCTTCTCTACCTATTTGACCCTACATTAGCATTAAAATCCCCTCCTATCACTATTATCTTCCCCCCGCTAGTCATACTTACCTGATTTTCTAAATCTATTCTATATCTATCCATTCCCTCTAAATCCCTATCCCAAATAGACTGATAAGCAGCGACTAATCTAAGGCCCTGGAGGGTGACTGCTGTCACCCTCTCTCCTAACCATTTCTTCTGACCCTCCCTCTCCAACTATCTAAAGCTTCCCCTCTAAGAATTATCCCTGACTTCCTACCGTGAACTAAAGCTATTTGGTCCCTATCATCTCCTAGCCAAATTACCCCCTCCTGGTCTGAGTTAAGCTCAGAAAACAGGACAATCTCCCATCCCCGTCTAACTATATAATCTAAAATTCTACCTAACCTTCTCCTATTGTGATCCCTTAATGAAACTCTTTGTAAGTTCCATGTAACTATTGTAGCTTCCCTCCTATTCTCACCTCCACCTCCATTCTTCCCACCCTTCTATTTCTGTACCTACGACTATTTCTAACCCGTCTTCCCTCCCCACGACTTCTCCTCCCCCTGGGCATAGGTCCAGGGTTTGGATGGATCGTCTTAAGCTTTACATCTACTAGCAGCCGACAGTGTCTGCCCGACACCAGAGGTACCCCAGTGGATCGGTCACCGAAAGTGCCCTTGCCGTGCATATGTTTTAGGAGGTTGGCAGGCTGGCTGGACCGGCCTCCCTCCGTAGTCCCTCCGTGGGTGTGAGGCATCTCCCCTCTCGGGGAGTTCGCCCCACTCCTTTCCGGGTGGCCCAGTGCGCCATTGGCTGCATCCGGAGAAAACCCCGTAGCGTTCCCCCTCGTTCCACGTGGAGGCTGCCCACCAAGCGAGGGGGTCTGTTCACACCTCCAGGGTAAGCCCCCCCCTCCATCATCTTCTCTCCTGCGATTTCGTACCTCCCTTCCCTTCATGAACGTTGAGCCCTTTCCACTTTCTCCAGGTTAATTTTGGAGAGCCATGGAGCCCATGATGTACTGGCGTTTCCTACCACGCTCCGCTGTGTCACTGTAAATTTTCATGGCATCCTCCTTCATTCAGCCACAGCTTGTTTCGACTACCCTGCTCAATAACCCGTTCCTACTTTTCATATTCTCCGTCACCTCTTCCACGTGTCTTCCGAAAGTGAGTCTTCTGTCATATGTGACCCCAAGGAACCTCTGGTTGTCATCCCTTCTGAGAAGCTTCTCTCTAATCCTCACTTCCTGTGTCCATCCCGACTCAGATGGGTCTGTGGAGTAGATGCAGATGAGGCACTTACTCGTACTGAGCTCCAGGACGTTTCATTTGAAAGGATAATATTTCAAGAAATGAATAAGCTGCAACCTGCAACTTAAACTTTTTTGCTGTCACGTAACACGTGGTGGTCTGACTTTTGCTTCTGATGAATTTAGAGATGTGTTGTGCAGAGTTAATTCTGAGGACTTTGGGTAGGACCAAAATTTTCTGTGAATCACATCAAAAAGTTAATTCATCTCGAGTAAATAGAATAATCACTGATAATTGTTTCGACAACTAAAGGAAGAGACTTATAGAATCTGCTGTGAAAGATAGAGAGGTGGCCTTCAAGAATATTAAGAGACATATCAATGTCTGATTGTTGAAACTAAAAATGACTTAGCTATGTTTTTAATTTTAACTTATAAATACTGTACATCTTACTGTTTCAACTTTAACAATGTCTAGTTTTTATGTTTTAGTTAGGTTAATTGGGAAATCATATAGTTATTAAAATATACATAAATGATAATGTGTTTTAATACTTTAATTGAAGCATTAATTAATACCCTAACTGAAGCTTTCAATAAATAGTATACCTTATAATTAAATACAGGGTGGGGCGTAAGTTTGGAAGCAATTTTTCAAACATAAATATAATTCTTAAAAATAAGTTCCTAAGTAGGTGATAGGGTTTGAACTATAGTAGAGACACTACATTATGACGTGGCAGTGTTATTTTATACAAAAATGTAGTCAATTCAAAAATGTCAGACAAAAGAGAAGCCATTATTGCTGTACACCGTGCCGGGAAGTCAGATTCCGTCATTTCAAAGACTCTCTCAATGGCGAGATCGACTGTTTGGAAGTGTGTGAAGCGTTTTAATGAGAGAGGAGACTTGAATGATCGTCCAAGAAGTGGTAGACCACGCTCACAACGCACCAAACAACTGATAAAATGTGCCCGAGAGAAGATCAGGAGGAACCCAAAAAGGTCAATACGATTGTTAGCCAAAACAGCTAATGTGAGTCCCAGAACAATGAGAAGAGTTGTCAAAGATGTCCTCTTTCACACTCCAAAAGAGACAGACTCTGTCAGAAGCTGTAAAGAAAAAGAGATTGGAGAGAAGCAAAGCACTTCTGAGAGAATTGAAGTCTGGCACGGCTGGTGAAGTTGTTTGGTCTGACGAGAAAATTTTCACAGTGGATATGGCTCACAACCGGAGGAATGACAGAATAATTGGTAAAAGTGCAAAAGACTTCCCATACAACCAAAAAACTGTCCACAGAACCATGAAACCTGCTTCAGTAATGGTCTGGGCCGCCGTTTCAGAAACTTGGAGATCTCCTTTAATTTTTGTGGAACAAGGCGCCAAAATCAATGCTAAATGTTATATTGAGAATATTTTGACGCCAATGTTGGAGTCAGCTAAGGATCACTTCGGTAATGACACTCTATGGACATTTCAGCAAGACTGCGCGACTTCACATACTGCAAATGTCACTCAAAACTGGTGCCATGACCATCTTCCACGGTTTTGGTCCAAAGAAATGTGGCCTTCCTGCTCCCCAGATGTTAATCCTATGGACTTTTCGGTATGGTCCATTCTTGAATCAAAGGCCTGTGGTAAATTCCATCGCAGTGTGGATGATTTAAAGCGTTCGCTCCAGAGATCTTGGAAGGAAATTTCACAAGAACAGTTGCGTGCCGCAGTAGGAGGAGTTCGGAGGAGATTTGAGGCTGTTATTAAAAACAAGGGGGGACATTTTGAATAAATTTATGTTTTTTTGAATTCTTAAAACCCTTATGTAATAATACATAACTGTAAATTATTAAATATATTTTTCGTTGGATTATAATATGCACTTTCATTTGCTTCCAAACTTACGCCCCACCCTGTATAATAAAAAGTCTGGCCTTCTATTTTAAGAAGAGAAATGTAACAAATCGGTCCGTGTATATTAAGTGAGCCATGTTTGTTTTTAAAGTTTTTTAATACTCTGTGAGCAACAATTGAGCAAATCACTAATCTGAGCTGAAGAAGAAGATTGTACTGTACACTCTTTGTTTGATCACAAATTTGAATTTTATAAACAAACCATGCGTTTTCGGCATTTGTTTAAATTATTTTAGATATTAATTGTTTCCTATAGTATATAAACGTTTCTATTATAAGTTCATTCAATTTTATACCTTTACACGAATATTAAATGGATTTATTAAATCAAAACAAATGGTGTACATTCTTTTCCGTCAGGCTGGAAATTTCTTAAATTAGTAAGTCGGAAGTAAAGTAGGTTTTGTACAGTTTAGATTATAAAAATCTTTAAAAAAATATAAAATTGAAAATATGCTACCAAATTCGATGCGGTTCGCAGCAAAATGATAAGAAACATTAGCCTCGTTGAATAAGGCAATAAAAGTATTTGCTTGTAGGGGACCTTTAAACCTAATACCTAGTTGACAATCAAAACAAATGGTGTACATTCTTTTTCTTCATGCTGAAAATCTCTTAAATTAGTAAGTCGGAAGTAAAATAGGTTTTGTAGAGTTTTGATTATATAAATCTTTAAAAGCATACAAAATTAAAAAATGCCACCAAATTCGATGCGGTTTGCAGCTAAATGATAAGAAACATTAGCTTCGTTAAATAAAGCAATAAAAATATTTGCTTGGAGAAGAACTTTATTCTGCGAAAAATAGCCTATAGTTTTCTAAAACAGATGGCACTTCATTTCTTCAATAGTCAGGCTGAATCATAACTTATTTACTAAGGAGTTCTACCTACTATAAACTGTTTTATTCTATTTTATTGACTAAGTATATTTTTTGTTACAAATTTTTATTATTTATATATCGAGAGGATTGTGTTGGTTATCATTTTATCATTTCCATGTTGATTTCATTTATTAAAATGTCTGGTTAAAATGTGTACTTTTATTTACCAAATTGAGATTCATTGTAAAAATAAATCCTAGTTTGGACTAGAGCGGTTAGCAACGGCATGCTGCCGTCAGCCGTAGCTATGCCATCATGGGCCAGTGCTGGCCCACAGTGAAATACAGTTGGCTTTAGAGCGGTTAACATCGGCATGCCGTCGTCAGCCGAAGCTATGCCATCATGGGCCAATGCTGGTCCAACAATTAAATTACAGTTGGCTTTAGAGTGGTTAGCATCGGTATGCCGTCGCTAGCTATTGTCAGCCGTTGCTATGCCAGCATGGGCCAATGCTTGCCAGCGGTGCAGCCCGACTTTGGCACAGAGATGGCCCAATCTGGTACGATTGGTTTGCCGATGTTGGCCCACCGCCTCATTCAACGGATGGCCTTAATGGCCCTACGTTGGCCCAACACTGCAATGCTTCTGGGGTATGTAGTTGTGGGCTTTTTTCCTTTGGGCTTTTATACCTGTGGGCTTTTTTCCTCGTGGGCATTTTTCCGGGAACCCTCCACCTCTACAAAAGTAAAGTTCAATTTCATTTACAAGCGACGGTGAATGCATGCGCTCTTCGAATGCATTTTTTTTCGCCCGTCATCTTTATAAAAGAAAAATAAATTTTCCCTAAAAACAACGGTCTGTCGATTCGATGGAACAATCCATCGATTCGAGATCCCAGGCAATCGAAAAGAAATCGAATCGATATACGTTGTTTATAGGGTTGATAGGGATCGAAGAGTTTTCCTTAAAAGCCGTCTTTACATTGTCAGTCGTCGCCTAGGTATTTCCCTAGGGAATCACCACAAAGTGGTCAACTTTCACCATGAAATGCTGTTTTCGCACTGAAATTGAAAAACGAACAGTGTTCGTTCGAATTACCACACTTTCGGTGAGTGGCACTTTTTCACTCATCATCAGTTTCAGGCAGCTAACATTTTGTTTAAATGTGTCTGCAGTCCAGTCCACTGCTAAAGGGACCTTTACACGAGCACTGGTCAGTGCCACTATTCACCACACTTTTTTCACCACACTGCCCATCAAGTAGCTCAGCGCCTTTACAAGAGCGGAATGTGCTTTGGTTGGCACTGACACTGTAGTATCGTGGTTAGCATCTAATATGATATTAAACACTAACGCTGTTAGAGTTTTATCTTTATAATCTTTAGATTTTATTTTCCATAGGCATGGGTGCTCAACAATTAGGCCAATGAAAGGGGTTGTTGATTGTCTGGCAATCGCTACTGACAGACAGTGGCACTTTGTGGTGAGCGTTCGCTCCCAGAGCGATAGCTTGGTCACCACCAAGTTTTGAAAAGAAGGGTGGGGCAAGTAGCAAACTGGGCGTGGCATAGAGCAGTGTCACCACAAAGTGGCACTGAGCACATACCGTGTAAAGGCCCCTTTGCACGAGCACTGGTCAGTGCCACTATTCACCACACTTTTTTCACCACACTGCCCACCATGTAGCTCAGCGCCTTTACACGAGCAGAATGTGCTTTGGTAGGCACTGACACTTTAGTATCGTGGTTAGCATCTAATATGCTATTAAACACTAACGCTGTTAGAGTTTTATCTTTATAATCTTTAGATTTTATTTTCCATAGGCATGGATGCTCTTCAACTAGGCCAATGAAAGGGGTTGTTGATTGTCTGGCAATCGCTACTGACTGACAGTGGCACTTTGTGGTGAGCGTTCGCTCTCAGAGCGATAGCTTGGTCACCACCAAGTTTTGCTAAAAAGAGTGGGGCAAGTAGCAAAGTGGGCGTAGCATAGAGCAGTGTCCCCACAAAGTGGAAGTTTGGAACTGAGCGCTTACCGTGTAAGGGCCCCTTAATACATCCATATTCACGGACTCACATTATATAGAACATAGTAGCGACAATTGACACGATTAGTGTACGTGACGTCATCACAGCAACACTCTAAAAGTTTAATTATAAAAAATGTTTATATATAAGAAAAGATTAATGGTGAATTCAGTTATTAAAACTACTTGACCCTAATTTTCGATTAAGTCTGTTGTCTTAATGACGTCACAATAACAAGTCACTCTACTGTCATTATACTATGTATATAGCAGTAGACCGAAAAACAGACCTATAAAGGGGCCTTTACACGAGCACTGGTCAGTGCCACTATTCACCACACTTTTTTCACCACACTGCCCACCAATTAGCTCAGCGACTGTTTGAAGAGGAAGGTGAGAAAGAAAGTTGGAGGTAATGTAAAGATAAATCCACCGTGGATGAATGATGACATTGAGAGAGGTATAAGGAGAAGAAGAGAAATAAATAGACAAAGGAGAGGCGTGGAAGGAGCAGAAAGAGAAAGATTGTGGATACTATACAGAGAGCAAAAGGCAACAGTGGGAAAGATGGTGAGAGAAGCAAAGGGGATGCATGAGAAACGAGTCGCACAAGAGGTAAAGGAGGATAGAAGTAGAAATAAGATGTGGGAGATGATTAGAAAATTGAAGGGAGAAAATAATAATAAGAAGAAAAGGAGACTGTATAATGCAGATGGAGAAAAGATTGAGCTGGAGGATGAGGCGAAAGAGATGATGGGCTACTGGTCTGAGCTATACCAAGCTGGGGGAAATGTAGTGGGAGATGTGTGGACAGCAAATGTTAGGGAACAATATGTTAGAGAATGGGAGGAGGGTATTAGGCAGGATGAAGATAGAGACGGAGCATTGAGAGAGGAGGGGAGGCTGCAGATACCTAGGTTGGGGAGGTTGGAGGGAGTTGAGAGATGGATGAAGGTTGTTACATTGAGTGAAGAAGAGGTGAAAAAAAGGATAGGGAAGCTGAAAAGCCATAAGCAGCTAGGGAGGTCCAGATAAGATAAAGGGAGAAATGTACAGAGCGATAGCAGATAGTGAGGGACGCATGGGAAGGGTGACTGGAGCTTTCAATAGGATGTTGGAGTCGGGGCAGGTGAGTGGGAGCTGGAATAAATCCAAAACCTGCATGGTACCAAAAGCTCAAAGACCAACTGTAAATGAGCACAGACCAATAGCTTTGACAAATGTGGGGTATAAGGTGTTCATGGGGGTGTTGAAGGAGCGTTTGGTGGGACAGGTGATGAGTGATGCGAGAGTTGGTTACATGCAGGTGGGTTTTACGGAGGGCAGGAGAATGGAGGAGAATTTGTTTTTGTTGGGATGGTGCGTGGAGGAGAAGTATAGGTTAAAAGGAAGTTTGGTAGTGGTGGCTGTAGATTTTGAGAAGGCTTTTGATAGTGTGGATAGGGGGGCTTTGGTCACAGCGCTGAAGTATTACAAATGTGACCCTAGAGTGATAGATGTGGTGGTCAATTTGTATAGGGGTGATGGGACTGAGATTTGGAGGGAAGGCAGAAAGATGGGTGATACGGAGATAGGAAGGGGCATCAGACAAGGCTGCACTGGGTCCCCGCAACTTTTCTTGATGGTTGTGGGGATGCTGATTGAGAGAATTGTTAGGGGAGGGTTGGGATGCAGAGTGAGAGGAATGTATATTCCAGTTCTGTTTTACGCATATGATGGGTTGTTGATGGCGGGTCACAAGGAGTCACAAGGATAAAGGGACCTTCAAAAAGCACAATATGCTCATCCAAGGAAGGCCCCTGTGCACAGCCAGCTGCGCTGCTCAACGTAGGGATACTAACGGAGCATGGTAAATCTCTCTCCATCAATCCTCACTTGGAGCCCATGCACTTCAAACCGCACTCCCAAACCTGACGAAGGAAGAACCTCCAGCAGGCGTAGGAAGACAGTTTGGGTGCAATCATAGGCTACTACAAGTTTTAACCTGGACTTGGTCAGTCAAACCCACCAGTTCCTGAGACGGTGACAGGACGCAGGGTGCGACCTGATCTCTCTCGCCACGTAAAGGCGCCAGGGTTTCTCTTTAAATATAGAAGAGCAGAATGTTTTTTCTACACTAGGTAGACACTAGGGGCAAAGTTGAAGTCTGGGGGGTGCACAGAAAACAACCGCCACAGTCACACATCTGCTCCTGCTCAGAAAAGGCCAAAACAAGAGGTCATGATAAACCCTGAGCTCAGTAATCAAGCCCAGGGAGAATCCCGTCTAGGCGTCTTTTAAAAGAGTCAACTGATGGACTGTTGACAATTTCAGCTGGAAGTCTGTTCCAGAGGTTGCAGACTTTCACCAGCATGAAATTCTCCAGTTGGGTAGTGCCGAACCGAGGTGGAACAACCTTCCACCCATGGTTACGGGTGGCGTTTTGGTAGTGTGGGTGAGGCTGGGGAGATGGTGGGGAGGCTGGCTGGGGTGGGGTAGGGATTTGGAATGAGAATTAATAGAAGGAAGACGGTATGCATGGTATTTAATGGGGAGAAACCAGATGACGGAATGGTGGGGGGAGTGGAGGTTGTGGACAGGATGAGATACTTGGGAATGGAAGAGATGTCCAAGCGTGACTGTTTTAGAGAGAATAGGGAGAGGAAGTTGAAGCTGGCAGAGAAGATGAGCAACCTTACTTTTTCGGTGGTGTCCAGAGCGTGCGAGAGGATGACAATAGGGAAGGTGTATTGGAAGAGTGTGGTTCTGCCGGGAGTTTTGAGTGGAGGAGATGTGATGGTGTGGAGGAAGGGAGAGAGAGAAAGAATGCAGCGGGTGGAAAATGGAGTCTGGAGGAAAATTCTGGGAGCACCTGGATATGCCGCCTCAGCGGCTCTACAGGGAGAGGTAGGTTGCTCTGGAGTGACTCCTAGAGACATGAAGGGGAAGATTTTGTTTTTGAATCATATGATGGAGGGTGAGAATGGGTTGTTGAGGAGGATAGTTGATGCTGGTGATATGAGGGGAGGAAATGGTGGATGGTTTAGAATAGTTAGTGGGTACATGGAGGAAGTGGGACTTGACAGACAGCAGGTGAGAGACATGTCCAGGGAGCAGATTGTGGAAAGGATAAATGAGTGGGAACATGGAAGATGGTGAGAGGAGGTGAGAGGGAAGCATACTTTGAGGTATTATTATGAGATGAAGGAGAGGATAGGAGGGGAAAGTTGCTATGATAATGGGTGGGGATCGGTGTTGCTGTTCAGAGCAAGGGCGGACTTGTTGAAATTTTAGTTAAATGTATTACACACTCTTATATATGTTTAATGTTAACTTCCTGTTAGACTAGCTCAGCTATATTAAATTACCTATTGTTTAAATAACCATGTATTACTTTTATGAGAAACGGACGTAAGGTCTAAAGTCTATTACATATCCGGCTAGTGTTAAATAACACTGCTTGTAGTTTCTGAAGGTAGTCTGTTTTTGCATTACTCAGAGAGAGATATGATCCTCTCATCTCTCTAATATTCTTCTCTCTGTATAACATATAAACTCTTTAAATAAACTCTATGTCTTAACGTTGTTAACCCACTGTAATTTAACCTAATTCTAACAGGTTATGGGCCCAGTGAACGATAAGAGTTTATAAATCAAATTATGTTTAACAATGAGAAGTCTATTATATAGTAATCAATAGGAACGATGTACACTGAACAAGTGCTAAACTAAATGAAACATATACGCACGAACGATAGTGTAAGCATATCGTATTAACGCGCTAATGAGGTCGATTATATTGACTGCTTGAGCGAAAATGTACTTGTTTCGTATAGTATAATTATTTAGTATTCGTGCGGAAGAGGTGTCAAGAGAGGTCACAAATTATCTTTAAATCTGTGACCTTATCCTTTGGTAAACAGTCTTTCAACAAAAGGTTCTTGCGAACTAAGACTTGTGTTGCTGTTCCAATTGAATATTAATAATTATATTCTGTGAAATTATTCTTATGAATTAGAATAATTTTTAAAACATCAATTCAGTTAAACAGTAAATCAATTTAACTGCTTTGTTTGTTTATGTTTGTTAAGTATTGAATGATAATAAATACTTTGAAAAACATGTCTTCAAATAAGTTACAGGGGATTGTTCCCCTAGACGGAAATAATTACCCTACATGGAGGATACAAATGAAGATGTATCTCTTACGAGAGAAACTGATGGATTTTGCTGATGGATCTAAACCAGTTCCAATTGATTCAGCTTCAACTGAGGTGAAGAATGTCTATGCTAATAATTATAATAAGGCTCTGGCAGATATAGTACTATCTATTTCACTGGATCAATTGTACTTAGTTGGACAACCGACGGATCCACACGCTGTCTGGACCACTCTTCAAGAAACGTTTCAGAAAAAAACGTGGGCGAACAAATTTCGTCTGAAGAAAAAGCTCTACAATCTAAAATTGAAGTCTCCCGAACTACTCGACTTTCATTTGAAAGAACTAACTGAACTTTTTCAAGAGCTTGCCTTGCTAAATCAAGTGATCAGTGAAGAGGATAAAGTTATTCGTCTCCTTTCATCACTACCAGAACAGTTTGAAGTGCTTGTCACCGCACTTGAAGCTCAGACAGACATCCCTAACTGGATTACCGTAGCTGACACACTCCGGAGAGAAGCTGAAAAGTTGAGTATTAAATCCAATAATGCATTGGCATTATCCAATACTCAGAATGATACTGTAGTAAATAAACAGTCCATCATTTGCCATTTTTGCAAAAAAATGGGACACCTCAATAAAGACTGCTTTAAATTCAAACGGTATTCTCAAAATAACAGAACTCAAAATCAGCCAAATGGTGTAAATGTAAGTCATATAGAACTAAATCACACAATGTATGCTAATGATATCTCTCTTTGTAACAAATATACCGACAGTAATATTTGGATAATAGATTCAGGCTCTTCATCACACATGAGTGGTGATAAAAATTTATGTAAAGATTTTGCAAATATTAGCAAACCTATCAATGTTAAAGTAGGTAATGGAGATGTCTTACAAGCTATTTCACTAGGAAATGTTTCTGTTATTGTGAATATACCAGGTGGTGGAATTAGAACATGTAAAATAAATGATGTAAATAATCTAGCTTTTAATTTACTATCAGTGTCAAAAATGACAAGTAATAATAAATTTATTATTTTTGAATATGATAAATGTAAAATTTTGAACGAAAATAAAGAGTTAATGGCTGAGGCTAACTGTGTTGGTCAACTCTATTATCTAAATACTTTAGTTCATAAAGCTGCAGTAACGGTTTATCAAAATAAAGTAAACATTCTATGGCACAGAAGGCTCGGTCATATAGGTAAAGATAACTTGACTAAAATGATCCGAACTAAATCAGTAAATGGTCTGGATAGTAAATTAAAAGCTATAGAAGGCGTGTGTGAACACTGCTGTAATGGGAAAATGCATAAAATACCTTTTCCTACAAGCATTAAGAAAAATTGTAAACCTCTTGATTTAATCCACACCGATGTCTGTGGGAAAATTACTCCCACTTCCAGGGGTAATAATTCATATTTTCTGACCTTTATTGATCATGCTACTCGATACTCCTGGATATATGTTATTGCACATAAGAGTGATGTGTTTCAGAAGTTTTTGGAATGGAAAGCTATGGTTGAAAATATTTATGAAAGGAAAATTAAAACCTTGCAGTCAGATAATGGAGGAGAATATACCTCAAATAAGTTTGAATCATATTTACTAAATGAAGGTATCATTCACCAGAAATCTATTCCTAAAACTCCTGAACAAAATGGGTTAGCTGAAAGATTTAATAGAACTATTATGGAAAAAGTTAGATGTATGTTATCTGATTCAGGAATTGATAAGGAATTCTGGGGTGAAGCACTATATACTGCAAATTATCTAAATAATAGATGCATTAATTCATTTTTAGTAAATAAAACTCCATATGAAGCTTTAAATCTTAGAAAACCCAACGTTAGCCATATAAAAGTTTTTGGATGCACAGGGTATGCACATATCTCTCGAGACGAAAGATCAAAATTAGAAAATAAAGCTACCAAATGTCTGTTTATTGGCTATGGCACAGTTACTAAAGGGTATAAGATGTATGATGTTGAATCTAAAAGAATCTTCTTTTCCAGGAATGTAACTTTTGATGAATCAATTTCATCTAAGATTGAGAGCCCTCAACTGAGTGAGACTCCTACCTCTCCACTGGTGTTCCATTCAGAAGATTCAGAACCTGCTGGGCCTGAGAATCAAACTCCTGACGATAATCCTCCAATAATCCTCCCTGAGGCGCAACCTGTACCAGCTATCAGTCCTGATGAGGATCTTAGACGATCGTCTAGAATTCGTAGAGCTCCTATTAGATATAGTAGTTGGGAGTATGATCAGTTTGAGGAGGAGGAGGGTTTATTAGTCAATGAGAATATCAATATCGAACCTAGGTCGGTATCTGAGGCTCTTAATAGCGGTTCTGAATCCTCTAAATGGAAACATGCCATGGAGAGGGAATTAAATGCTTTTGAGAAACATAAAGTTTTTGAACTCGTAAAACCTACCTCAGATTTAAACATAATTAAATCTAAATGGGTGTTTAAAAGAAAAAAGGGATCTGATGGTAGAGTGGTTTCATATAAAGCTAGATTAGTCGCTCAGGGTTTTTTACAGAGACCTGGAATCGACTATGATGAAATTTTTGCTCCTGTAGTGAGATTTGAATCGGTGCGAACCATGTTATCTTTAGCAGCTAACCAAAAATTATTTGTACATCACTTGGATGTCAATTCTGCTTTTTTGAATGGGGATCTTAAAGAAAATGTTTATATTAGACAGCCTCCTGGCTATGCTATTCCAGGAAAAGAAGATTTAGTATGTAAACTTAATAAATCTATGTATGGATTAAAACAATCACCCAAATGTTGGAATGATGCGTTGGATGCATATCTTAAATCCTTAGGATTTATTCAGTCCTCTTGTGACTCATGTATTTATGTTAAAGTAATCAATAACTCTGCATGCTTCATTTCTGTGTATGTAGACGATATTATTGTAGCTTGTAAGAACTTTGATGACCTTACTAAAATCAAGACTGATTTAAGCGCTAAATTTGAGATGAAAGACTTAGGAAAATTATCCTATTTCTTAGGCATAAAAGTCGTACAAGACGAAAATAAAATAGCTCTAAATCAATCTTCATTTGTCAACGAGTTATTAGATAGATTTGAATTCAATAATTGCAAACCTGTGTCAACCCCTGCTGATGTTAATTCCCATTTGGAACCAACTACTGATGATTGTGAACTAGTAGACAAAACTAAATATCAGTCAGCTGTAGGTGCCTTACTGTATCTATCTACTAAAACTAGACCGGACATAACTTATGCAGTTGGAAATTTCTCTAAATTTTGTTCCAATCCAAACACTAAGCACTGGTCTGCAATTAAGAGAATATTTTGATACCTAAAGGGCACACCTGATCTTGGCATTACATATGGTAATGAAGATTCTGAGTTGATAGGTTATTCTGATGCCGACTGGGCAGGAAACAGAGTTGATAGGAAAAGTACTTCTGGCCAATGCTTTATGTTAAATAATTCCATTATTTCTTGGCGCTCTGTGAAACAGTCATGTGTTGCTTTATCAACGGCTGAAGCTGAATATGTTTCCCTCTCTGGAGCCTCCCAAGAAGCTGTATTTCTAAATAAATTACTATTAGATCTTAAAGTACCAAATAAGAATCCTATAGTTTTGTTTGAGGATAATCAGTCAGCTATTTGTATTGCTAAAAATGCTAAAAATCATCCTAGATCGAAACACATTGATATTAAATTTCATTACATTAGAGATCTTGTTGCTTCAAACACAATTAAACTTGTTTATTGCCCCAGTGAAACTATGCTTGCTGACATATTCACTAAACCGTTGCCTATTGATAGATTTACCAAATTAGTTGAATTAATAGGCATGAAAAATATATAATGTCGTGTGAGGAGGAGTGTTGAAATTTTAGTTAAATGTATTACACACTCTTATATATGTTTAATGTTAACTTTCTGTTAGACTAGCTCAGCTATATTAAATTACCTATTGTTTAAATAACCATGTATTACTTTTATGAGAAACGGACGTAAGGTCTAAAGTCTATTACATATCCGGCTAGTGTTAAATAACACTGCTTGTAGTTTCTGAAGGTAGTCTGTTTTTGCATTACTCAGAGAGAGATGTGATCCTCTCATCTCTCTAATATTCTTCTCTCTGTATAACATATAAACTCTTTAAATAAACTCTATGTCTTAACGTTGTTAACCCACTGTAATTTAACCTAATTCTAACAGGACTGTCTCAGGTTGAATTGGAGGAGGAGGTTTGTTGGAGGTGAGACAGTTTGTGGCGTGTGTGAGTTGGGGGAGGAGACGTTGGAACATTTTTTGGTTGAGTGTGAAGGTCTGAGGGACTTGAGAGTAAGATATGGAGTGGAGAGTGTGGAGTAGGTTTTGTGTTTTGGGGAGAGGGGAGATGGGATGAAGGTCTACTTGGAGGACGCTTGGGCAGAGAGAGGAAGATCAAAGGGTGGTGGAATATAGGTGTGGGGGGCTGACGGTGGGGGTGGAGCCTCTATACCGTTAGTCCTGGGTGGCGTTGAGAAGCCTATACCCATCAAGATACTGGACTGGACTGGACTCAGCGCCTTTACACGAGCAGAATGTGCTTTGGTGGGCACTGACACTTTAGTATCGTGGTTAGCATCTAATATGCTATTAAACACTAACGCTGTTATTGTTTTATCTTTATAATCTTTAGATTTTATTTTCCATAGGCATGGGTGCTCTACAACTAGGCCAATGAAAGGGGTTTTTGATTGTCTGGCAATCGCTACTGACAGACAGTGGCACTTTGTGGTGAGCGTTCGCTCTCAGAGCGATAGCTTGGTCACCACCAAGTTTTGCCAAAAAGGGTGGGGCAAGTAGCAAAGTGGGCGTGGCATAGAGCAGTGTCACCACAAAGTGGCACTGAGCACTTACCGTGTAAAAGGCCCCTTTACTGTAGCTGAGAGACCTTGTTATAGTTCCAGTACTATAACTTCCTTGATCAGTTTGCTGCTAGCAATAGGAAGAGGAGGGTGTGCGAGGCTCCGCAGCAACCTTCTCTTTCTTTTCTATAAAAATTCATTTGGCACAGCTAAACACAGACTGAGATCACAGCCTCTATAAAACAACACCGACGAACTATAGTACAGCATGAACACTTTCGTGGTGGCACTGTCAAATGCTCAGTGATCACCACACGTATTCCCTAGGTTGTGACTGACAATGTAAACACGGCTTTAGGTAAAGTCAGAGGTGAAATGTCAATGATATAATTTGTCTTGTACCCTCTATTATATATAGGTATATGACAACACATATATGACAACATATAGGTATATGACAACTTAATTAGAACGATTTCAATTGGAATATAATTATTGGAAGATTAATAACTAACTACCTACCTACTTCAATACTGAAAACTTTAGTTCTTAAAACGGAAAATGACATGACTCTCCGAATTTAACATTCATTGTCGCTATTGGATTAGTAAATACCTAGGACCCAGGTAGTTTGGTTCATCTATAATATTTGCGCGGAAATTAGAATTAAAGGCGAACCAGGCTATAAACAAATAATTTTTTTAGCATGATATCAGTTTGAAGTTTGGAACATATATGTATTGATATTGTTTTAGCTAGCTACCTACTGTAAATAATTATTGTTGAATTAACTAGGTACCTATATTGGTAATTTTTGGTTACTAAAATCTGGCCTCAGTTTTGTCTTCACCAAGTTTCAAAGACCCAAAGTGTGACAGAAAAGGCGCCAGTGTAGTTAAAGAAAAAAATGAACGGATTCCATTTAATCTTCAAGCTTTTTGAGCCCAAGAATTCAGTCTGCCCAGCCCAGACTGTATTTCATCCAAAAATTCCACTGACTTGTTAAGTTGTTGGTGGAATAATTACACCTTTGCCTTTGAAAAATTCCAGTCTGCGACTCTGCAGAAACTGGTGAAGTGTTTCTAGAGATCCCCGACTGATCTCTTATTAATATTCTGTTCAAAGTAAAAATTAATGTTGGATCAAGCCACTCTTGAAAAAGTGGTCTTTTCTGATGAATTAATTACTCTGTTGGAGTTAGCAAACCTTAAAATACAGTAGGTAATAATTCCCATGATTCAGTGGCTGGAAAATTGTAAGCCAATTATTGAGCCAAAATTTCACAAATCTGAGTCAAGCCATTTGTCTCATTTTTTGAAGATTCAAGATTTCAAGCCAAAATTAACATGGGAACATAGGAATTAATTCAAAACTTTAAAGCCAATTAGACCCTATCTGAGATTTGACCATTTCAAAGAATCAAATCTAAGCCAATGCCCAATTACCTAATTGGCTTTAACTAACTGACATACTCTTCTAACTAGGGTCATGCAGGTAAATTACGGCCCACTCACTAACTGCCCGATACGTATCTAAAAGCTGAGCGGCGCTGGCGCACCACTGACCACTGTCTGTACATTCTAATTCCAAGTAAAATAGTATGTCTCATAAACTCGCCATTTGTCTCTCCAGCTTTCTCCAAAATTCATCAAATTCTCTATAAAATGATCAAATTTTCATAAATTCTCTCCAAAATAACATTGTAGCATAGGAGAAAAATAGATAAAACTCGCCATTTGCATTTGAAGGGCTTAAAATAACTGTCACAAACTTGCCATTAAAATGGCAAGTTTGGACATGCTTTATTACTTGGATCATATCTGAGCCGTGGGATAAAAAATCGCGAGCCGTGGGATAAAAAATCGCGAGCCGTGGGATAAAAAATCGCGAGCCGTGGGATAAAAAATCGCGAGCCGTGGGATAAAAAATCGTGAGCCGTGGGATAAAAAATCGCGAGCCGTGGAATAAAAAATCGCGAGCCGTGGAATAAAAAATCGCGAGCCGTGGGATAAAAAATCGCGAGCCGTGGGATAAAAAATCGCGAGCCGTGGGATAAAAAATCGCGAGCCGTGGGATAAAAAATCGCGAGCCGTGGGATAAAAAATGCGAGCCGTGGGATAAAAAGTACGAGCCGTGGGATAAAAAGTACGAGCCGTGGGATAAAAAATACGAGCCGTGGGATAAAAAATACGAGCCGTGGGATAAAAAATACGAGCCGTGGGATAAAAAATACGAGCCGTGGGATAAAAAATACGAGCCGTGGGATAAAAAATACGAGCCGTGGGATAAAAAATACGAGCCGTGGGATAAAAAATGCGAGCCGTGGGATATAAAATACGAGCCGTGGGATAAAAAATACGAGCCGTGGGATATAAAATGTGAGCTGTAGGATATAAAGCGAGCTATGGTGGAAGGAGCAATTACTACCTAGATTTAGTTACTTATTAACAGACTGGGAATATTTGATCAAGTGAAAATTCACATTTGATGAGCCGCAAAGTTTTGAAACTCTATATAAATGTCTTTTAGAAGACCGCGAGTTTCGAAAAAAATTCACAAAGAATGCAATCTGGCCTTCATCCAATCACTCGCTTTGAAACATCACTTTTTTTGCATTGGTTTAGGTTTCAGCCAATAAGTGATAAAGATATCACAGACATAAGTCAAATCCAGTATTTGGTGCACAAAATTCCACCAACTTTTTGAAAAAGCTTAAAATATCCACCATAAATTTCAAGTAATTTGGCCAAGTAATAAAGCATGTCTAAACTCGCCATTTTAATGGCTGGAGACATACTATTGCTGGAGAGACAAATGGTGAGTTTATGAGACATACTATTTCACTTGGTAATTTGGCTAATCCACCAACATTTTACCCATTTTTCCATCAAAAATTAATGGTAACTTAGGAAGAATTAGCTGAAAATCCACTGACTTTGCCAGAATATTATTATCAATGGGGGGAAAATTCCACCGACATGTCGGTGGAATTTACCACGAAATACAGACTGGTGTCAAATAACAACTGTTCATCATTAGTTTTTGTTGAGTGATTCCAGACGTGAGCTCTCAGCTGTTGAATCGCTAGTGACATTCTATAAAGATTATATCTTTTCTAAATGAAAATATAGTATAAGCCTACGCTTCTTCTGTTCTTCCATTTCCTTTAGATCATAGAATGAGTGTGATATTTCAGTTAATGTTTTACAGGCATTATTTATTATATTTTTGGGGTGCCGACGTTTGAATCACGGAATATGGAGTTTTTGTTAAATCGGCCCCCGTGCCGATTAGTGGACTTTTATACATTTAAGTAACTTAACATTTTATGTATATATTTATGTCAGGAATGTTAATTACAAGGTAAAAATTCAATTATTTCGAAGTTATTCCAATAAATTTCATTGATCGTCATGGGTGCCGGATTTCATGTAATCAAAGAATCGGCATCCATGGGTGTCGAATCAAGAATCTTCAATCATAAAATCGGCACAGGGCTGGTTCAACAATATCACAACCTTTTTGCTGCAAGTAAAAACGATCGGATTCGTCAGCAGTACCTGTACGAACTATACGTGGACCTAAGTTCAATTATAGCGATGCGCAAATGTAAATACAATCAATGCAGTAAAAATAAGTAACAATTAAATGATTCATTGTGTTTCTATTATTTCCTAATTTATATATTTTATTATTGAAATACCTTATTGTAGGTAATACAGTGGAACTCCTCTATAGTGAACTCTTGTATAGTAAATCATCATGTATAACGGTATAGTAGATTCCTGCATAGCGAAAATATTTAGTTTAGTCTGCCACAAAAATTCGTAAGTTTTATATGAATTTGCATATAGTAAATTAGTTAATTTCATGAAAGAGGAGTTCTACCAGTGCAACTCCTCTATAATGAAGTCAAGTGTAGTGAACCATCCTGATTTTTAGAGTTCTGAGAAATAAAATACCCCATATATAGAATTTATTTTAAAAAGAAATAAATTATTTACTATAGTCTGCCATGAAACCAGATTGCATTAGTTGTTGTCTAAGAGCCGCCATTTCACCAACAGGTTATTTGAAGAGCCGTGGGGATATCATAACTGAGCCGTGGGATAAAAAATCGCGAGCCGTGGGATAAAAAATCGCGAGCTGTGGGATAAAAAATACGAGCTGTGGGATAAAAAATACGAGCTGTGGGATAAAAAATACGAGCTGTGGGATAAAAAATACGAGCCGTGGGATAAAAAATACGAGCAGTGGGATAAAAAATACGAGCCGTGGGATAAAAAATACGAGCCGTGGGATAAAAAATACGAGCCGTGGGATAAAAAATACGAGCCGTGGGATAAAAAATATGAGCCGTGGGATAAAAAATATGAGCCGTGGGATAAAAAATATGAGCCGTGGGATAAAAAATATGAGCCGTGGGATAAAAAATACGAGCAGTGGGATAAAAAATGCGAGCCGTGGGATAAAAAATGCGAGCCATGGGATAAAAGATGCAAGTCGTGGGATAAAAAATGTGAGCTGTGCGATAAAAACTACAAGCAATGGGATATAAAGCGAGCCGTGGTGAAAGGAGCAATTACTACCTAGATTTAGTTACTTATTAACAGACTGGGAATATTTGATCAAATGAAAATTCACATTTGATGAGCCGCAAAGTTTTGAAACTCTATATAAATTTCTTTTTTAGAAGACCGCGAGTTTCAAAAAAAAATTCACAAAGAATGCAATCTGGCTATGAAAATGATCGTTTTCTATTCATCTTATTAAAAATCTATAGTGAACTAGTTGAAGTTCACTATAGAAGAGTTTTACTGAATCAAAGAAAAGTCGATAATTATAATAATTTCTCTAATCACTGTTATCTTATGTCCTATTATTTTCCAATTCTCTAAGTTTATCGTCATGTACCCAAACAAATTATAAAATAGCTACAAGCATTACAATTAAAATAATATTTGCGAATGTGAAATTAGTAAACTGTCAAAAATATATTATTGATACGCTTTACTTTGACTGTACCTGAGCAAATGAATCTATGTGATAATATTATTGTTAAGTTCTCATACGTTCAGTACTTAGTGGAAAGATATAAATATTTATCACATATGTTAATTATGACGAACTCCTATTAGATTGGATTCTATATATAATATATATATAGTTCTATATATAATATATATATATAATAATAACAACATGTTAATCTTATCTTCACAGTTTTCATATTTGTAATATTTACCATATTGTTAAATTTCTGTTTATGTCTGTTAAAATAATATAAATTTGATAGACAAAGTAAATGTTACTTTACCATTTACCAGTTTCTTAATGACCGAAAGTTATTCTAGAGCAGTAACCCCTACAGTGCCGAAAAGTGAATTTTAACGATTACTGGTGTAGACGGTAGAGTGTGCCGATTATACAAACTGATACTGCTGATTATTGAAATTCAAATGACGATTACTGGTGTAAACGGTAGAGTGTGCCGATTATACAAACTGATACTGCTGATTATTGAAATTCAAATGACGATTACTAGTGATTAAGGGATTTATATTTATAAGCTTCTTATTTAAATAATTAACAAGAGGTAGAGCATTTTTGAGGACGTAAAAATATCCCTTAAAATTTCCTTTTCCAATATTGACCGGTGTTCAGTTTTAAACCTATATATCGTATTTATAATGCGATAAAACGGACTCTGGTCGCTTAGGTGTAGTGCCAATTAGTGGGGCATTTACCCTAATTTGAAAGAAGATTAATGATATATGGAGTGAATTTGATAATTGTTGTAGGCTATCAAATTTATGACTGAGGATACTTGAATCCAATGTTAATACTACATAGTTTAATTCTTTGATTGAGATGTTTAATTTAGAATAGAAAATAAAATTTATCATAGAAAACTGTAATAATTATAATTTTAAGGGGTAACTATTGTAAACTTTCTGCCTGAGGTCAGACTACCAGTCTGTATTTCGTGGTAAATTCCACCGACTTGTCGGTGGAATTTTTTCCCTTTGAAAATAATATTCTGACAAAGTCTGGATTTTTAGCTATTTATTCCTATGTTACCATTAATTTTCGGTGGAAAAATGAGCAAAATGTTGGTGGATCAGCCAAATTACTGGAAATTTATGGTGGATTTTTCAGCGATTTGAAAAAGTCAGTGAAGTTATGTGCACCAAATACAATCCAGAGGTCAGTGAAGAGTAAATTTAGGGTATCCCCAGAACCCCCCTGCCACTGCCAGGTCATTACCAGTGTGAAAAGTACAGCAGGATTTGTGGATTAATCCTGTGCTCTCAGCTCTAGTCCTATTTAATTCCTATGTTCCCATGTTATTTGCTGCACCCAAATCCCAATTTCAGCAAAAAATCTTGGGTTTGAGGAGACCTTCTTTTCAGACTGGGGCCATTAAACAATCATGAAGTGTGCAGTACAACAAGCTAGTGGAGAAAACAAACTACATAAAAGACAATTATGATGAAATCATTGATAGCTTGTACAGTGGTGCGCCGTATTGTAGTGCGCCATAATGTGGTGCGCCGCTCAGCATTTAGATTCCTTTGAACTGGCTACTGCGGCCTCTAACAACTGAAACATCATAGCTTCTAAACACACGTCAAAACTTAAATTAATAATGTATTAGTTATAGCATGCACTGTGCTTCTTTTGATAGCTATGCAACATTTTAATGTAATTTCAATTCAGAATATTTTAGAGACTCTCTTGAGAGGGCCGCAATTAAAAATTAAAGGGCTGCAATTTACCTGCGTGACCCTACATGCTAGTCTATATTTCATGGTAAATTCCACCGACATGTCGGTGGAATTTTTTTAACCTTAAGAATAATATTCTAGCAAAGTCGGTGAATTTTTAGCCATATATTCCTATATTACCATTAGTTTTCGGTGGAAAACTGGGTAAAATGTTGGTGGTGGGTAATCAGCCAAATTACTGGAAATTTAAGGTGGATTTTTTCAGCTTTTTCAAAAAGTCAGTGGAATTTTGTGCACCAAATAAGACTGGCAGGCTACATGGATATAAAATTAATAGGAACTGTAATCCGCAGCATTTAGCCTCTAAAATTCCTCTGTTAGCCTAAGGTATTGTCCAGAAGGAGAGTGGAGGTCAAGCAGATTAATTGCGGCTCAGCCAGTCTGCAGAACATGGGACATTTTCAATATTTTCTGTGTGAACAATCATTAATTTCCTCCTATATTAACATGTATTTTACTGAGAACTGAAGCCAAGATCAAGGATTTCTTGGAGAACATTTTACCACTTCCTGCAGTCTGGCGGCCCACTAATGACTAACTAACTGCGGCCTCCAACAACAGAAACGTCATAGCTTCAAAACACTCGTTAAAACATAAAGTTACAAATTGTAGTATGCACTGTGATTATTTTGATAGCTATCATCATTTTAATGTAATTTCGGTTCAGAAATGAGAGGGCCGCAATTAAAAATTAAATGGCCGCAATTTACCTGCGTAACCCTACCTAGCAGCTAGGCTAAGTCCAACGGTAAAATACCCCAGTTTGTATTTGGTGCACACTGCACTGAACTCCTGACTTTTTCAAAAATCTGAGAAATAGCTGCCAACATTTTTCATCAATTTCTCTAGCCTCCAACATTTTTCCAGTTTTCCCAGTCTGCAGAACATAGGACATTTTTAACATTTTCTGTGTGAACAATCCTTAATTTCCTCCTATATTCACATGTTTTTTTTACTGAGAACAGAAGCCAAAATAGAGGATTTCTTGGATAACACTTTAGCAGTTCCTGCAGTCTGGCAGTTTTCCCTCCAAAAATTAATGGTAATATAGGAATTAATAGCTAAATATCCTCCGACATAGCAGGAATTTTTTTATGAGAGAAATTGAATATCTGCCGACATATCAGTGGAATTTACCACCAAATACACTCTGGAAAATACCTAGGTACCGGTTTGTATTTGGTGCACAAAATTCCACTGACTTTTAGAAAAAGCTGGAAATATGCACCATAAATTTCCAGTAATTTGGCTGATCCACCAACATTTTACCAATTTTGGCAACAGGAATAAATAGCTAAAAATCCACCGACTTTGCCAGAATATTTTATTCAAAGGATAAAATTTCCACCGACAAGTCGGTGGAATTTACCATGAAATGCAGTCTGGGCGGCACGCCACCCAATAAATGTTCAACCCTCTTATGGTAAAATACGTTCAACCCCCCTGCCAGATGACCAGGTCATCAAAAAATCATGATGTGTGCAGTACAACAAACTAGCAGATATTCGGATACAGTGAACTACATTAACAGTTTCATGGCACCAAGATTTCATGTCACCAAAATCTTGAAGGCCTTGTTTTCTACAAACTTAATTTTACTCCTACCAAAAACTTAATTGTTCTATATATCGAAAACAAAGCATTTCCACAACAAATGGTATTCTTCTAAAACGTCTTGAAATGGTTTCTTTTACCTATATTAATTGTCAAAATATCTAAAATCGGTGGGGGACCTAAAGCACAAATTTTCTGAGTTACTCTCAAGACTCTCAGCAACATATTCAGAATCTCCCGCAGTAAAATTAATGGTAACATAGGAATTAATTTATGATTTCCCGCAGAGCTCTACAATTTCTAAAATTCAATCAAAAGATCCTGCAGATAGTCTTGGAAAAATGTTCCATATTCTGCAGTCTGGGACTAAAATTGGGAAAATGTTGGTGGATCAGTCAACTTTAGCCTACTGGAAATTTATGGTGGATTTTTTCAGCTTTTTGAAAAAGTCAGTGGGATTTTGTGCGCCAAATACAGACTGGAGTTCTACATGATCACATCTTTGGTCATGTAAGAAAAAATGATAGGTATACCTAATAATTATTTTTTCACTAGGGTGGGATAGTTCCAGACTGTATTTCATGGTAAAATACCTAGGTATAGCTAGGAATTGATTCAGAAGTGTTTGTAGCACAAATAATATAGGGTAGCGTCAACGCAGATGATCCCATTGCACCTAAAATGTACAGGCATTACCCCGCACCCCCCTTATCTCCAAAACTATTTGGAAATTTAAATTTCTATTTACGGCATTGGCATTGGATAGAGCTGGTTTTAAACCATTGGGACAAATAATATTATCCATGTTAGGTTTGGGTTAAGTATAAAATAATGCTCCAAACATTTGCATTCTTAAAATCTGATAATTTTGCAAGATTTGCTGCAGAATCCACAATGCTCAATCAAATTTAATCACGTTTGTGACACATTATAGGGTTATTAAGGTACTCTTTAAGATACTACCTAGTGCTTTTTTTTCAGATCAGCCAAAAATTGGCTACATGGCAACAAAGTAGTGCGGGGTTTTACCCAGCATGAAAACAATATGTAGGGCATTATCCCGCACTTTTACAGTATAATAAAAAGTTGAATTTTCAGCGTGGTAAGATATAATAACCATAGATAAGTGTGTATACAGTGTGTTTTGTGTATATATACAGTCTGTATTGTGTATACATACAGTGTGTATTGTGTATACATTCAGTGTGTATTGTGTATACATTCAGTGTTTATTGTGTATACATTCAGTGTGTATTGTGTATACATTCAGTGTGTATTGTGTATACATTCAGTGTGTATTGTGTATAAATACAGTGTGTAGTGTGTATAGCGTCGAGGCGGGCATCTTGCGCATTTCACCGCAAATTGCGGTAGCATAGATACGATACTTAGCCATGCAAACAAAATTGTTTGTGTATTACGGTATAGGTAAGGGGAAGATACTGTATGATAGTAATGTCAGTTCAACTTGTGATAAATAATTATTAGACAATTCTCTACGTTTATAGTAGGGTAGTATGGTATTTTTATGCAATACATCATGCACCTTTATGCACACATAAAATATCTAATGGCATTCAAACCAACATTATCCTTCGCAATCTCAGAATTAGGTCTGTAGAGCAGGAGCGGCATATTAGTAATTATCCACAAATTTTACCGATATGCACCTATATTTAATATTGCTTCTAAGGGTTCAGAAGCTGCTCTTTATGATGGCGCAATACAAATTTGGATTGATCTATTAGTTTCTTGAGTTAATAGAGGTACATAGAGACGCACAAATATCTCATGCTTAAAATGTGATAAATCGTCGTTTTTACGCACCACATATATAATTAATATTTACGAATTATATCAATGTACCAATATGAGCAACATGCTTTCTAATGGTTCAAAAGCTGTTCTTTACGATGGCATAACCCAAAATTAGATCAGTTCATCAGTTTCAAATTTAATAGTGGTGCGAAAAGATGCCCGCCTAAACTATCATTATGCAGGAGTATTGATGCACCAACAAAAAAACATAACATAAAATAAACTCTTGTCTGTAACGTGAATCTGACTTCACAGAAATGAACTTAAACTATTTTCTGATGTTTGTGCAACATTCAAGGTATATTTTAACATAATTTCTTCCTAATTGTAAATTATGCACAATTTATATTTTCATGCGGCTCAATATTGAGGCTATGCTTTCATAGGTGTTAGTTTTTCAAACACATGATGCCATTTCCAAGTGTAGTACTAGTGTACTTTTAACAATGTTTCTAGGAGTTTAGAATACCAGTGCCATATAGTGCATGTAAACTTTCAGTTTTCTAATGGATTGCGGATAACTCCAGAAGAAGATGGGCCAACCTATCTTCTTGTAGATAGACCAAAGAGCTCTTCGAGCAGCCTCTGGATAAGAGAGGCTGTCTAAGACTCTTGTCGTTGACCCGATGGAAACTTCATCTTACCCTGCAAATTTTAACAGGGCACGGAAACTTTAGATCCCATAACAGGATTACTGAAAAATGGAGCAATGACACTTACCGACGATGTGGTCTTGCCCCAGAGACAAAAACTCGCATTGTTGAAGAATGCCCTTCTTATCACAGGATTTGGGGCTCTACTCAGGATGGATTTCTAACGGATCTCCACAGAATTACCATGACTCTCAGCTTCTTGCATCTTTCTTCTTTTCTTGAAAGAATTGGGAGGCTGGAGGATTTCAACAACTAGTCTCTAGATCGGTTCATAGGAGATTCAGTACAAATGGGCCCACCTGCAGCCTGAGTGTCTTTACAATGGCGAGCGGGGATCCTCTCATTAATAATAATAAGGGTTTAGAAGCTGTTCTTTACGATGGTGCAATCTGAATTTGGATTGATCTCTTAGTTTCCAAATTAATAGGGGTGCAGGGCATAAGCCGCAATGCAGGATATTGCCTGGAGTGGTGCAGGGCATTACCCCGCAGTGCGGGATAATTCCGTGAATGGTGAGAGATTAATGCCCTGTTTGCTGGAGTAGCAATTTTTTTTAGAAAAATTGAATACCTATTTACCCATTGGCCATAGGGCTAAGCCGTTTTGTATGTATAGAGTACGTGTCTACCTCTTTCTTTTGCATCTTTCAGATATTCTCTATCTGTTATAGTTTTAGAGATAATTGGACTTGTTCACTAAATGCTGGGTAATGCCCGTGTTGACGCTAAGTTCTGAATTATCGGTCAGTTCCACCCAGTCTGTATTTCATGGTTTATATCCCCCCTATGAAAATAATATTCTGGCCAAGTCGGTGGATTTTTAGCTATTTATTTTATATGTCACCATTAATTAATTTTCGTTGGAAAATTAGGTAAAATGTTGGTGGATCAGCCAAATTACTGGAAATTTATGGTGGATTTGTTCAGCTTTTTCAAAAAGTCAGTGGAATTTGTGTACCAAATACAGACAGACTGGGGGTTGTCGGGTTGGTTGAGTTTAAAACAACCAACCCTGGTTGGTTATTTTTACTCAACCAATCCTAGTGAATTAAATATTTTATATAGTTTTTCTTATATGACCAAAGATGTGGAACCAACCGATAATTTGGAACTTGCATTAAAACATAGGAATTTAGGATCTAATTTAAAATTGTTCATAGAGAATATCCCTAATAGGTTTCTCCTATATTCTACTTTCTGCAGACTGAGACCAGTCTGTATTTGGTGCACAAAATCTCCAGTCTGAAAAGAAGGTCTCTACAGACCCAGGATTTTTTTTACAGAAATTGGGATTTTGGCACAGCAAATAACATAGGAATTAAATAGGACCCAGTTTGTATTTGGTGCACAAAATCCCACTGACTTTCAAAAAGCTGAAAAAATCCACCATAAATTTCTATTGCAGGACTGCAGGAACTGGTAAAGTGTTATCCAAGAAATCCTCCATTTTGGCTTCTGTTCTCAGTAAAATATATGTAAATACAGGAGAAAATCAAGGATTGTTAGCACAGAAAATGTTAAAAAGTCCCATATTCTGCAGACTGGAGTGGGACAGCGACAGGCATTATATGGTTGTACTTAATAGTAAAAAGGTACCTAGTCTAATAATCTGATTCATTATTTTAAGATCAATTGAAATTTGAAGAGTGTGGAATTATTATATTTATGAAAAATGGTTATGAATCTGTTATATAAAATTCTTTTCTTTTAGAATCAATTTCAGCTTTTCATATCAAACTGAAGAAAATGTGAATGATAACTGGTATCAAGTTCTAACATTTTACCATAACAAATGTGCATTAAAAATAGCCTCAACATGGAATTTATTGAAGGGAACATTGTTAGGATACAGATGAAGGATTTTCTGTAAGTATTTACATTCAAATTCCTTATTCCACAAGAAATCATAAACCATAGTAAGATTTTTTATAATTTTTACTAATTCTTGCTCACTATTTACATAAATATTGAATGCAATAACTACTAAATGAAAATAATTATGGATTTCATTCTGTTATAATTTTATGACTTGACATTTCTCATTTTTCAGAACCTTTGATGACATGAAAGTTGAGCCCAAACCTCACCTGAATGTTATCATTGGTCCCAATGGGACTGGCAAATCCTCCATCATGTGTGCCCTGGCTCTTGCCCTCTGTCAAAAACCTGCCATTACTGGGCGTGGCAAGGAGGTGAGCTGTGTACTTTGATTCTAATGTTGAACTGCTTGCTATGCTCTTTTTCATTCCATATTTTTTTTTGTTTAATAGCCTAGCTAACAATAACTGATATCTTTTATCTATATATTGTGATCATTGAATTAAAATATATATTGAATGGAAGTTGTGATGCGATATTATTGTTACATTCATTTATTACTCAAAGTGATATGAGAAATTTCTATTCCATTTGTATTAGTCACTTGTCTTCCATCTAATCAGTGTACCTATGTAGCTAAATAATTAAAATAGTCTCTAAATGATTGATGTGTAAAGGAGTCCTAGTATTATAATCATGTATCTCAAATAATGTTTCTTCATATCAATCCGTCCTTTTTTCTGCAGGTTGCTGACTATGTGAAGATTGGCAAAGAAAATGCAACTGTGGAAATAGAGATATTCAAAAATGCAAAAAAGTGAGTAATTTCACATATCTAATAGCTACTAAGCTAATGTTTTTCCAACTTCCTAACTAACTAACTCATTGATTTTATTTTCAGAAATCTTGTTATAAAACGAGATTTCAGCAAAACAAACTACAGTCAGTTCTATGTTCATGGTCAGAAGGCTTCATTCAAAGATGTAAGTTGTTGTAAACCTCAGTTTGCTTTTACAGTCTCCTTATATTTATGAAGACTGGACTGGCTTATCAGTTGTTTTAGAATTTTTCTGTAAGTAAATATGTCTATTTATGTAAATAATTCTATTTGTGTGAATAAATCTAAATTTTACTTGAATTAACACCAAATTTTCTTATTAATTTTCAAAATAGCATTAGGATATTAATGGTTGATATTAATCAAGGAATGATATTAATTTTTATCTAGAATTGGCACTTTCTATTTTGCATATAGCTTTGTAATTACTAAGTTTTGTTGTAGCTAGTTATTATAGTTGAATTTTGATCAAAAATTTATTCACATACTATTCTATAATTAATTTCCATATATTGATACTTTGTCATCTTCAATTTCTTATTTCACTCTTAATAAGATTTATGTTTTTAAAATATTTCTTTAGGTAGAAAAGGAGTTAAAGAAACTGCATATTCAGCTGGACAATCTCTGTCAGTACTTACCACAAGACAGAGTTGTAGAATTTGCTAAAATGAACCACATTCAACTACTGGAGGCGACTGAGAAAACTGTTGGTGAGTCAACTCATTGTTTTCCTTTCTTGTAGAACCAGTTATTTACTTCTTTCTATGAACTATCTTACTTAATTTCAATTTTGAAAGACTTAATCATGCTTTTTGCAGTTTAATTCATACTAGTTCCCTACAGTTTATGTTGCAATTGCCATAAAAATTTGAATGTACTGTCAATGCTTGAATCACTTGAGGACAATTCTCTCTATTACGATTAGCTCATCTATTCTTTCTCTGCATTGTTTTTTTACATTCTATTTAGATTTAATGGTAGAGATATAAGTTGATAGGAGTGATATGGTACTTATTTGGTAAAGAACTCATTGAATTTGTTATTCACTCGGTACTGCAGCCAGCACACGTAGTCTGGCCGAAGCTGCAACTGTGGCCAATTTAAACTTGGCTCCTCAGTTTGGTAAGAAATTAATGTCTCAACAGTTGCTTCCCCTCAATCATCTGCTAACATTTCCTTCCCTCAAATGGAAGATAAAAATAGGAAATGTCTACCTACCTAATTTGATAGAGTAACGGCCATGAAATATTAAAGCTACTCCCAAATCTCTTGTTTATTTCATTTAATATCTTTGTTCTGGTAAAGAAACCTTCATCATAGCTCTTGTATCATTTAGTCAATCATCTTCCAATTTTTGTCTTCCATCCAGTAAATTTTACTTGTAAAATTTATTTAGCATGGTAATTTTAATATCTTTTTGGAACTCAAGGGCATGATTTTGTCTCTTCAATTTTATAGTTCTGTCTGATTTTGTAGTTAGTTATACTAGTGGGTTTTGTTTAGATAACAAATTTTTGTTTCTGTATCCTGTCATTTGTGCATACTTATGCTTCTGGCTGTCTACATTGTATTATTTGGTGGGATTACCTTTTTATGTTTTGATTTTTTTTGTTCTTCATTTAGCTTAGTTAGCTATATAATATGTTCCAGAAGCCTTGGTTATATTTTGATATTGAATACTCTAAGAGTAACTAAGGACAACAAAATTTATGGATAATTCTAAATTTATTGAATTTTATTTCATTTAGAAAAGTTTTATTTTTGTTTTAAAATTTGTTGACCATCTTTTTATTGATTAATTACTAGCTATCATATTTTACAATAAAATTAACCCTGAAATAATAGCCTCTGATATGGAATTGTTGATTCCAACAAAAGAAAGAGAAGTTCTTTGAAAATTGTCAAAATCGAGATTAAATTATTTCCTAGGAAAAAAGGTAGCTACCTTTTTTTTATCTTATGTAGCTACAGAAAACATGTGCTTTTTTACCAAAGAAAGATATTTTACATCAAAAAACAGTATCTTTTACTTCGCTTTGTAGCTAATTACATAACAGAATACAAAATTTACATGCTGATTAATTGTCCATATTGAGGCACTTTAAATTATCCTAAAACTGTTAATTATATGAAAAACACATTACTAACATTTAAGAAAAATATGTATTTTAGCTAGGGAGTGGACGTAGTATCGGTATTGGCAGTTTTTCTAAAAAAAGTTCCGATGGTTTGCCGATACCACTAGAAGCTATTTAAAAAATATCATATGTGAAATATAATAATGAAAGATAATTATGAAAAAAATATAATTTAAATTAATGTAGCTAACAATGATTTCATTTAGATGGTAAGCTTAACCCTTTAGCAGGCACTGACAGATTGTTCTAAATTTTTAGTAGCTATGTCATAGTTTTAACACTTCAAGATATTTTCTTGTGGATTTCTTTAAAAAATAATATATTTTTTTTTTTAAACTGATATTTCTATTGTATGTTTTATTGATTATTTTAAAGACAACTATGTCTGTTATTGTCTGTGGTTTATTAATACAACATAATGGTAGAAAAACATGTGAGAAAAATAATGAATTAAAAATAATGGTGCATCACTCGAGTGATACATACTTGCCCGCTAAAGGGTTAATATTCATAATTTCAAAATTCTAATGACATTTAAATAATCAAAGTATCAGCATGGTATCTGTATCAGTGACAATCTAGGTATCTGTATTGGTTTGGTATCAGTGACAGATCTAGGTATCAGCATGGTATCAGTTTTGGCGAAAATTTGGGTATTGTCCCCTCCCTAGTTTTAGCTGAAATTGGTAGTTACCATTTTCACCTTGCTACTAATCTCAGTCAAGGAAGTATGAGGACTTGAAATGTGTCCAAGGTTTCTGGAAATCTATCTGAATTAATTTTCACTCTACTCAAAGAATATATAGAAGATGGATTCTCTCTCAGAATTTATTGTTGCAGTTATTTTCTGCAGACTGGTTACAGAGTAGCTAAGACTGGCGTTTCTGCGTGCAGCCATTCAAAATGAGGCAGTTTTATTCAATTTTAATCTGTAAATCTTTTACTTTCATTTGGATTTCCAAAGATAAACATTCATATAGACAAGCAGAGAGTTCTGAACTTTATAAGATGCTTTGTAGTAAAGCTGAGAGAGTGAGAATTAATTCAACATGCTTTAGCTGATTGCTTTTGTAACACTGAGGGACTCTATGCTGAAGCTGTTTGTGGTCTCCCATTATTCCAATAGTTTGGGCCCTGAACTGTTGTAATTTGGGTTATTGATTGTTTTTTCATGTTTAGCATTTTCTTAACGCTAGCTACTTGTAGTTTTAGAGAATAATTCTAAGGTTAATTTTTACAAATAGCTACATGGTATTATATTTTTTGTTAGATAGGTTTCATTTACTATCACCTCTTCATTTTCCTCTTTCATCCATGAGTGCAGCCACCAGTACTTGTGTCCCCACCGGTGCTTGTGGTAAGTGACTGTATTCAAGGAGTAGCTTTTCTGCATCCAAGACTTTGCAACAAACTGTAGGAAGTGAAGTGTTGGTAGGGGAATTTGTTTATGGAGACACTTTCCTTTCCTATTGGCTATTGCTTCTTAAGAATTTCTTGTAGCTAGCTATTACATTTCTTTTTGATATCAGGGATATGGTTCCAAAAGCAGATTTTAAACCTTTACTAATTAATTACTCTGTTACATTTAACTTCATTTTCTCATGTTGGTATAATATAATTTGTCTGCATCTAAATTTTAGTCCATAACTTATTAGTAATTGTGTGGTTATTAACTAATCATTCAGAGTATTTCTCTAAACTGCAAAATGGCTAAAAAGTTTGTTTCTAGTTTAATCATAGCAATGACGTGATTCAGTCTGTTTCTCAACTTTCTTACACTAGAAATAGTTTTGTATTTTAACTATTTTTATACTTAGTATGAACTAGTAGCTAGCTTTTATTTAATTTGGTTTGTTTATTAACCCAGGTAATTTGTTACCATTTCATCCTATTTGAATGCCTCCTTTTGAAATAAGGACCCCCTCCCCTCACTAGCTCCTTGCCATTCTCAGGTGGGTACAGTCTCTATGAGCAGCATGAGAGGGTTAGGAGCAGTGGCTCCTCTGTGCAAGATATACGCAACAAGATAAAGGAGGTGCAGACTCAGTACGAGACGGAGAAAAGCAAAAACTCATGGTGAGAGATAAACTACATTTCATGTAGAGTAAGTTACGAATTGTCAGTCGGTTTCACATCTTTGGTCATACAAGAAAAAACTATGTAGCTAATAATTTTTATTTGTATCCCTGATATTGATAGCTACCAATCAAAGTAATAATAATAATGTAGTTTTTTTTACTCTTTTATGAGTGAAGATGTGAACTGAACGACAATTCGTAACTTATTTATTGGTAGTTATTTACCATAAATTCCATGGACACTTGAGATTGAAATTCCTTGACTTCAATTTATGAAATGTTAAGAGTAGCTATAATAAATTCTTTATTCTTCTAAATTGTAGTGTGCTGATACTATGCTCTATAATATTTTGCCTAAATAATTAATAAATGAAGTTAATAAACTAGGTTTTCACTTAGCTAAGTCAAATGATTATTAACTAATTATGTGCACTCGGTAAATCTCATACCTAAGCCGCTGCTTTTACCCGTTTTCTCACAAAATCTAATAACCTGGTGACTGGATAATGACCAATCGGGCCACCAAGTTTCATGCAATATTGTTAAATACTTTTTGAGTTATAAATGACCTTGACCTATGACAGGTCGCTCCCAAAATTCTACCAGATGGTTCCTGGACATTGTCCAATCATCCCATCAAATTTCAGATAATTAGGTTTAATACTTTTGAGTTATTGATTTATAAATGGCCTTGACCTTTGACCATCAACCCGATCACTCCCAAAATCTAACAAAATGGTTTCTGTATATTGACCAACCATCCCATCAAGTTTCATGCAATATGGTTCAATACTTTATACTTTTTGAGTTATAAATGACTATGACCTTGACCAGGTCGCACCCAAAATTCTACCGGCAGGTCACTGGACATTTACCAATAGTTTCATTAAATTTCAGGCAATTTGGTTGAGCACTTTTTCAGTTATGCGAATAACAAGATGATAAATAAATGCCAGGTAAAATATGACCTTCCGCAAATTTGCGAAGGTAATTAGCTAGCTACTTGGTTATTGTGTACTTTTTTCTTTTACAATAGCTACTGAATATTTTTCCTTTTCTTCTATTTTACTATGTTGAATGATCTTCTATTTTTTCAGTATTGAAGATCAAGTTCAAAATCACGAGGTAAAAAAGACCCTCGAAGCAAACATCTTAGACCTGAAGACCAGATTGCTGTGGTTCTCTTACAACGAGAAGAGGGTACAGAATATCGAGTACAAGAAGAAGCAGAGTAAAGTCAAGGCAGAGTTTGATTCTATCAAAGAGCAAATACGACCACAAGTCGATAAAATCAAGTCATTTCAAGATGAGAATGAAAATGTGAAGAAGAGACTGAAGATCGAGGAGAAACTCATAGCGAACATGACATCCAATGTGGAGACATCTTTGATGAACATGAGTGAATTCGATGAACAGAGGCACGATATTATAAGGGAGTACCAAAACAAAGAGAACAAGTACAAACAGCATCAGTTGAATCTGAAGAATCTAAGGAAACAACTCAGCACCATTGAGAATGAGGTGGAGCAGTTGAAAGAGAATGAAGTGGATAATACTCTTCTGCAGGAGAAAATTAAGATCCTAACGAGTGAACTGAAAAGATTGACCGAGCAGCAAGATGAAGTGCAGAAGGAAGTTTATTCGTCTGAGGAAAAGCACACCAACTTGCAGAGATCTTTACGCCAGTTGAATGATCACATTGGCAGAATGCAGGACACGCAAAGAAGGAGAATGCAGTTGCTGCAGCAAAGACACAACAAAGTATTCCAAGCCTCTCTTTGGCTGGAGAAAAACGCACACAGATTCAAAGACACGGTCTACCCACCAATCTGCACTCAAATTAATGTCCGTGATCCAAATCACGCCCAATTTGTTGAGGACAGGATTTCACGAGCAGATCTTATTGCTTTCGTCTGCAAGAATAAAGACGATGTTAACACTTTCAAACATTTGATGGATGAGCAAAACCTAGCAGTGAATATCATCCACAGTGGCAATGAAGATTTGTCTGTCTTCAGACCCTCCAAACCTCCGCAGTTCATCAAGAGGTTGGGGTTTGACATGTACCTGGGGGATGCTATTGAGGGCCCACCTGCCATTCTTCACTTCCTGTACAAGAGTTACCAGCTCCACAACATACCACTGGCTCTGAGGGACAATGTACAGGTGGACAGAGTGCCAAGTGACTTTGCTCGCTTCTATATTTCTGACACAAGGTAGCCGAAAAAAGATATTAGCTAGTTATACATAGTAGATATTTTAATAGGAGCATGGAATTAGAAATAATTTGTTATATTTGGTTCTCATTATTCGTTATTGGAAGTTCTGAATTATCGGTCGTCTTCACATCTTTGGTCTTACCTATAAGAAAAATGATATAATGTTAATTATTATATATATATATAGTTTTTTCTTATATGACCAAAGATGTGAAACCAACCGATAATTCGGAACTTACTCTAACAGTTTTTTTGATTCTCGTTCCTTATTTTATACATTGAATCTATAAATAGCAAGTAACTTTATTTTCTTCTCATTTTTTGCTCACCAGGTACCACCGCAACAAGTCGCGTTACTGTGCGGAAGTGATCACTAACCTGAGCAGTGTTCACAAACCCACGCTACTCACAGTCACTGAACAGACGGACCAGATGAACAACCTCAAACAGCAACATCAGAACATCACTTACGAAGTTGCCAACTGTGAGGACAGACTCAGAGCTCAGTCACAACAGGTCTCAGACCTCTCTCAGGCTATAGAGGAGAAAAGAAAACAAAAGCAGGAGATGACTAACCAACTCAGTCACAGGTGAATGACTATTTCTGGGGTTTTGAGAATAGACACTTGGCTACCAGATTTTAATGGGAGTATTTATTTTTTATAGCTATCAATACTATGCACACTCAATTGTCTCTATTATTAACAGTAGTTTACATCATATAGGGCACAGATTATGCATCTTAATAGGTAGGGCAAAGGGCCTAAGTGATGATATTACTGAGGACAATTCATCGTGTTAGTCTGAAGTAGTCTTCTAACCCCCTTAAATGCGATCTCTGTTCTCAGGAAACATCTTCTGGAGAAGTTGCAGATGAAGAAGAATCAAATCAGTCGAATAGAGACTGATGATGTGGATCTGGAGGCTGCAGAAACACACATGCACACCCGCCTTCAAGCCACCACCACCAACAATCTTGAGATGCTGAAGAAGCATGCGGAGCTGAAGAAGAAGGAAACCACTGCCCAGGAGTCACTGGTGAAGCTACGCTCTCTCTTCAAGTGCCTGTCTGAAGCAGTAACGCGCCTCACCACCGCCAATCAGGAGATGGAGGAGAGACTGAAGACAAAGGAGGTGGAACTGGCGGCTGCTTCTGCTAAGGTAAGACAATTGATAAAAGGGTAGAGAGTCTATCCAACTTTTGAAAGTGAAGGGTCCTGTCCATTGTCAAATTATTGAGTGAGTAATTAATGGAGAGTGAAGGGTGTTAGACTATTAGTGGTAGATAGATGCCTTACCTACCTGATGTGACTAAGGGAAATTCTCAAAGTTGTATAGGCTCTTTACTCTTATTTGGCTTCAATTGAAAAAATATATATCTATTTATTTTCTATTACCTATCTTAAAATTGATTTGAAGAACTTAAAGGTAGTGTTTTAAAGGTTATTTTCAAGGGATATCAATGATAATATTTGGGAAGACTGTTTTCAAGGGAAGAATCAGATTAACATGGCTATTAGTTTGGATTATTGCATTATTTTTCAAATTTACTTTATTTCATTTTGATATAGCTAGCAAAGATGTATTGTTAGGTATCACGGCTATAAACTCGATGTATCTTAATTTTGTCATTTCTATCATTCTTACCTTGTTACATGGAAGAATTAATAGCTTTGGAGATCCAATCTACCCGATTTTCGTATCTATTTCTATAACTTATTAATAGTTGAACATTTTTAGGAGTCAATTTGAAATGGTTTGGTTTAAATAACTATTCGCTATAAAATACTTTTATTTTAATTAGATTGATTCGAAACAGACCAGCCAACATTTAAACATTTACAGTTTTTCAAGTAGCATTTTCCTTTTACCCATTTAGATAGTGTAAGTCATAGAAAATGAAAATATATAGTTAGTTATGAATTACAATTATAGGCTCTTATTACCATATGAAATTGTCTGATTTGTGGTTTTGGAATTAGTTGAAAATTTTAGTGGCATCATAAAAAATATCCCAAGTAGCTACATACGATACTCAAATATTTGACCATTTATATTTCAACATTCTGTTAACTAGAAATTTTAGTAAATGCACCAGTAAAGTTACTTTAAAATTAATAAATTTACTATTGAAGGAATTGTAATGATTTTCCCAAAATCTCTACAACTATCAGGGGAGTTCTTAGACTGCTTCTAGCTGGTCGCAGTAAAAAAAATAGACTTTTTTAGTGTATTGTGATTATTCATATCTTTCTGAAATCTTACTCTTTAATTTGTAACTTTATTTATTTCATTTTGTGTGTTCATTTACCCACAGGTTTTAGAATCCAGGAGAGATGGCAGACACACTTTGGATTCTCTTTTGAAGATTCTAAACCTCGATTCTGCTGAACAGATCAGCAGTGCCATTCGAAGCAAATTTGCAGCAGGTTGGTGGTGGATCAGAATGAAATATTTCACTGCAATATTTTCTTGGTTTATTGCTGATATCTTCATGTCTGTTAGTCAACAGTTACCTCGCCCAATGGCGCAGTAGTTACCTTCATTTGTACCATTATAAACCTTTAAAATCTAGATTGCTATTTAAATCCAGTACCTAGCTATGAACTATTGGTAAACAATTGATTTTTACCTTTTCATGATCTTCACCCTTGACCTGATCACTCTCTAAATCTAATCAAATGGTTCTTGGATAATGACTAATCGTCCCATCAAATATTGGGCAATATGGTTGAATACTTTTTGAGTTATGCGAATAACAATATTACAAATAATTTATGTTATCAAGATTAAAACATAATGTTCCGCAATTTTGCGAAGGTAATAATAGACTACACTCTTGTCTAGAAGAACATTCACTAACAGATACATCTGATTTCTTTGCAGATACTATAATTTGGTTATTCTTAATAACTACGACTTTATTAATTTTCTTTTAATATTTTCTGCTCAGGAACGCAAGGTGTGGAGGCAACCGAAGCTGCCCTGAATGAGAAGAGAGCTCATTTGGATTGCCTGACAGCGGCAGATAGTCAGGTGGTGGAGGAGTTCCACAAGAGGAAGGTGGTGATAGAGAGGCTAGGCAAGCAGCTGGAGGGACTGAGGCAAAAAGAAGCCAACTCTGTGGAGAGTATGGCGGAACTGAGGGCAGACTGGCTAAAGAAAGTAGCCACTCTCACCTCTACTATCAATGGCAGTTTCAGCAAACTAATGGCTAGGATGAAATGTGCTGGTGAAATCAAACTCAGTAAACCTGAGAACGAGGATGACTTGGGCAAGTATGGTCTGAGCATTTGCGTCAAGTTCCGAGGCAATGAGAAGCTGCGCGAATTGACTGCGCAGCAGCAAAGTGGTGGAGAGAGGGCAGTGTCCACGGCCCTCTATTTGCTAGCTCTGCAGACTCTGTCAGCTGTGCCATTCAGGTGTGCTGACGAAATAAACCAAGGCATGGATGCTGAGAACGAGAGACAAATGTTCTCCATGTTAGTCGAGCACATGACTGAAGAGAACGCGTCCCAGTACTTCCTTGTCACTCCCAAACTGTTGCCGAACTTGCCCTACAACGAGCGTGTGAACTTCATCTGCATCTACAATGGGCCAAAGATTTCTACTGGTATTATCACTAAGGATATTTTGAAACTTAAATGCAGACAGAACCAAAAAAAGAAAATGGCTAAGAGATAGTCAATTAGTTCTCTCCATTATTGTTTAGTTCTGTATATTGAAGTAGTTTGAAGAGAGGATATTGAGAGTTTTTGTATTCTATTTTTTTTTATTGGATAAGTTGTAAATTAGATTTAAGTATCTCTTCCTGTTTCGACAGTTAAGTAATGTTATTTCAGTAATAAATTCCATTTTCTGAACTATTGTTATTTGAACCTTTTGTTTCCATGGTAATATATTTTCATCAAATAGTTGCTTCTCATTGCAACAAACCAAAGTGTCTCAATGTGAATTAGTAAAAGCAGGGCTACGGAAAATAGGGCAATGAACAGTACCGCTAAAATTAAAGAAAAAGTATATCAGGAGTCACACCACCGTCCATGGAGTTACAAAATTGCAAAATACTCGTATTAGCATTTAATTTATTCCCTCAAACCTCATTTATTTATTACAGGCAGATCCCGCTTTAAGTGAAAAATCGTACCTCACATGAGCTTAGAAATTCAGCTTAAAGCGGGGGAGAACCTGCTTTAAGTTTAGCATCGTTACTTAAACTTTTCTTTTTCTATTAACAAAAATAGAAGAACGTTTGCATGGTATTCTATGTACCATATTTTGTATGGTTCCTTCAATGTTAATAAATTTGTTTAAAATAATTTTCGGTACAACTGATGTAAGTAAGCTCGGGGTCAACCCCGCTTTAAATCGTCCAGTAATATAAGCAAGTGTCTGCCTGTACTGCAATTTACCGTACTGGCACCAAATTCTTTATTTGTTTACCACGCAGTAACATGGGTTCGCCTCATTCGAAACTAAGTTATGAATTTCAATTTTTAGGACAAACTCGTCGAAGAATTGACGAGTAGTTATTAGCTAATTTGTTTATTGAACTGGGTGAAATATAGAGGATTAGGAAAAAAAGTTACAAATATAGGGTCTAACTTGGCTTAAATTAATTTAAGGAGAGGGTTTCTCAAGAATAGTTACTATGTTTCATTTTCAATATAATCGGACTTTTTTTAACATCTTGCAAATCATTTTTGTCCTAGTCTACAAAAAAAATATAAACATCTGACGGTTCGAGTCCAAACTTTGGTAAGTTAACAAAAACAAAAATCATTTTGTCACTGTTCCCAATTGGTAAATGAATATTTTGTTTGAATCCTAAAATACTTCAACTTTGAGTTCAAATTACATCTCAAAATTAAAAATATTCCGTTGGTTACAAATCTTGGTGTTCAAAAATCAGTTTATAAAATAGAAAAAAGCATTGAGAAGTTTCCGTTTTATCTCCAGACTTTTATAATCACATTCACAAATAGAGTGCTCCTTGTGAAGCGTTAAGGGCCGCCGTCCACACGTAGGGTTTTTAAGCATTTTCACCAGACTTTTTGCTAAGCTCCTACTTTTTCCACGTGAATATAAGAAGAAAAACGAAATAATTGTTATTTATATTTGTTGGTATCCATTATACCTGCGGGTATCATGGATACCAACTAAAATAAATAATAATTTTTCGTTTTTTCTTATATTCTTGTGGAAAAAGTAGGAGCTTAGCAAAAAGTCTGGTGAAAATACTTAAAAGCCCTACGTGTGTACGGCCCTTTAATCCTTTTATCATGACTTTAGTTATTTAATGTGTAAGCTATAAGATAACAGTAAAAATCCTCTGCAGTAAATGTGGAGTCCTGAGTAAGAGAACCAAAATAGTGAACAAATTTTCTTTATTCTGCCATCTGTCTGCTATAAAAATGCCTTTTTAGTGGCATACTAAAGGAAATTTGTTCACTATACGGGGTTATTTTCTTACTCAGGACTCTATAGAGGAATTTTACAGTAGTATAAATGTACTCATTATCTATTCTCAATGTCAATCATTTGTGTGCCCTTTTCAAAGATGATATACTAAATAAATACTGTGAAAAATAGGAATTTCAAAAAAAATAATTTCTGTGCTGTTCAATAATGCACTTACAAGTCAATGACTCAATATTCAAACATCAATATTCTTGTTTGAAAATAATAAGACGAAATAGTTCATTTATCAGTGCGAAACTATTTATTTGTGATTCATTTCACAAAAAAAATATTTGCAAGGGAGATATTCACCCCTACAAAGTCTAAAAAGTAACTAAAAGTTCATTCCAGGGAAAACTACAGAAAATCTGTATTCTCCTGAAGCCTGAAATCATAATGCAAGTAACTTAAGTACAGCAAGTCATTTTCGGTTTGATGCCATCAGAGATAGCACGTTAGTGTCACTGATAGCTTACTTAGCTGTAGTTTGAGGTGTACATGAGGTTTCTGTTTCTTTACTAATTTCTTCTGTAAATACTTAATTTATATTCATTGAGCTATTGCCGTATTAATAATCTATTTTCTCATGGTAAGAACTTATGGAAATCGATTAAGGGATGAACTGTAATTACTACAAAAAGAAACCATGGTCTCGACTATTCTAATCCAGTGAGAAGCTGTCGAAGAATCTCCTTTTTAGTTTGAATATATCCTTTTGTTCCAAGGGCAACGGATATCTAGTCCCTATAAACCCCTGTGGAAGAAGAATATATCCTCAAACTAGGGTGAAGCAGGTAAATTGCGGCCCTGAAGCTAACTGCTGCTTTTAACCACGAAACATTAACAAAAGTATTAGCTTCAAAGTTAATATACATTATACTAAAAATTAATAGCAAGCATTGAGCTTCTTCTTATGTGTAACACTTCAATATGATTTAGGTTCAGTAGACTTTAGAGAAATTCTTGCAATGGCCGCAATTGGAAATTAAAGTGCCGCAATTTACATGTGTGACCCTATCTTTTGACATTTAATTTAGTTCTTATCAATAGGAGTGATTATTAATCAAGTTAAAATTCTCAAAAGTCTCTATTGGAGAGTTGCAAGTTGCGAATGGGAGAGAATGAGGTTGCATCCATTATTCATCTCTGGTATTTGTATTTTGGATTTTCAATCTTTATTTCAACCATGTTCACAATTTTTCACGACAAAGTTAGTGTGCCGCAATTTACCCACTTCACCCAACTTCCTAGTTGAATGGTGAAAGGGGTTCTAGTCAGTCTTGCTGCTTCTTCAAATTCACCTCTAACTATTTAGTAAGATTTTCTTTATGTATAGATCCTATATGTATCGGTAGGATAAATTATTTAATTGTGAAACCTGTAACGACATAGTGTACCTACTGGCTTTTAGATTTTAGAAGACCAAAGAATAAAATAGCGAAGGTTCTTAATTTATTCAAAAAAATGGGATTTTTCTAGTGAGTGTTGAGTTTCTTTAATATCTAGATTAACTAATCTGTTTTTCTTACTTTGTTTCCAAAACCTAGAATGTAATCATGTAGGGTAAAGCAGGTAAATTGCGGCACACTAAGCAACTTTGGCCTCAAGCATCAAATACTAATTATGATCATAGCTGCAAGAAAATCAAATTCATTAAATAAGGGCTTCTTTCGATATGAAAGTTTTTGATATAAATTCAGTTTAGCAGGATATATACTCTTTCTTGTGATAAGTTGCATAAAATTAAAAGGCAGCAGTTTAACAAAGGCTGTCTATAGTTGACCTGGGGTGAACCCTAAGAATATTTTATCCTTTTATTAGGTATAAATCTAATGTTTTATTAAGACTACGAATTTGAAACAAAGAATATCCCTAGAGTGAATAAGAATATGCTTTAATAATGTTTATAAGGCAATTACATTTTTATCAGTAATATCGAAGCAATTTTTCGTAAGTCTATTATCTTGAAACAACTTTCCTGGCTAAGATGATGGCTTTCGTATCACGATATTGTAGTTGCCACACCTAAAATATATCACTAGAACTTCGAATATATATTTAAAATAACTATTGAATTATTTTTACTTGGCCATTATAATATTCTTTCATAGATAAATGCCACTATTCATTTCAGCATCTTAAATATCTTTTAAATTTAAAATTTTTAGTTCTCTTTACTCGTATGCAATATTAATTACGTACTGCTCATAATCGAAAGCCGTTTTAATTATATTTTTTTTTGTAAAGTAAGTTTGTAGATTTAATTTTCAATCTTCATTTTAATTTTTCTATATTATGATTGATGATTGATTCTATTTTTAGGTTTAACTTGTTAGGTATTCTAACTCTCGGTTGATTTCTAAACAAGAAGTATCGTCACAGACGTGCTTGGCTGCACCTAGTAACCTAGTCAATCTACGAACACTCCAGCCTGTATATTTTCATCAATATGTATTTCATATCAATGTTGCATTAGCGAACCTAAACGTTTTACTATTTCCTGTGATTTCATTTTGGTTATCAACTGGCCCGCAGGGCCTTTATCTGAATCTGACTGTCGTGAATGGTAGAGAGAGTGATTCGTCCTTTGGCCCCGAATTGTAATTTGGTTTAATGTCTTTAGTTTTTACATAGTTTATTAATTTCGAACGCTACTTGCAATAATAAAAGATATCATTAGGGTCAGAACTTCTGCGGTTCTGCTCTTAAACTACGATGTCGCAGATTTTTGTGTTCGGTAGACCCGTATTACTCGTGTGTATATTTTCCTCTTCTATCCAAAAACTGAACTTTATTTAATTATTTGGTCAGTATCTTATAAATGAAAATATAAGAAACATGTCTACTTTACAGATGATTTTATATGGGCTTGTGTAATGATCAGCATTGAAAGTTAATGATGGCTTTCAGAAATAAAGAGCAGTCAAGAACTAGCAGTTACCATGATGATTTCAGCGATTGTAATAGTTATAAACATCGATCTGTTGTCTCAACGAAATCTGAGAGCTCGTTAAGAAGAAAAAATGTCGTGGATTTCCACAAAGGAAAGGATAGTAAATTCCATTACAGTGGACACCCTGGTGGCTACTCCAGAGAAAGAGAGATGGAGAATCGTAGGAATCAGTCGTGCTGTTGCAATAAACCACAAAATAAATATAAAAGAAAACCTGAAGATAATCAACCGAAGTCTGATTGTAAATGCTTAGATTGTAGAATTAAGAACGAAAAAGTCACAAAAACGGGTAAGTCTCTGGATAATATGGATAAAGGACCGAAAAATTATAACCGTAATATTTCAAAGGATCCGAGAAAAAGAGTTTCCAAGCAAAGTGACGATATGAAGAAATTGAATAGATCTGATAAGCATGTCAACTATGGACATAAGTGTACCACAAGTGGCAAAAGCGGAACTCGAAGTCACTCTTGCACAAGTAGTTGCATTGATGAGAAATACTATGAAAAAATGAGACAGAAAATGTGGAATGATATGATGCCAGAAATGGAAAGATATGTTAATAAGAAAATGAGAGCTCAAAATAAACATAAACTTCAGCGTGAATCTAGGCACAAAGAGAACATGAAGAGTGATTTGTATTCTAAAATTAGCAAGAATTATTCCAAATTGAGTGAAGTTACGGAAAACTTGAAGAAATGTGTTGACAAAGGGTTCCTATCTCTTTTCAAATGGGCAGATGATATTTCTGATAGATATAGTAACAGAGGATTAACAACTTCTGATGCCGGATCAGTCCAGAGTAAAGTTAGCGATTTTGATTATACCTCGTGCGACAATACGTCAGATGAAGTCTTGTCAGCTACCAGTTCTCGTTTAGTGACGAATGAGGATCCTTGTAATGATGATGAAGTTTTCATTTATGAGACCTGCGAGGATGATAAACGGAGAAATGAGCAGGGATTTGAAACCACTGAAGAGTTGCCTACATCACCATCTTCTATTGTTTCTCAATACAGCATTCCTCTCGTGAACATAAGTCACAGAAATAAATGTAAGACTAAAAAGTACGAGTTTCAAGTAATTGCACCATCTTATGTTGAAGATACTAAAGTGATGAGAGATTTATCTGAAAGTTTGAATGCCGATAATTCAATGGCTGCTTTTCTTCAACACGAGCTTGAACAATCAAGTTTAGATTCGTTCACAAACAACAATTTCAAGGGAACAATGTCCATGCCCATTGCTTTGAGTGGCGAGGAATCTAAAGGAAGGCCATATTTACATGCTGTAATAGATGACCACGATATATTTGATGAAAAATATGATCAATCAAATTTCCTGTCTATTGGAAGAAATTCAAATCCTTCACATAAATCTCTAAGATCTGAAAGCAAATTTGAAATTGTCGAATCTATTAGAATTGATAAAGATTGTGATAGCACTTCTAGTGTAACTGAGCTGGCCAGTTTACTTGGGGATTCTGAGGAGATGACTAAAGCAGGAACAAATTTGGACGAATCTAACTCCAATTTTACTTCAAATTTCATCAAAAGAGATGAATACTTGAATTCATACGGTATGTTGATTACTATAAATATTTCTGTATTAATATTAACCATTCATTTAAATTCATGTATGGAGAGCCACAAATATATTTTCAGTTTTTCAAATACCTGTAAATCTTCAAACAAGAGAAATAGAAAGACAAAAAATACTAAATATTAATGATCTGTAACAATAAAATATACTATATCTTTGCTACCTATTTGAAAAATTAACTTCCTTGGCCCACCATATATAGCGGATATTCTCAATTAGTCTCACTTTCAGATGCTGTTTATGTCTGATATAATTTTTAACTTATACCGATTAGAGATTGATTCTTTGGCTTAATACAATATTAGATTTTAATTTCCGGTGTTATCAAGGAGTTCTATCAGTGATTTGGCATCTTAATTCTCAACTCAATTTATTCATTGATCACTTTCTCCCAGAGGCTCGATCTTGAAGCTGTCTGTGGTGAATGGAAGAGAAGAGGGGTGGCGCCTTTGGGCCCCGAACTGTTGTAATTTGGATTATGGATTGTCTTTTTTTCATTTTTACCATGTTTATCATTTTTCAACGCTACTTGCAGTTTTGGAGGATAGCGCTAGGTTTATGCTCTTCAACTACGAAGTCTTAGATTTTTGTGTTAGGTATAGGCTCATAGGCTTCATTTACTATCACCTCTTCATTTTCCTCTTCCATCCGTGAGTGCAGCCACCGGTGCTTGTGTCCCGTTTCGTCACATTCCTGGGTTAAGTGACTGCATTCTCGGAGTAGCTTTTTTGCATCTATGATCTTGTCACTGACGGTGGTAAGGACCTTATTTATGGTCCACTTTCCTTTCTGACTGCTTCTTCTAGTCCCTTGTATTTAATTTCCTTTTGACGTCAGCGATATGGCCTTTGGTTTCGAAGCAGACGTTAAATCCCTACTAAATTAATAATTAATCACTTTTATCCTTGCAGCTTCTATACGCAAGGATGTTCAAGAAACTACAAGTACAATGGATTTTAATGAACACTTACTCCATGAAGATCATGTTTTAAATCACAGTGATGAATTTCTTTTAGTTACTAGACAGGAAACTGGTGCGATCTCAAAAATTCATCCGGAGATTTCTGCCAATTATAGATTATCGCCAGATTCAGGAAATGCGTCAGCTTTTTCTTCTGAAATAGAGCCTAAAACAAGAACAAATTCAGATTCTGACACAATCTCCACTACATGGATAGGGTCAGATAGTATTCAAAGAAGTGGAAGATTACTTAGAGTGAATAATGACTCTCTTTCTGGTCTAACTGGTGCCCCTAAACCATCTTTGTTCTTTAGTAACCATGATTCTGGCACCTGCAGTTCGGACGAAGAACTTCATATTCTAGCAATAAACAGAATCGAAAATCATCAGGTAAGCATGGTGGTTTAGATAATTAAAGTATCAAATTATGAAATTAGATTTTGTAAATATTCATTAATACGATGTCTTTCAAGAATGCAGGAATCCCAGCTAAGGAGGTGGCTGAAGTATCCTCAACAACTGGTGATATCCCAGCAGCTGTCGTCTGAACATCAAGAAGCAGTAGATATATCTAGGAAAGTTGAAGATTTTAGTAGAGACGAGATGGATCTTCTGTGTATAACTGATTATTCTGTTACTACGAAACCATCAGAATATTCGACTGAGGACTATAAGAAGTCTTCAACACTAACTATGTGTTATATCAACCTAACTGATGATCTTATTACCTATCATAGTCAGAAATTTATTTCTTTTGTAAATTGTTATATCAAAGTTATCGGCAAAACATCGGAAGAACCTCTAACTCCACATGAAAACATAGTACTTAAATTGGTAGATTTTAATGCTATCAAAGAAAGACTATCCATTTTACTAAAATTGATTAATGAAAGAAAAAGAGCTGTAGATATTCACTCTATTTTGCAGGAAGCTAGTCACAATAGTAGTTCTACTTACGAAAACTCAAAGTATATCAAACAATTAGTGTCAGAGCTGCTTGATAATATGAATCCTGCATAAGAAAAGTATTTACACGCATGAATTATGAATAGTTTTATAACGTAGAATTTGTAGTTTAAAACTTAACAAGATTGTAATTTATTATTTTCGCATTCTATATATTTTAATAAGTTGGTAAAATGTATTATGTTTCCAGTTTTTTTTTGTAGCTGTAGTTATTTTTATTCATTTACGATTGATCAGTAAAGATTTTTAAATCCCTTGATGCCAAATATTTCTTGATTCATTCTTTGACTGATTATTCCTAAGCAAGTAGTCAGCAGTTCTATAATCTGTTTGTGGTGTATGGATAAGGAGAGGAAGGTTGGCGTTCCTTGTGCCACGACCTGTCAAATTTTTAAATGTCTAATCCTTAGTTCAATCTGAGAGAATATATGGCTAAACAAGGAAGAAAGTGTACATCCTTTTCTATTCAGAACTTTAGAATAAACAAGGACGTGGCAGACTTTTGGTTATCTAATTAACTATATTATTCGTAGATTTCATGTACTATCACCTCTTCATTTCCCTCTTCATCTGTGATTTCTGTCACTGATGGTTGTATTTCTTCATCATATTTCTTAGAAAATGGCTTCATTTACAGAATAGATTTTCTGATTATATGAACTAGTCGCCTAATGGTGGTAAGTGAATTCGGTCATTAAGCCACTTTCCCTTTTGACTGCTTTTTCCAGTCTCTTGTTCAATTTCCTAAGTTTCTGAAGTAAACTTTAAATCCCCCATTAAATTACATACAGCAACTGTTTGGTCGTGTGAACTGACCATATAAGATATTAAGTTGTATCCCTCGCTTACGATATCTTTACATATCCGCGGTCACTTCCATTGTATTGTTCAGTCAATCATTTGGTTACTTCTGCTTTATTCAAATACATTGCCTTTGTTTGGTCAAAATATTACGAGACTAGTGTGCAATGATTATCAACTTTTTCCGTATGTGCAAATGCGATTCATGCGTACTAATACAGGTAACAGAGACACTTGAAACATACTAGCATGTCTACTCATGAGAGATATTAGATTTGGTTGAAAATTCAAAATATGAATGAACTTAAGCCCATAAAACTATAAATAAATTAGTTAGCAGGAATAATATTTGCCATCTTGACAAATACCAGTGTAATTGATTCTCCTACTACTTTAAATAGACTGTCAGAACGGTCTAAATTGGAAACTTAGACGTTACGGTATATAAAAATGTATGAAATGTGTTATCGTAAAAGCTGAAGTAGTTTCGTAATATTGAGATAGAGCTGCGAAAGTAACTCTGTTAAAATGAAGATACGTAAAACTAGAGATTATAAACTGTGAAACTAGCTTATCTACTTACGAGTCTGAAAGGTTTCAGACTTCACAAACTATCTAAATGAAAATCAATTCGTCTTTTGTCTACCATTTATGATATAACATACTTACTGTAATTAACGATAGGACACTATCTGCTGATTATAAACTCCCAGACAGCGTTTGGCAACTCTTCAATGATGCAATACTTTAAATTCCCCATTTCAATAATTCTGATTCACGTAGTATGATTCAAAGTGCTGGTGGCAGAGTATACCTACAAAGATAACAGGTATTAGGAAAGTTACCGAGCCACTGATAGATATACAGTGTTGTTTTAGAAGCAGTGTAGTGTGGAGGTGTATTTGCCACGGTCGCTATATTAGGAGTAGCGAGTGGTAGAGTCATTGTACGGTGAATGTATAAATACCTCTCAAGAGATTACCTAATATACCCTACTGAAATTAACTATTTCAATAGATATCGTTAAGTGTTGAAATTGAAGTGAAAGTTTTTAAATTCATTAGTTTGACAAAGTTATTGTTGAGTAAATAAGTCAGGACTACGTTAGAAGTCGCAACAAGGGCACTACAGTCCTTAAATAGTGTAAGTAAATGAAAAAAGTAATGCTGGTAGGTGTATTTAATAACATCATCCACACAGAGACTAGGTTGATGTAATAATTTATATATTTGTAATTTAGTCTGCTTGACAGAATTAATATATTATTGTAATTGAAACTTATTCAGCTTGCTATTTCATTCCATGCAATGTGGATAACTACTCAGGTACCGTGAAACAATACTGAGTGGAGTCAGTTGGGAAAATCAAATTTTGAAAATTAAAGGTACTATCTAAATTACATGGTATTTTGTATTAAAATGTGCTATTGAAAGCTCGGTGCAACTTTTAATACCTCGGCTCAAATGTGAATAAACTTATTAGAGAACATCAATAATATGAAGATCTTTCTATTCTAAAGTTCTTACTTTTAATTACGCCATCTTGTGGTGAAAACGTAAAGCTCCGTGCGTGTGTTTGTCACGTTTCAGTTCATAATATTTGTCAACAAATCTGTGCCTTGAATACCATGACTGATGATTTATCCATTTCTATAAACACTAATTTCCAAGCGGTTTCTTTATATTTAGATTCTTATATAATCTAGAATGTGTTCCAAATAATTTGTGTCTATTAGTTAATGTTATGAAATGAAGTAAGGAAAATAGTTGTATCTGTCTTTTGAAAATAAGGTAAAGGAAATTATCGAATATAAAACTAAATAGTGTATTCAGGAAAGAAAGAACACTTAACTTGGCTAAAGTTATTTTTATAAGAGGTTACAAGAAGAACATAGCTCTCTACGATAATCGAAAAGAATTTTCACAAATTCTTTCTCTGATTAGATAGTAATTAAAATACTTTTCAAAGATTATATCAATTTTGACAGTGAAGCAGTTTACTTTACCAGTTTAGTTTGCTACACAATATATTACAACTGTTAAGATGTAATAAAGGTAAAATATATTTACTCTGAAATAAGTTTCTATTTCATTAGACGCATTCTAACTCATAGATCCAAATGAGTTTTGAAATTCATTTTCTAAATGTACCTCTACCCCTACAGTATACCTCTACATCTACAGTACACCTCTATCTCTACAGTATACCTCTATCTCTACAGTATACCTCTATCTCTATAGTACACCTCTATCTCTACAGTACACCTCTATCTCTACAGTACACCTCTATCTCTACAGTACACCTCTATCTCTACAGTACACCTCTATCTCTACAGTACACCTCTATCTCTACAGTACGCCTCTACCCCTACAGTACACCTCTATCTCTACAGTACAATATTAGCAAATTGCACTGTATGTGGGTCACACAACTATGCCCATTGTTTGCACTGTGCTCTGTACGCTAATATACCTTAATAGGTATGTCTATATACGCTATGGATAATCGCACATAGGATACCTCGCTTTACTGAAAATACCTAATTGGTACTTTTCTGTTATCAACTCGCAACTTCTAGTTTCTTCTTATTTTGACGAATCTCAACATATGTAGATGGACGTGAAGTAGTTTGGAGCATCCGACAGTTTGTTGTACTTCACACTTACTTCATGATTGTTCATTGACTTGGTAAAGAAGTTCGGGTAGGTGGCATGGACCCGATAAACATAAAACAGTATTGAAGTTATAAATGGAAAATATAACTGAAACAAGAAAGACTAAACCCACCTGCCAGGTCATCAATCAATCATGAAGTGTGTACAGTACAACAAACTAACGGATACAACAAACTACATCATAGCGATCTATGTTGAGATTTTTAAAAATGGGAAGAAAATAGATGGGCGGGGCAATAATAGTAAAGTACCACCTAATTTTCAGATAGGGCAACATCTATTACTCGGACACTTCAGAGGACAATGATAAATGGCTGAAGGTCAGATTGGTTCATGACCTTTGTTAGTTTCCTCTTTCTTCCGAGTACGGTGAGTGTCCGAGTACTGGGACATTGTCCTATCTGTTAAATGACCTACTTATTCAAGGAGCTGAATTAATCCTCTATTTTATCACTTTAATAAAGTTAACTTTGAGTTGCTGTGTGAAGCAAAAAGAGAAACTCATTGGATTAATATTTTAGACTGCGGTTAACTTTAAATCTAAATATTTGAATCGAGGTCACATATGGGAAAAAATTTACCCGAACGAATTGAAACTAATTCCTACTTTGGAGATAGGAATGCGTGCATGCATTGATAATTTATGTATTAGGAATTTTTGTATTAGTAATTCAGTACAATACAGTTATTTCAGGTATTTGTGTTACTGTGTTATGTAGTTTATTATTGTGACAATAGTTCTTAGTGATTATTCAACCTTGACACATTGAGTGATGAAAGTGTGAGGTACACACCAGTACACATTATGGTGTATACACTGTGGTGTGTACCTATATTCACCAGTATATACTTTTCATACATGTACAATATTATTTTCATTATACACCTTGCTATAGTGTGAACTATAATGTCATTCACTCGAGTGATTTACAGAAGAATTGCAAAAGATAACACTTATTTAGAGGAAAAATATTGTTAACTGTTTTGTTTTAGGTAGGTAATAGAGAGGTAAACTGTAGAATACAATAATTTCTGCATATAACTTGAACTATTTATAATATAATATCAACTTTTAATCTTTTCATAACAAATATATATATTCCCTTACTGAATCACATAACATAATTATATTTTAAGTTATTTATTTATTATTTTATGTTATTTATATATTATTTTAAGTTATTTATTTATTATTTTAAGTTATTTATTTATTATTTTAAGTTATTTATATATTATTTTAAGTTATTTATTTATTATTTTAAGTTATTTATTTATTATTTTAAGTTATTTATTTATTATTTTAAGTTATTTATTTATTATTTTAAGTTATTTATTTATTATTTTAAGTTATTTATATATTATTTTAAGTTATTTATTTATTTAAAATTATATCATAAAAATTGATTTGAAATAAAATCTATATGTTTGATGGTGTATCAATTGATTTATTGTAATTTGTATATTTTCAACTTTTTAAATTATTTTCAATAAGTTTTAATTTATTTAAGCTTGTGTTAACTATAGGTATTACCTAATTTAGTTAGGTAATTGCACATCCCCTGCCTAATTGTGATGTTTGTGCGAATTTAATAACCATTTTGATATAAGATAATATCATAAGTTCATAACTGTGTTATTATTAAGATAATATCATAATTGTGTTGTTTTTAAGATATAATATATATGCTGTTATTAATTAAGATATTGTCATAACTAGTTTATTATTAGGAATATCATAATCATGTGTATAGAATGCATATTTTTGGAAATGGATACCACATTTATTACATGGTGACAGGACATATACAACCGTGCAAAAAAAAATAAAACCGCGGTCAAAAACCCCAGTGCAATAAACCCCCCGGACAAAAAAATAAGTCCGGAAGCTCCGGTGTAAAATAAACCCGGTCGATATAAAACAAGATGTGTGACAAAACTATACTGTTTTATTATAAAATAGTAAATAGGTATACCTTATTTTGCTAAAAAATTCCCATATTTTCGACTAAAGTGTAATAATTATTGATTCGCATTGAATAATGTTACATATATTATTAAATTTGAATAATTAAGGTTATTTTTTCATATCGACCGGGTTTTTTGTCCAGGGGCTTTTTGCAGGGGGGGTTTTTGACTTCATTTTTTTTGCACGATTTTTACATGTTGTTTTACATGGTAATATGGTGAAAATTGCGCATATTTGACATGTTGTTAAGAATGTGGTAAATTATTTTTAGTAACCACCTGTTGTAAGTATAGTAATTGACATGTGGATATGATGTGGTCAATTTAACATGTATGGTTTCTATGAAATGGTTTTAAAATGGCTTAACCTCATATATATGTTTTTAAGATGGTTAGATTATACCATATTGCCACATTGTAACCATTAAACCTTATGGTAATCAAGTGTATGCAATATGGAATTGTTCGCAGGGAATATTTTTAGTATTAATTTTTTTTTAACTATATGTATTTTAATAGTTATATTTGCACTGACTAGCTTAGAATGAATCTACAATATATGTTACATTTTAATGAAATGATTTCACATTAGCATCACATCTCAGTGACATCATAACATGTATGGCATACAAGTTATGACATCACTCCATAGTCACCACTTTAACCCTCTAATGCCCAAGTCTTGCTGTAGGCCATTTTTTTTTGACAGAGCAACGTTAGAAAGATAATTTTTTAAGAAAAAATATTCTAAGAAAAATCCCCTTTTGATAAAGTCTAATGTCCTTTGAGAAAAACTTTGGGTGATTCAAAATTTAAAATCATTATGTGGCATTTATTTTTGCGCTTCTTACTGCCAGATTACGATTATAATGAACAAATTTAAACGTAATTTGATGTTTTTCTAATGTCCTCCCCAGATGACGGTGGTAGTTAAGAGGTTGATGGTTATTTCTCATTATTTTTCTCATAGGTGATGTCAGAGTCCTACCTTAGACCTAATGAATAAAAAAGTTATGGTATTACCTTATGAGTATAAGGGTTGTGACAATATGCGTTTAAAATCATAGATCTTAAGAATATCATAGACGAAACGTAATGAAGTGGTATCGAATACTATATACCGCTGGTTTAGAACGATTAAATACTCTTTAATTCAATCCGTCTATAATATTTTCAGGATCTATGATTTTAAACGCATATTGTCACAACCCTACTTATGAGTAACATAGTCATAATAATATTCCAATAATAACATAGATGTATATTACCATAATAATAACTTAGATACTCTTGATATCAAAATTTAATGAAGTTACAAAATTTATAAATGAAGTATTAACTAATTACTCAGTACCGTAATTAATTAATAAGAATTAACTAAGGCAAAAATATTCTGCTTTTTACTACGCAAGTGAAATGTTTTCATTTTAAGTAAAAGAAATGATATTATTTCACTCTGCCACAATTATTGCCTTTATAATTTATTTTGAAAAGTCCCTTCAATAAGTCTAGAATCTTCTAGAAATGAACCAAAACAAAGTCACTTAAAGAATAGTTTAATTATATACTAAAAAGTCTTCTTATAACGTATATATTATAAGCAGTTTATATCAAGTAGGGGGAATTAGTAGTACCGGACAGTGGACACTCTCAGTACACGGTAAGTGGGTCCTAAAAAGGTCATGTTAGGTCAGTCAATAGTTTCTAAAGGTCGGATTGTGTCATGACCTCTGTTAACACCCACTTTCCGAGTACTGAGAGTGTGAAGAATTTCTTGAATATTCATGAAAAATCTTTAAGATTTTTGATAATTAACTTCTCAAATTTATTACAAGTTAAATTTACTTTTTGTGCATTGCAGATAAATTATTTCTATATTGATTTTATAGTCTCATTTACGTGCATTTATCACAGTTTTATTTACGTTATTTTTCATTGTAAAATATGAATGAAATTTTAATAACCATTTTAATATATATTTCTTTCCAACATTCCATCGATATTGTAAGTTTCTATTAATATTTAACATATTATATATTGGTGTAACATCAGCAATCACTTAATATAAGTTTTGAAAATAATTATTTGACAGTGACTTTTGTATACTGAAAATTTAATCAGTTAAATTAATGAATTTATAGAGATAGTCTATTATTAGTATTAGTGTTTATTCAATATACATTTTAATTAATAAATTCTGCTTGCATACATAAAACATAGTAAACTAAATTAATGCACTGATTAAATAAATGTTAGTGCAACTAACACGATAAGATGTACAGATATTTATAAATACCTACATACATTAATAAAAACAATTAGGACAATGATAAGCAATAAATATATCCTACATTTTTATATCACTATAGGTAGTACATATCATTTTGTTGTAGAATTGCCATTGTCATTTCCAAACTATACTAATTTTTTCATATTAAATAGTCTGAAATTAATATCCAATTCACGTATTGGCAACTGCCTTCGAGTTGCCATGTACTATATATTAAGTAGCGTGAGAATATTTTCGAAGTAGATGAAGATCGTATGTTGTTACTACATATCTTATTTACTTACACATAATATTAACATGTTATAGTTAGAGCAGAGAGAAGTCAGTAGCAACTGTGAATTGGGGAGCTGCTTTAGTGATCACTTAATTAGAGACCTAATCTCTGTAATTATTGCAATATTTTGATTGTATTGGCTCTAATTATTGTTATCAGCAATTTTTTCTCTTTTTTTCTAATGAAAGCATAGGGTAAGTTACTAATTATCGGTCAGTTTCACATCTTCGGTCATATAGGGAAAATAAACTATATAATAAAATATATATAATTATTATTATTTTAGCGTTTTTCTTATATGACCGAAGATGTGAAACTGACCGATAATTTATACCCTACCCTAGAATATGTTTCCCCTATTTTTGCCTTTTCATTTAGCTGTAGGTGGGAAGCTACAGGCTCTGACGTCATTAGTTACATTGTACAGGTTGGTCCTGATGACGTCACAGTGCATATCAGTGCATAGGAGTTATCTGCACATTCTATGTACTGTGGCGCTATGTAAAGATGTGTTAGATGATATTGTCTAGCAGTTACTTAATTAGGTAAATTCGCAAGCTATCGCATTACCTCATCCACTCTGTGGCTGATGTATTAGAACTCCGCTTTAAAATGTCAGATATAATTATGGGTAATATTAGAGAAATTGTAAAGTCGCCTATACTGATATAAACGTGGTCTCTGTCAAATAAATTGTGATGATGTACTACAAGAGAAAAGAGTCACTGTGATGATGTACTATCAGAGAAAAGAGTCACTGTGATGATGTACTATCAGAGAAAAGAGTCACTGTTATGATGTACTATCAGAGAAAAGAGTCACTGTGATGATGTACTATCAGAGTAAAGAGTCACTGTGCTGATGTACTATCAGAGAAAAGAGTCACTGTGATGATGTACTATCAGAGAAAAGAGTCACTGTGATGATGTACTATCAGAGTAAAGAGTCACTGTGATGATGTACTATCAGAGTAAAGAGTCACTGTGATGATGTACTATCAGAGAAAAGAGTCACTGTGATGATGTACTATCAGAGAAAAGAGTCACTGTGATGATGTACTATCAGAGAAAAGAGTCACTGTGATGATGTACTATCAGAGAAAAGAGTCACTGTGATGATGTACTATCAGAGAAAAGAGTCACTGTGATGATGTACTATCAGAGAAAAGAGTCACTGTGATGATGTACTATCAGAGAAAAGAGTCACTGTGATGATGTACTATAAGAGAAAAGAGTCACTGTGATGATGTACTATCAGAGAAAAGAGTCACTGTGATGATGTACTATCAGAGAAAAGAGTCACTGTGATGATGTACTATCAGAGAAAAGAGTCACTGTGATGATGTACTATCAGAGAAAAAGAGTCACTGTGATGATGTACTATCAGAGAAAAGAGTCACTGTGATGATGTACTATTAGAGAAAAGAGTCACTGTGATGATGTACTATCAGAGAAAAGAGTCACTGTGATGATGTACTATCAGAGAAAAGAGTCACTGTGATGATGTACTATCAGAGAAAAGAGTCACTGTGATGATGTACTATCAGAGAAAAGAGACACTGTGATGATGTACTATCAGAGAAAAGAGTCACTGTGATGATGTACTATAAGAGAAAAGAGTCACTGTGATGATGTACTATCAGAGAAAAGAGTCACTGTGATGATGTACTATCAGAGAAAAGAGTCACTGTGATGATGTACTATCAGAGAAAAGAGTCACTGTGATGATGTACTATCAGAGAAAAGAGTCACTGTGATGATGTACTATTAGAGAAAAGAGTCACTGTGATGATGTACTATCAGAGAAAAGAGTCACTGTGATGATGTACTATCAGAGAAAAGAGTCACTGTGATGATGTACTATCAGAGAAAAGAGTCACTGTGATGATGTACTATCAGAGAAAAGAGACACTGTGATGATGTACTATCAGAGAAAAGAGTCACTGTGATGATGTACTATAAGAGAAAAGAGTCACTGTGATGATGTACTATCAGAGAAAAGAGTCACTGTGATGATGTACTATCAGAGAAAAGAGTCAATGTGATGATGTACTATCAGAGAAAAGAGTCACTGTGATGATGTACTATCAGAGAAAAGAGTCACTGTGATGATGTACTATCAGAGAAAAGAGTCACTGTGATGATGTACTATCAGAGAAAAGAGTCACTGTGATGATGTACTATCAGAGAAAAGAGACACTGTGATGATGTACTATCAGAGAAAGAGTCACTGTGATGATGTACTATCAGAGAAAAGAGTCACTGTGATGATGTACTATCAGAGAAAAGAGTCACTGTGATGATGTACTATCAGAGAAATGAGACACTGTGATGATGTACTATCAGAGAAAGAGTCACTGTGATGATGTACTATAAGAGAAAAGAGTCCCTGTGATGATGTACTATCAGAGAAAAGAGTCACTGTGATGATGTACTATCAGAGAAAAGAGTCACTGTGATGATGTACTATCAGAGAAAAGAGTCACTGTGATGATGTACTATCAGAGAAAAGAGTCACTGTGATGATGTACTATCAGAGAAAAGAGGTCACTGTGATGATGTACTATCAGAGAAAAAGACACTGTGATGATGTACTATCAGAGAAAAGAGTCACTGTGATGATGTACTATAAGAGAAAAGAGTCACTGTGATGATGTACTATCAGAGAAAAGAGACACTGTGATGATGTACTATCAGAGAAAAGAGTCACTGTGATGATGTACTATCAGAGAAAAGAGTCACTGTGATGATGTACTATCAGAGAAAAGAGTCACTGTGATGATGTACTATCAGAGAAAAGAGTCACTGTGATGATGTACTATCAGAGAAAAGAGTCACTGTGATGATGTACTATCAGAGAAAAGAGTCACTGTGATGATGTACTATCAGAGAAAAGAGACACTGTGATGATGTACTATCAGAGAAAAGAGTCACTGTGATGATGTACTATCAGAGAAAAGAGTCACTGTGATGATGTACTATCAGAGAAAAGAGACACTGTGATGATGTACTATCAGAGAAAAGAGTCACTGTGATGATGTACTATCAGAGAAAAGAGTCACTGTGATGATGTACTATCAGAGTAAAGAGTCACTGTGATGATGTACTATCAGAGAAAAGAGACACTGTGATGATGTACTATCAGAGAAAAGAGTCACTGTGATGATGTACTATCAGAGTAAAGAGTCACTGTGATGATGTACTATCAGAGTAAAGAGTCACTGTGATGATGTACTATCAGAGTAAAGAGTCACTGTGATGATGTACTATCAGAGAAAAGAGTCACTGTGATGATGTACTATCAGAGAAAAGAGTCACTGTGATGATGTAGTTTCAAATCTTATATATTTGTCGATGTGTACTCTGACCAGTTTAAAAAATCTACAAGCTTTACAGTTAGTAAAGTCTATATTTTAAAATATGAAATTAGTAACCGATAGAATTTTAATTAATCTAATTTTACGAAAGTTACATTTTTCTCTGTAGCCCATAGCACGACTCTCTTTTAACTTATTGACTGAACTCCTATTCTAAATAATATTCATGTCAACATAAAGTAGTTTAAAAATATCTATTGATGATATCAAATGTTACGAAAATAGTAAACGTACACTGTAAGTACAGACCTACTTCTTAGAAACATACTCAGAGTGTGAAGATAGGGGCTAATAAGTGCACCTATTTTGAGAAAGAACTTCGGATTACCCGTGTGATAGAATAAACAGACACCAAGAAAACATTATTTACACCCATTGTTCACTGTGAATATTCAACATTTACATATTATTTAGTTTTTTATATTGTTTATATTTATATTTTAAAGTGTGGTATCATTATTATATCATACCTTCAAATGAGAGAGGATGGAGAACATTTAATAGAGGAAATAAGTGATTAATTGGAGAGTGAGGAGAGAGAGTTAGTGAGTGGAGAGGGTGAGTGAGAGGAGAGGGTGAGTGCGAGGAGAGGGTGAGTGAGTGGAGAGGGTGAGTGAGAGGAGAGGGTGAGTGAGTGGAGAGTTTGAGTGAGAGGAGAGGGTGAGTGAGAGGAGAGGGTGAGTGAGAGGAGAGGGTGAGCGAGTGGAGAGGGTGAGTGCGAGGAGAGGGTGAGTGAGTGGAGAGGGTGAGTGAGAGGAGAGGGTGAGTGAGAGGAGAGGGTGATTGAGTGGGGAGGGTGAGTGAGAGGAGAGGGTGAGTGAGAGGAGAGGGTGAGAGAGAGGAGAGGGTGAGTGAGTGGGGAGGGTGAGTGAGAGGAGAGGGTGAGTGAGAGGAGAGGGTAAGTGAGAGGAGAGGGTGAGTGAGAGGAGAAGGTGAGTGAAAGGAGAGGGTAAGTGAGAGGAGAGGGTGAGTGAGAGGAGAGGGTGAGTGAGAGGAGAGGGTGAGTGAGAGGAGAGGGTGAGTGAGAGGAGAGGGTAAGTGAGAGGAGAGGGTGAGTGAGAGAGTTTATTAATATCTATCATTAAAACTATTATATGTATAATCTACCTACACGCAAAGCTATTTATTGTTGGTATATTCTACTCACATATATTTTCTAGAACAAGAAACCCGTTATCACAACATTTTTTATGTTAAAATACATTCAAATAATAATATGATTGATTAGTTGTTAATATAGTCTTTTTTTTATACAGTCAAGGCTTCCTTTTAGTCTTAAAATAGATATTTACAAAGATACATATAATACTACAATAAGATGCACCACTCTCGGAAATTCCGGTCTGAAAATGCATAGTGCTGCCATCTGTGTTTCAAAGTAGGAACTACATATAACCTATAGCCGTTGCTAGCACTGTTACTGTTAATAAATTAACTTCTATCCAAAGCATGGGGTAGTCACTTTGAATAAAACTGCTGACATTTATTTTCATGGTAGACTAGAATATAAAGAACCGACTTATTGAAAGATATGATAAGGTGACATTTTTTGATTTTTTCGCTCCCCTAAGTTGACGAAAGGGTATCTATTTAGATTTACTCACATGTATATGAAATGTTAGGAAAGTAAGTCAGATTTACTGACATAAAAATACACAAATAATCATACAGTTGCTAGTAACTACAAACTGATTGAATTAAACTATAAGTATATCTTTTATGCTTATGTTAAGTAAGTAGAGTTTTAACTCCAGTAATGCTGTCAAGCCTAATAATGTTGTCCATGATAGTAAAAGTTAAATAATGATTATTACCTTCGCAGAATGCGGGAAGGTCATATTTTCATCGGCATTTATTTATTTATTTATCATCTTGTTATTCGCTTAACTGAAAAAGTGTTCAACCAAATTGCATGAAATTTGATGAAACGATTGGTCTATGTCCAGTGACCTGCTGGTAGAATTTTGGGAGCAGCCCGGTCAAAGGTCAAGGTCATGGTCATTTATAACTCAAAAAGTATTGAACCATATTTCATGAAACTTGGTAGGTCGATTGGTCAATATATAGGAACAATTTTGTAAGATTTTGAGAGCGATCGGGTCAAAGGTTAAAGATCAAGGTCAAGGCCATTAATAATTCAATAACTCAAAAAGTATTCAACCAAATTGTCTGAAATTTGATGGTACAATTGGTTATTATCCAGTTAGCAGATTATTAAATTTTGGGAGAGAACGGGTGGAAGTGAAGGTGAAGGTGAAGGTATGCGCTCTACGAGTGCTCACAATCTAGTTATGTATATACTTTCTTCTTATACCTATGACCGAAAATGTGGAACAGCCTGAGTTTGTGGAAATGATTATTATGGATATTTATAAGGATACTTTTAATATCAGTAATTTACAGGTCCTTTAAATACATTGAATGGATAAATAATTTAATTTTAATTTACCCGATGTCTTTTTTCTATTAGTCATTAATGACACACTGAACATAAGACATTATTCCACTGTTAGTTTGATAATATTATGCATCATACTGTACACAATGTAACATTATATACCAGAGCGTTAGTTCAATTATTCATTAGTTACAATATGATTGATATTATATACCTGGCAATGTTAACTTTGATTGTTAGTGTAACAAAATGGTGACATGGATATTAAATCACTTTTTGTGAGATATTATATTTTTTCTTTTATTTCATGCCTAGTGGAAAATATACGTTGTTTAGAAATGAAACTTATCTTATTTCTATAAAAATGTTTGGATTTTTAAAATCACCACATCTGATAAATTTCAGTTATTGAATATTATCACCTGAATATCACTAATTATCAAATGTGAAGTATGTATATATTTGGAGAAGATTAATATACATATAACCATTTTCTTGGTGATACACAATAATATTTTCTGGTTCACTAGAACTTCCCAAAGTGAAATTTAGAATTCTGAACACGTTTTCTCCTGTTTATAAATTAATGAAAGATGATAAGTGGTGGGTCGTTTTAATTAATAATTATAGTTATAATTTGTATTAAAGGCACAACTCACTTAAAGATATTATATAATGAATATAATAACAATATGCTCATTTTTAATAAATAAGTAAGATATTAAGTAAGTACGTTATATATCACTCTTAACTAAAATACGATGGTTTAAACATGTGAATTATTAATATTTAAATTTAAAAAAAATTAAACAGTTTGTATTTATTACAATGAATTTACTAGTTTTTGTAGTTATAATTTTTTCTGTTGCCTGTTGAACTCTACAACCGACTGCTGATTGTTAAGAAAGTATTGTCACCCATTTGAACGTGTTTAAATTTTCATTTTATTAAATATGAAAAAAAAAAAATTTCATATACACAAACTTTGAATTTTTTAATTTTATTTCTTATGAAAAATTGGTGAATCTGTTTAATCTTCATTGAACGGAATTGAATTTTATTTATTTCTGAATCGATGGAATTGATTATTTTGAATAGAAGGAAATGTGTTTTTAAATATCAGTAATTTACAGGTCCTTTAATTATATTAAATGGATAAATATTTTAGGTTTATTATAGGATACAAATTGAGACGCTTAAGTAATTTTTATAAATAGAAAGATCCTCTTTTTAGTTATTCATATTATGTTTAAAGATTATGAATTGTATAGTAACGCTATATATTTTTTGCACCATCTTGATAATTAACAATTCTGATAATTGAAATTAAATTGAAAAAAGGGAATAATTTCAGAAATTAATAATTTGAATATTATTCTAAATTGTTATAAATATGAAATTTTTATAATTTTATTTAAATTTTCAATTTTTTTAATGAGAAATGAACGAAAACCATCGATATGATATATAAGTTCATTCATGGTCACATATAAATATCATTACCTACATTGAGTGTCCAGTAATACATGTGTTGAATGACGGAATCTTTCTTATCTTAACTGATAAAGAAAAGCTTATCAGTTCAGTGGAAGGCATTAGCTGTTCTTACTAAAAATATATGAAGCAATCATTTTAGGTATAATGGGATTTTCATTGTTAATTATTTATTGAAGTTAAATGTTATATTTAAAAAGTGTTAAGTAAACTTAACACCTCACAGTGAAGTGAATTATCATATGTGATAGAAATAGAAGATAAAGGAAGTTTTGCCGGAAGATGCAATGTCACAATACACCTGAATATGATTTATGAAAGAGAAAGACTTCACCTGCACGTTCGCAATTATTTCATTTTGATGTTACTATTGAAATTTTATTTTTTAGAAATTCAGATTATATACTGTTATTATCTTGTAAAATATACATTAATAATATTTGCAGTTGAAGGTTGAATAGTGAAAATTAATTTGCATTTTTAATTTCTCGTGTAATTGATATCAATTATGGTAAAATTGATATTTCTCAACGAAAATACTCAATGTTAATTCAATATTAGTTTTTGTTTGTTTAAAATGATAATATTTTCCATCAAAAACAAGAAGAATAAAATCTTTACAGAAGGGAAAATTCCTTCAGGAACTGCGGGTGAGGGGTTGAATTCCCTGAAGGGGTGGACCCGACCCTCTAAAACCTCTCCTTCGCGGCTGAGAGGATGATGAAGGCATTCTCTCTCTGGATCGCAAGAGTCATTCGCTGATGGAACCAGGCGGACTCCCTTGGATCATTCGTTGTCTCAACAAGGCTTCTACCTATGGACTTCATGATTGAGGAGATTGTACTGAAGTACGCTCCTGTGGTCTCTATAGCAATTGGCTCAAATGTGTAAGCATCAGCAACGTTTACGGTGGGTTACACTAAATACCGAATTATACCGAATTACACCGAATTATACCGAATTACACCGAATTATACCGAATTACACCGAATTATACCGAATTACACTATACTCAATACCGAATTATACCGAATTACACTATACTCAATACCGAATTATACCGAATTACACCGAATTATACCGAATTACACTATACTCAATACCGAATTATACCGAATCACACTGAATTATACCGAATTACACTATACTCAATACCGAATTATACCGAATTACACCGAATTATACCGAATTACACTATACTCAATACCGAATTACACCGAATTATACCGAATTACACTATACTCAATACCGAATTACACCGAATTATACCGAATTACACCGAATTATACCGAATTACACTATACTCAGTACCGAATTATACCGAATTACACCGAATTATACCGAATTACACTATACTCAATACCGAATTACGCCGAATTATACCGAATTACACTATACTCAATACCGAATTACACCGAATTATACCGAATTACACTATACTCAATACCGAATTATACCGAATTACACTGAATTATACCGAATTACACTATACTCAATACCGAATTACACCGAATTACACTATACTCAATACCGAATTACACCGAATTATACCGAATTACACTGAATTATACCGAATTACACTATACTCAATACCGAATTATACCGAATTACACCGAATTATACCGAATTACCTCGAATTATACCGAATTACACCGAATTATACCGAATTACACTATACTCAATACCGAATTACACCGAATTATACCGAATTACACTATACTCAATACCGAATTACACCGAATTATACCGAATTACACCGAATTATACCGAATTACACTATACTCAGTACCGAATTATACCGAATTACACCGAATTATACCGAATTACACTATACTCAATACCGAATTACACCGAATTATACCGAATTACACTATACTCAATACCGAATTATACCGAATTACACCGAATTATACCGAATTACACTATACTCAATACCGAATTACACCGAATTATACCGAATTACACCGAATTACACCTAATTATACCGAATTACACTATACTCAATACCGAATTACACCGAATTATACCGAATTACACCGAATTATACCGAATTACACTATACTCAATACCGAATTATACCGAATTACACCGAATTATACCGAATTACACTGAATTATACCGAATTACACTATACTCAATACCGAATTATACCGAATTACACTATACTCAATACCGAATTACACCGAATTATACCGAATTACACCGAATTATACCGAATTACACTATACTCAATACCGAATTATACCGAATTACACCGAATTATACCGAATTACACCGAATTATACCGAATTACACTGAATTATACCGAATTACACTATACTCAATACCGAATTATACCGAATTACACCGAATTATACCGAATTACACTGAATTATACCGAATTACACTACACTGAATACCGAATTGCACAGAATTATACCGAATTACATTATACTCAAAACCGAATTACACCTGATTATAGGTACCGAATTACACTACACTGAATACCGAATTACAATATAGGCTACTCAATTCCAAATTATACTGAATTACACTATACTCAATACTGAATTACACTATACTCAATACCGAATTACACTATACTCAATACCGAATTACATTATATTACACAATAATCAATACCGAATTATACCTGATTAAACCGAATTACACCAAATTATACCGAATTACACTATACTAATACCGAATTACACTATACTCAATACCGAATTACACTATATTACACAATAATCAATACCGAATTACACTATATTACACAATAATCAATACCGAATTACACTATATTACACAATAATCAATACCGAATTACACCAAATTATACCGAATTACACATAATTATACCGAATAACACTACACTGATAACTGAATTACATCTAATTTTATCCTTGATCATTGGTCAGGTTTTTCGATATTAATTTAAAGTTATTACACTGCAATGATTATGGGCAATTAGGCTTCACAGCATTATCAATATCAAAATGTATGGTTACTATCTATTAGTCCGACACCCCATTAGTCCGACAATTTGGTAGTTTATTACTGATTTAACATAAAATTTATATGTCGTCCTGCCCGGTTATTAAATAATCAATAAGTGTGCAGTACAACTAGCGGATACAAAAAAACTACATCAAATGATGAAATCGAATGAGGGACAGCTTTTAATAATATTAGAATAAATTAGATAGGAATACATATAACATTAGAAAAATGAAATTAAGGAAAATTACTGAATTGTTTATATAAGTTATGTAAATATTATATGTATATATGTAGTCTAGTACCTATACCTATTTAATTATAATTTTTATTTCAATCGAAAAATAAAACGAGAAATAATAATACAGAAAGATGTAACTGTCGGACTGACTATTGGGGTGACGGACTTTTGAGACGTCCCCAAAATGTATTAAGTTTTAATTTCTATAGAATTTTATTTGAAAAATTTAGCCCTCTCACTACGAATTAGACATATATGTCCCAGCATTTTAATATGTAACTTTTAATTGACAAAATTAAAAATACGTAAATTTTTTTACATCAAAATGCTTCAATTGAGCTCTGTCAAGGGGCTGTATCCTGAAACTGTCTGTGGTGAATGGAAAATGAAGGGGGCCCGAACTGTTGTAATTAGGATTATGCAATAATTATGCATTGTCTTTTTTTCATTTTTACCATGTTCATCATTTTTAATACTTACTACTCGCAGTTTTAGAGGATAACGCTAGAGTAATACTCTTCAACTATACGAGGTCTTAGATTTTATGTAAGGTTTCATTAAGTATCACCTCTTCATTTTCCTCTTCCATCCGTGTGAGTGCAGCCACCAGTGCTTGTGTCCCGTTTCGTCACATTCCTTGGTAAGTGACGGCATTCACGGAGTAGCTTTTCTGAATCCATGAGCTTTGTCACCGACGGTGGTTGGTGACTTTGTTCATGGAGCCATTTTCCTTTCTGACTGCTTCTTCCAGTTCCTTGTATTTAATTTCCTTTTGACGTCAACGATATGGTCGAAGCAGACATTTAACCCCTACTAAAATTTGCTAAACTTTATGAACCTATAATAAATATTGGTAAAAATCAATAAATATTTATACGTAATTATTAATAAATCGTAGTGAATTTAGTATTAATAAATTACATTTTTAAACTCTACACAACAATTTCACTTTTCAAAATAAAGAATTCTTTTCTTGTACTTTTATATATATATATTTTCTTTGTCTAACGCACCTGTTTCAGACTTTCAGCTGAAATATATCCCTTATCCTTATTTATAATAGTAGTATAGTAAATATTAATTTTCTAACCAATATAAAATCTAAATTATTTGTTCCAATAAATCTTGTGTCAGCTGAAGACTTTGAGGTCAAAGGTCAAGATTAAGAGAGTAAATGCTATATTTTTCATCTAAAACGTTAAATTAAAAAAAAATTGTACACCTAAGAAGATTGCCTAGCTTATTTGAACGAATAACCTGTTATATTGTTAGATTTCGGGAGCAATCAGGTCAAAGGTTAAAGATCAAGGTCAAGGCCATTTGTAGCTCAAGAACTCGAAAAGTTTTAACCAAATTGTCTGAAATTTGATGGGACGATTGGTCAATGTCCAGGAACCATCTGGTAGAATTTTGGAAGCGATCCGGTCAAAGGTCAAGGTCAAGGTCATTTATAACTCAATAACTCGAAAAGTATTCAATCAAATTGTCTGAAACTTGGTGGGACGATTGGTCAATGTCCAGTTACCAGTTTATTAGACTTTGGGAGAGAACGGGTCAGTGCGGCGGCGAAGGTATGTGCTCTAACGAGTGCACGTAATCTAGTTTAGCTTGTTGTATACAGTAGTTTGTTTAAATACACACTGCTTGTTTAATTACATAGCAGGGGGGTTTGGAGGTGGCACACCCCGGTCCCCCCCCCCTGCTCATATACCTACACATATATTTTAATAACTCCTTTAAGAAAATTCATAAAAATAAATTAGGTTACTTTCCCTTCTCTTGCTATAATGTCTAGTAATAAATATTATACAGTATCTTAAAATTAAGAAAAAAATTAGGGCTTTTAACCGGGGGAAGGGGGCTTACTATTTGGTAGCTAACTAATACTCTATAACTACCAAGGTTAGTTAGTTCGTTTCCCTATATAGAAGAGAGGGGCTTATATCTTGGGGGTGGGGGTTATGTCGGGGTACGGTCAAGAGCCCCCCCCCCCCTTGGTAATGAGCCCCCCCAGTAATGAGCCCCCCTCTCTGTTTTTTAATCCTTATTTACTTAGTTAAATAAATGAAGAACTACTTAGATAGAAATAACTGAGAGTTGCTAATGTAGTTTGTTGCATACGCTAGTTTGTTGTACTGCACACTTCATGATTAATGACCTGGCAGGGAGGTTCGAGGGGCGGCACGGCCCCTGATATACATATATTTTATGTTTAAACAATAATGAACTACAAAAGTGAAAATAAGTATTAAAAACAGGGGGGGATCCTGACCGGGGGGTGGGGGAGCTCTTGTCAGGGGGGGGAGGGTCTTATGAGCTACACCCGCGCCGTTATGTCATGTAGGGGTTCGTGTACTGTGTACATATCTGTACCCCGTAAGACACAAACCCCTCTTCCCCCAGTCATCCCCTTTTTTACCTTTATTAATAAGGTAAAATTAAGGCCCTTCTTTTAACATAATATTAATCAGTTCCCTTATTCAATATATAGTAGAATTGGTAAAGTATACATTTTGTCGGGTGTATGTCATACGCCCCCCCCCCCCCTGATTTTTAATCCATATTTACCTATATCATTTAATCCTTATTGACACTTTTGTAGTACATTACTGATTAACATAAAATATATGTCATTTACCCCCCTGCCAGGTCATTAAACAATCATGAAGTATGCAGTACAACAAACTAGCGGATACAACAAACTACATTATCAACTTTCAGTTATTTCTATCTAAGTAGTTCTTCATTTGTTTAACTAGGTAAATAAGGATTAAAAAAACAGGGAGGGGGGGGAGCTCAAGACTGGGGGGGGGGGGGGCTCAAGACCGTACCCCTATTTTGTCACTGTCCAATCGCGGTGTAAGACATCAGGTGTAATTCGGTATTCAGTGGAATGTAATTCAGTATAATCAGGCGTAATTTGGTATAATCAGGTGTAATTCGATATTCAGTGGAATGTAATTCGGTATAATCAGGCGAAATGCGGTATAATCAGGCATATTTCAGTTAATCAGGCATAATACGGTATAATCAGGTGTAAATCGGTATTCAGTGGAAGGTAATTCGGTATAATCAGGTGTAATTCGGTATTCAGTGGAATGTAATTCGGTATAATCAGGCGTAATTCGGTATTGATTATTGTGTAATATAGTGTAATTCGGTATAATTAGGTGTAGTGCGGTGTAATTCGGTATTGAGTATAGTGTAATTCGGTATAATTCGGTGTAATTCGGTATAATTCGGTATAATTCGGTGTAATTCGGTATAATTCGGTGTAATTCGGTATAATTCGGTATTGAGTATAGTGTAATTCGGTATAATTCAGTGTAATTCGGTATAATTCGGTGTAATTCGGTATTGAGTATAGTGTAATTCGGTATAATTCGGTGTAATTCGGTATAATTCGGTGTAATTCGGTATAATTCGGTGTAATTCGGTATTGAGTATAGTGTAATTCGGTATAATTCGGTGTAATTCGGTATAATTCGGTGTAGTTCGGTGTAATTCGGTATTGAGTATAGTGTAATTCGGTATAATTCGGTGTAATTCGGTATAATTCGGTGTAATTCGGTATTGAGTATAGTGTAATTCGGTATAATTCGGTGTAATTCGGTATAATTCGGTGCAATTCGGTATAATTCGGTATTGAGTATAATGTAATTCGGTATAATTCAGTGTAATTCGGTATAATTCGGTGTAATTCGGTATAATTCGGTATTGAGTATAGTGTAATTCGGTATAATTCGGTGTAATTCGGTATAATTCGGTGTAATTCGGTATTGAGTATAGTGTAATTCGGTATAATTCGGTGTAATTCGGTATAATTCGGTGTAATTCGGTATAATTCGGTATTGAGTATAATGTAATTCGGTATAATTCAGTGTAATTCGGTATAATTCGGTGTAATTCGGTATAATTCGGTATTGAGTATAGTGTAATTCGGTATAATTCGGTGTAATTCGGTATAATTCGGTGTAATTCGGTATTGAGTATAGTGTAATTCGGTATAATTCAGTGTAATTCGGTATAATTCGGTATAATTCGGTATTGAGTATAGTGTAATTCGGTATAATTCGGTGTAATTCGGTATAATTTGGTATTGAGTATAGTGTAATTCGGTACAATTCGGTGTAATTCGGTATTGAGTATAGTGTAATTTGGTATAATTCGGTGTAATTCGGTATAATTCGGTGTAATTCGGTATAATTCGGTGTAATTCGGTATAATTCGGTATTGAGTATAGTGTAATTCGGTATAATTCGGTATAATTCGGTATAATTCGGTATTGAGTATAGTGTAATTCGGTATAATTCAGTGTAATTCGGTATAATTCGGTGTAATTCAGTATTGAGTATAGTGTAATTCGGCATAATTCGGTGTAATTCGGTGTAATTCGGTATTGAGTATAGTGTAATTCGGTATAATTCGGTGTAATTCGGTATAATTCGGTATTGAGTATAGTGTAATTCGGTATAATTCGGTGTAATTCGGTATAATTCGGTGTAATTCGGTGTAATTCGGTATAATTCGGTATTGAGTATAGTGTAATTCGGTATAATTCAGTGTAATTCGGTATAATTCGGTGTAATTCGGTATTGAGTATAGTGTAATTCGGTATAATTCGGTGTAATTCGGTATTGAGTATAGTGTAATTCGGTATAATTCGGTGTAATTCGGTATAATTCGAGGTAATTCGGTATAATTCGGTGTAATTCGGTATAATTCGGTATTGCGTATAGTGTAATTCGGTATAATTCGGTGTAATTCGGTATAATTCGGTGTAATTCGGTATTGAGTATAGTGTAATTCGGTGTAATTCGGTATTGAGTATAGTGTAATTTGGTATAATTCGGTATAATTCGGTATTGAGTATAGTGTAATTCGGTATAATTCGGTATAATTCGGTATAATTCGGTGTAATTCGGTATTGAGTATAGTGTAATTCGGTATTGAGTATAGTGTAATTCGGTATAATTTGGTGTAATTCGGTATAATTCGGTGTAATTCGGTATAATTCGGTATTGAGTATAGTGTAATTCGGTATAATTCGGTGTAATTCGGTATAATTCGGTGTAATTCGGTATTGAGTATAGTGTAATTCGGTATAATTTGGTGTAATTCGGTATAATTCGGTGTAATTCGGTATAATTCGGTATTGAGTATAGTTTAATTCGGTATAATTCGGTATAATTCTGTGTAATTCGGTATTGAGTATAGTGTAATTCGGTATAATTCGGTGTAATTCGGTATAATTCGGTATTGAGTATAGTGTAATTCGGTATAATTCAGTGTAATTCGGTATAATTCGGTGTAATTCGGTATAATTCGGTATTGAGTATAGTGTAATTCGGTATAATTCAGTGTAATTCGGTATAATTCGGTGTAATTCGGTATAATTCGGTATTGAGTATAGTGTAATTCGGTATAATTCAGTGTAATTCGGTATAATTCGGTGTAATTCGGTATAATTCGGTATTGAGTATAGTGTAATTCGGTATAATTCGGTGTAATTCGGTATAATTCGGTGTAATTCGGTATTGAGTATAGTGTAATTCGGTATAATTCAGTGTAATTCGGTATAATTCGGTATAATTCGGTATTGAGTATAGTGTAATTCGGTATAATTCGGTGTAATTCGGTATTGAGTATAGTGTAATTCGGTATAATTCGGTGTAATTCGGTATAATTCGGTGTAATTCGGTATAATTCGGTGTAATTTGGTATAATTCGGTATTGAGTATAGTGTAATTCGGTATAATTCAGTGTAATTCGGTATAATTCGGTGTAATTCGGTGTAATTCGGTATAATTCGGTGTAATTCGGTATAATTCGGTGTAATTTGGTATTGAGTATAGTGTAATTCGGTATAATTCGGTGTAATTCGGTATAATTCGGTGTAATTCGGTGTAATTCGGTGTAATTCGGTATAATTCGGTATTTAGTGTAACCGGTTTACGGTTCTCCGCAGCCCCGGCAGATGATTCGGCCTCAACCGCGGAATCATTAAGGTGTGTCTCGGCAAATGAGTCGACACTCGTGCAATCCTAAATCAGACTTTTACCATTCATGTAAGGAAACACAGTAATGCCATCTGAGCACTGACCATCACCCGTAAACCTACCAGTAATTGTTTACCTACCAGAAACAGTTTCATTTTATCGGATTGCTCTGCTAAATTTAAATCTACATTTGTAAATGAATTTAAAGATATATTTACAATTAACAGTACATAACTCAGTATTGGAAGTTCTAACATTCAATGGCTCACAAAATGAATACATCAATGATCTAACATTGTTTTACTATGTATTAAAGGTACTGATAGAAAAGGTAGGTAAAAAACAGATGGAAAAACGTAATCAGGAAAAAAAAAAGATTTCTCCAACGCTACAGTGAGTTACTCAACACTAGAATAATTACTAAGCAGTCAGTTTGAATGCTTTTTGTTTCTAGTGCTAATTAGCAAGATATTGATCCTTAATAATCCTTAAGAACTAATTAGAAATAATGAATAATAAGAAAGTCCTTTAATTGGGACAATAACTATGAACAGATCATATCCAACACTTGAAATATAAGATCTACATGAAAACTATATTGATTTATTGTTTTATATTTTAACTTCAAGATTTACAAATTATTTAAAGTTGCTTTTTTGCTTGTTTTTTCTCACACGAAGTATGTAGTAAATAACCTAAATCCGGTGAACATGCAGTGACGTCATGTCTTCTCTAACTAGCATCTCTAGGATGGTATCTGCAGGTAGTTACAGGATATTGTCACCTAAATCTTATCTCTAGAGCATATCCTGCTAGTTAAAGATCAAACTTAACCAGGAGAGTGTCTTCAGAGGTGTGTGGATACTTTGGCTCTTACGAATTTAGTCAGTTTGTGAATTATCTATTATTAAGTGAAATTTATCTGTTTAATCAGGGCGATAGGTAGATTCATGCGCTAACTCTAACTCTCTCCATTGTAATTTCACTAATTTGTTTGGTTAATGATAAAGATTAGGCATTGTGATAGCTAGAGTCCCTAATTCCAATCTCTTTAAATTGTCCAATTGTTGTTTATTTTGAACGAATGGGGATAGTTTGAATGAGAAGCAATATTCTGTCATGGAAAGAACTTTTTTGTGCTACTCCCATTGCTTTTGTTTTTATAATTTTATAGAATGAAGTGATATCTTTGGTTCCTCTCATTTAATCGAACATCATTAAAATATTTTTTGTGTTTTGGAGTTGCGTTATTTTTTTGGTTTTCACTTTTCACTCAAACTTGCGGTAAGTTCATAGCCTTCAGTTCACCGCATGGTAAGTTCAACTCAAAAACATTTCTATTCAAAAAATAACAATAATGAAGGATATAAATACGATTAACAAAGAACTACATTCTATATAATCCGTTTATAATTTGAGCATTCAGATATGATTCCTTTTTATTACAAAGTTGACCAAAAACCAATAATAATGTCGATAGTTGGTACAGGACATTTAATTAGCAAATGACGTCTGTATACACCTTAAATGTGGAAGTGTTAAGAATATATCAGTTAAACATAAAAAAACTAACAGAAATTTACATTTGATAGAAAGCCAACGGAACTATGAGGTACATTCAATTCGCTGCTTGTCCACAAGGCTTTTTTCTGACCGATGGCGAACCTGTCGATGACTGCGTGTGAGGCATTTAACGCAATATAGTTATTAAATTTGAATTTAATTTTCCAAATTTTAATCTTTTTAATACATATATATATTAAATTAATTACAATATATACTCGTTCCTACGGTTGTCAAACCTTTTCTTAACTTTCATTTGAAGAAATTATCAACACAAATTACTTAAATTGAAATTTACAATTCGGTTAATTTATCGTGAGGTGTCTTGAGCGCTGGTGAACTTACAATTCGTTGAACTGACGTCGGTGAACATTCCGACGAAGAATAATTGAAAGCAGCCAGCTTACCTATAATCAATGTACGTAGAAAATGAAAACTAGAACGACATCTTCGTTTTATAAACTCTCGTTACTGCATTGTGTACCTTAATTATTGTAATAACATTGAATTTCACAATTTAATTTCAAAATGCCGCAGAATATTTTAAATATCGAAAGAGAAAAGACTTCCCTCAACTCTTACATTTATTCATTTTGACCGACTGAAACCAGCATACGCTGATCATGGGCATGGTAAGAGAGATGGCTGACTGAAAAGTAGCCTAAGAAGAATTTACATGGGGTTGTTGGAAAGTTACCGTGGGAGAAAGTTGGTTCAATGTGGCGAATTCATCCAATTGAATTGTCATATTGGCCCAACCTGATTAATATATAGCGTATCAAAATTATATGGCTGAAACCTGATTATCATATCGGCAATATCTTGGGCCAAGATGGTTTCAACGATTACAGGATAGTTCACCATCTTCAATTCTTCGCAGGAAAGTTCACTGCACTCAATTCACTGCATGGAAAGTTCACCGAAACTCAGTTCACCGCATATATGCAAATTTCAATTTAAGTTATGTTTATTGATATTTATTTTTCATTAAGGTTAATAAAAGGTTTGACAACTGGGTGCATTTATAATAATGAATTGAAAAAATATTCAAATAATTTGCACATTATGCCAAGAAAACTCCCCTTATATTCAATCTATGAGTATCCGTGGCCATAAATTGACTACAAATAACATTAAATTGATAACTTAAATTATACGCAATGCCTCGTACAGATTATATAGGACATCGAAATTTTCATAGTAGGCCAAAACTAGTCTGTCTTTTTAGACAAGCAGAAGTTTGAGTGTAGACCTTCCTTCCCTTGCATGGTAGGCATTTCACCAGCAATTAATTGTTCAATTTTGATTTCGGTTAGCTTTTGCACTTGCTTGATGCAGTCCAAAAACTTCCATATATATTTGGATGTTTATGTATCGAAGTCATTTGTTCATAAAATGCCCTATGCCACCCTTCGACATTATTGTTGGTTTTTAGTCTAATTTCTCTAACAAGAATATATACATTCCACATTTTTAAAGAGTATTTGGGAGACCTACGGTGTCCTCTTCTGTATGGCCGGGGTCTAGGACAAAATCCCCCCTCTGGACAAAATCCCCCTTGGGTCTTTATATCAATTAAAGATAATCTCATAATTTTATAGTTAGCAATTGTTATATATAAACCGTTTAATAATTTACTTATAAAGAATATTATTTTATTTTATTAGTTTTAATTTAAAACTGTTTCATTGATTTTTCAGGTTAACTATGATATAAGCAATATAGTTAACTAAATTATGTGCACTCGGTAGAGCGCATACCTTCGCCTCCGCTTTGTCCGTTTTCTCCCATTATTTAAGAAGCTGCTAACTGGATAACCAATCATCCCATCAAGTTTCATGCAATATGGTACAACACTTTTTGAGTTATTGAGTTATAAATGACCTTGACCTTTGACTGGATCGCTTCCAAAATTCTACCAGATCGTTCCTGGACATTGACAAATTGTCCCATAAAATTTCTGACAATTTGGTTGAATACTTTTGGAATTATTGAGTTACAAATGGTCTTGACCTTGATCTTTGACCCGATCGCTCCTAAAATCTAATAAAATGGTTCATGTATATTGGCCAATCGTCCCACCAAGTTTCATGAAACATGGTTCAATACATTTTGAATTATATGTATATGACCTTGACCTTTGACCGGGTCGCTCCCAAAATCCTAGCAACAGGTCACTGGACATGGACCAATCGTTTCACTAATTTTAAGTCAATTTAGTTGGGTACTTTTTCAGTTAAGCGGATAACAAAATGATAAATAAATAAATAAATTCCGATGAAAATATAACCTTCCCGCATTCTGCGAAGGTAATTAATTCATGCCCATGTCTAACAGAAGGAAATAAAAATGTAATTTGGCAATGTGTAATATATAATTTGCCTTGTATTATCACAATATACCAATAATTAAAGTGCCTATTGTACAGTTAAGTATTTACAACAACTTTTCTCTAAATAATTATATCGTTAATAAGTAAGTCAAAGAACTTCCAATTATGTGGATGTGGACAACCACACAATGAGGCAAACCGTCTGTTTTAAATGGTCATTAGTACTACAGTGGGTGTTCCACAAAGACACTTGGAATGTTAGAGGCCGACGTGTTTTACGATATTGTCTCCCAATATAAACATCTTCAAAATGATTCAATATATCGCTTGTTTGCGAGAACAGTGTCATAACTTAAAAAAGTTTTTTTTTCAGGAGAGGCATTTTAGTACTTGTAATGTACTATACATACATTTAATGGTACATCGTTAGGACATTTAGCCTTTCTAGCGGTATATTTTTGAGTTTCAATGATGATTTTTTTACTAAAATGATCAGCATTTTATGATTTACATGCCTATATGGATAACTCTAAAATACATGTTTTTGTGTTTATGAGGTTGTTGCTGCAAACAAGCGATTTGCACTCCTCCTTCTGGCATTAGATCAGATAACGTGTAAAACACAGTTTCAATATCGTCAGGATACTTTGTTTGTAAACAACATGTCTTCTAAACTTATTAAAATCTGTCTGTCTGCATCCAGAGGGGGATTTTGTCCGGAGGCGGCTTTTGTCCGGAGGGGGATTATGTCCGGAGGGGGATTATGTCCGGAGGGGATTTTTGTCCGGAGGGGGCTTTTGTCCGAAGAGGAATTTTGTCCGGAGGGGTTTTTGTCCGAAGAAGGTTTTTGTCCTGTTCCCCCAAATACTACCACAAAAGAAATCAATGTCGAATCAACAATTACATAATTTATATTATATCATACATTCAGTAATAATATATTATTTCAATACTTTCAGTAATAATACATTATTTCATATATTCAGTAATAATGTATCCTTTCAATTTAATATTTTCAGTAATATTCATTAGTATTCCCTTATACAAGTATGAACTTTTAACTTAAATCATGTCTATTTAGCTTCTTATTAATGCTATAATTTTTCATATCGATCATTGTGACATTTATTTTACGGTGAATTGAGTTGCAGTCAACTTTCTATGCGGTGAATTGAGTGCGGTGAACTTTCCGGCGGTGAATTGAAGGCGGTGAACTTTCTGCACACCGGTTTCAACAGTTCTAGGAAATTTCGGTCTCGGAAAACTCGGTCTCAGTTTATAATGGTGTTATTGAAGGCCAATAATTGAAAAAAATGAAATTATGAGCACTAAAATGTGTGTATGTTCGGGCATTTCTGTATTTCCAATAATCATATTCAATATTTTCAGCAGTTAAGCTCTTTCTTTCACATGGTAGCGTGGTTATTAATTAGTGCCGAGCGGCCATTTAAATTATGTGGGTTACGATTCTTCCTAGAAAGAATAATCAATTTGTTTAATTCATTGTTTACGTTACTTGTCAATAATAATCATTAATTCCATCACTTCATTAAATAACATCAAATCATATATCGTACCAAAATAACAAGTTAAATAAAACACAAACATAGTTTAAATTAGGTGTACTCTAATTAAGTAATAGATCAGACAAAAGGTTCGAGAAATAGTAAATCCTACATAAACATCGTACATTTAATTCAATTAATCAAATATCTACCTATGGAGGAGTTTAACTTACAACGTGGGAGGTTGAGAGTATACCTGTCACAAATAAACACTGACACAAGCACTGAGGGAATACGGGTTGGGGTAACTGAGTTTCTAATGGAGTAGGTGCGGCTGGAAACTCTTCGGAACCATGGTACTAGTGTGTTGTTAACGGTTGCAGTCCTCCACTGGAACTTTGCTAATTGACGTGGACGATAACTCGTGCAATCATGGTACTATGATGGTGACTCTGGCTTCAGACTCCTACTGCTTATTGAATGTCTGCTCTGCAACATGAGAAGTTGTTCTGCAACGTCTGAAAGTATTCTGCAATAGACTTCAGTTGCTAGTTCCCTCATCCTGTCTCGTTTGGCTTTGAATCTGCCGTAAAGAATGCAACCTCTGCTGCCGGGATCCATTGAATTGCAAGATTCAGCCACTTGCTAAGGATCCTATCTCCACCACTATGACAGGCGGAGATCTTCATCGACTAAGTCCAGCGATGGTTTCCTAAGGCTGGGGTGAGAGAAGACTTCACCCCGCCTGGGTCTTAACTAGACCGGTAAACTACTTAAAACTCTCTCGTAAGAGAGGTCGAGTGAGTGTCCCCTTCATAATCTCAATCCACTGCTTATATACTCCCAAGATTCATCTAAAACTCCACCCAAATCCAAACTTAAGATGCCTCTGATCTCACTTCTCCAATTCCTAATGGTTCTCAACCCTCCTGTAGGCTGTCCCTAATTCTACTCTCAACTAATAAGAACCGACCATCTCATAAATAACTCCTCCTATATTTACGGTTAACAAATTACTCTCTCACAGAAAGGAAACATCAAACTTGAAATCTGTTAGGATACATGAAACCTCAAGAGCTTTCTATAAAGTAAACCACAGAAAACCTCTGGTCTAGAGAAAACAGTAGGTGGTTAATTACCATCACCAAATGCATTACATTTAACAGAGTTTGAAAGCAATAAATATTATTGTCAAACGGACAACTGGTATACAGGACAACTCGTACCCGGACAACTGGTTCCCGATTTTCATAATTTCATGTTAAATGTACCTAATTATAATAACTGAATAAAATACAAGTCCAATTTTTTAAATTTAGTTAAATGTACCTAATTATAATAAAAATTAAAGGCATAATAAAATAACCAATTTTTTTTTATTGCAATGAAACATACGTAAACTGACAATTCAAATGAAGATAAAGTAGGAACTTTTATAGAGACTACAATATAGACTACATTACAAAATTCGTATGATCTCACTTCAAGAGTCTTCCATTCCATGATATATATTTTCAAACATATTACACGAAAAATATATTAGAACCAGCAGTGCTAATTTAATTAAATTTAACCTCTTTTAATATACTTATCCTAGCACAGCTAAAGATAAAATTAAAACTTTTATAGAGACTAAAATACAGACTACCTTACAAAATTCGTATGATCTCACTTCAAGAGTCTTCTATTTCATGACACATATTCTATATATATTTTAAATCGGGTACCAGTTGTCCGGGTACGAGTTGTCCTGTATACCAGTTGTCCGGGTACGAGTTTTCCGGGTACGAGTTGCCCAGGTACACCGTAACATTAGTAATTTTGACATTTATTTAACATGAGATTTGAGCGAAAATTTGTTCCTGGAAATTTCGGTTTCGGAATATTCCGTCTCAGGTATAATTAAGACTTGTGAATTAGATTTATCAGGGAGTGTGCCGCCCCCCAGCCCCCCTGCCAGGTTTTTAAACAATCATGAAGTGTGAAGTACAACAAACTAGCGGATACAGTAAACAACATAACGGTCATTTATGTTTAGAGATCATTTATAATCTTGAGACTGAATATTCCGAAACCGAAATTTCACGCCAACCGGTTTCAATATAACAGCCCATGCTGTTACCATGTATGGCCCTTTATGCAAAAAACCACACAGTACAAATACTATTAGTCAACCTAGTGCCCACATGGGTCCCATTAACTTTTGTGGTATGGTTTCATAATTGAAATGATTTTTTTTCATTTATATGTTGTTGATTCTAAATATTTCTTTTTTAGATGTAATCCGATAGCAGCCCCTACCGCTCCGTCACATCTACAATGAAGTTACTTGCTGTCTCTGTGATAGTACTCCTACTAAAATTTACCTGTGAGTAAAGGGAAGAGATACATTGTATCAGTGTAAATTATACAGCTTATCAACTGTCGATTTAGGTAGCATTTTCCAATTCTTTGATTGCAGTTCAAACAATTGACTTTTTGGATCTCAATTTATATATACATATATAGCATATGAAAAAATTATTCTTTGGCCATAAACAAAACTATGATTTTACTTGGTCAACATAGATGACGTCATAGTTTAAAGATGACAGCCCAATAGAATGAAGTAATTATAGGCATAAAAACATAAATGTAAACTTTGACAACACAGCAGATTAGCTGATCTAAACCGAGTTGTTCCGTACTTTTTCTGGATGACATTTCAACTATTAATTTTTTTTATTATTACAGATGGCGCTCCTAATTCCAGAATTCCAAAAATCAACAAGGAAGATGAGTTCATTCTGGACATCAGCGCAGGGAAAGTTCCTTTGACTCTCACATGCCATGGTGACGAGCCAGTTAGCTGGTTCTTACCTTCTAATGTAAATATAAAACATATCATTTATCCTTATGTAAAAGACACTTGTTCGTAAGACAATTATATAATGATTATAGAATTCTGGTAATTTCAAAAATATAAACATAGTTATATATTTACATTTCCAACCTCAACTATGAGTAAAAGATTATCCCCCGAACGTTAAGTTGATGAATGCTCTAGTTATATTAGTACGAAGGAAATATTTTTAATAGACGAACAATTTACTCCCCTCTGTGGTGACAATTGATTTGGATTTATTGCTTTTATTGATAGGCAATTGGTTAATAAACTGTGCAAAGTATCATTGTGACATATGGCATGTATATCAAATATATAGGACATATTTACTATATATTGTGTTGTGAATACTTCTTGGGTTTGAGAATTGACACTAAACTTTCAAATTTTAATGGGAATATATGTGAATTTATCCCTTCAGAACCAATTGTTTATTCTTTATTTCCATAATTCAGTAACTGATCTAATTAATGTCTATCAATTACACAGGAAATGAAAGCGGGTAATGACCGGTTCAATTTTATTATAGTCACAAATAAAAAAATACACTGTTTGGCAAATACGGTTATGAGAATGATCGGAATAGAGGGTAGAACAGTATATAATCATATCCTATCCCCGCTAGTGTCGTGCCAATTCTGTCTTTTGGGAACAAGTGTTCTCTAAGAAACTCGAAAAGGCCTAAATATGTACATTTGTCACATAAAATAGCTAGTCATACTGATTCTTGAGTATTCAATAATAATCAAATGGGTACAAAAGGGATATCTTAATGATGGTATCTTGGACTTTTAAGGTAAGGGTTAAAAGAGAGGATGCGAGCAATTAACATCATTCGATACTTTTGAGAAAGAAACAATGTTATTTCAGAGTTATTGAAATATATAGGTATAGCTATTCTTATTTGAAATTATAGTTCATAACAATTGGCCTTTTTCCTACTCGTTACCTCTTTCTCAGCTTCCATCAGATATCTACACCATTACTACCAATATGGATGACTCCCAGGATTACAAACATTCTGCTACACTTGAGGTAAATATGTCAAATTATGGAGTCATGTTAATATTTCTGTTATTAGATTGTAATCATAATATTATTTGTTTACTATTTTCAATGTTTGGAAGTAATGTTTTCCGAAAATCTCTTGTTCACAAGATATTACTCAAATAACGAATTATAATCTTGATTTCAACGATGGTAGTTAACTTAAATTTAATTTGTTAATATATTATTAGTTAAAATATGAGATGTAAATTACGATGGAGTATTAGGAAATTTGGGGGATAAAATACTTCGACTCCTGGTACTAAAAAATCTAAATAAATTGACAATAGGAGTGTTGTCTTATTCTCGCTATTATCAAATTTTTTCGTTGACAGATTTTTGAAGCTTTTGTAGAAGATACAGGAATGTACGAGTGTTTCTATCCCAGTGAACCCGATCACTCTGATAAATTTGATTCGGTGTACGTCTATATTGATGGTAAGTCCACTTTTATAGAGATATTTGATAGAAATGTGAATCCTAGTTTAGTGCAGATTGATTTATGATAGTTGATTGAGAGCGAATAATACAGATTAATGATACAGAATATTTTAACACATCCATAATTTTGGATGCACGCCCCCCATTACACTTATTGGTCAATCTCCATAGCCAATCAATGCGTTAGTAACCTTAAAAACAATATCCTAAATAACAGGGAACAATATGTTTAAACTATATTCTTAGTGGTAATGGTACCAAAAAAAAAAAATCCGTTTATAATTTAAAATTTATGAGATAACAATTTTGAATCTCCCTCAGATGGAAAAGCTGATTTTGTGAATCCGAGCAACACGATTGTTGCAAATGGTAAAACAAGTGACGAATTCATTGATCTTGATTGTAGAGTCACCAGGCCAGATACTATAGTGAAACTCTTCAGAGGTGAAAACGAAGTAAGTTGTCATAAAATTAATTTACGGAATATTTAGTCTCTTCTCCTATTAAAAATTAATTCAATAATTGAAGAATAAATGGGTGATATTTCATGGACTTTAATGAGAGAAGATCGATTAATGTTTGTGTTGATAAAATATTTTATATTTGAATGAATTCGAAAGCATGCGGACCTAACAAGATGTTTGATATAATTTAATTACAATTAGAGATGTCGCAGTAAAGTTAAAATGGCATCCAAATAAAATATGAAACTACTCTGTTTGAATTGTCTAATCTGCTGTTTTGTTAAAGGTTACAGATCCCAGGGTTAGTTTCAACCCACGGCTCGGCATCACCATTAATAACCCCTCAATTAGCGATAGTGGAAATGTTTTCTGTGTCAGTAACACTAATAAAAGTGACTCCCCCAAGTCGGTGATCATCCAAATCGATGTAGGATGTGAGTGCAGGACGAGCTGAGACTGTGGGCAACTGAAATTTTATTGTTCTTGACATATATTTTCCATTTTGACGTTCCTCTTTAGCTTATATTATTGAGTGGTAAAGTTTAATGAAGTTTTAAAATCAGACTCTTCATTATCAAATATTGTTAATTTTGTTTTTCTTTTTCAAATAGCAGTTAAATTTTCTACATGGGTAGTAGTAATTCGAATACTTCCTTCAAATCTCATTTGTCCACAGCTCTCTCAATTAACTTTGAAACTTTTTGTCGCTTGTTGTTCGCTTCCTAACAAAATAATCACTAAATTCTCCAAGCTGCAATTTGATGTTCTTAGCATCCTTGGATTTAATGCCTTAATCACATAGTGTAAAGGAACCTTTGCTTACAATGATGTCGCTTATAAGTTTCCTTAGTAGTAGCCTGTTATAGTCTGATTGATAGGCAGTGCAGTAAATCTAAGTAATTGAGTGAGAGTTAATCTATGGTTGAATTCTAATACTTCCAGAATTTGAACTTCAATCTTTCCTTCGAAGACGTGGCCTAAAAACCATTTTCTTTAATTGGAACTCATATAAAATTAAATGTTAAATGAGTTATATAATTATATTATATAAAAACTTAACCCATACATCGCTCTTATTACCATATGCTTTAAGATGGAGTTGTAATTTTGGTACATAAATACAAAAAGCGTAAATGTACCTATAATAGATTCCAATAGGTACCTCTTGCTAATAATTACGTACTGTACTTACCGCTGCATGATAGGTAGCTAAAATTACGATTTGCTCTTTTCATATCTATTTGCATCCATCGTTATTATCTTTTAACATTCTTGCTATTTGTTATAAATTTTTGTACGAATGTTGTTTATTGGTAGCGGTTGTCTTTTTGAAATTGAAAATATTGTCGCTGTTTTTATTTTCATTTCATCAATTACTAAAACGGGACACTGCGTTTCAGCGCGATGCACTTTAGTGTAACATATTATCTTTAGTAGTTAAAATAATGGTCTTAATTGAAGTAGACTTATTACAATTGCATTATACTGGAGTGCTTAACTTTCAAGCTGTTGAAACTCATTTGTATTTCTAAATTATGGTTGATGTACAAGTGTCACGTTTTTGCGACAAAGCTTATAAGGTGTAAGCTTACTTGGTTGGTTGTCTCAGTGTTGATATTTATGAAAACAATCTTCTACATCTATTTATATTATAATAACATTCTGTCTCACTATGTATGTACATTCTGTCTCACTATATCTAAAAAAATCTTCCATTTCAAACACTGTGACATTCTTACCTTTTTGTTTGAATCTCTCAACCACAGATCTCAGGGTACGTTTATTACCCCCAATTCGGGTTCAGAATGACAAACATTACAGTCAGTCAGGCCGGTTCCTACACTTGTAAGACTGACCACAATGAATGTCATGTCATCGTCAAAATATCCATTGGTGAGTCATCACATCTTAGTCACATTTTTAAAGTTCAACCTAATTCAATATTTAGTAATGTGATATTTTGAACTGTAATTGCGTGAAGCAAATAATATATTCCGCAAAATGTTAGATTCTATAAAACTCTTAAGTCCTATCGTCTCTTATGATCTGAGAATAGATTTAGAATAATAATTTGTCGGCAAAAACGAGTCAACTCGTCTTCCTATGAACCATATTTTTTCACCATATATACATTTTTTTCATAAAATTTACGTAATTAATTATATGAGAATTATATACATATATAGCAATTAACCCGCACTGTTCGACTTTCTATTAGATTAGATGGAATATAAAGGAAGATTTAATAGCTATCGCTCGTATTGTCGTATATTCTATGGTACTTAATTAGGTATTAAAGCCAAGATCACTCAGATCGAATTTTGTTGGGACGTTCCTTGAGCGGTGAAAGAAAAATCAGCACTGCTCGTTACATTTCATCCGAAGTTGGTCCCCGTTAAGGCAACGCTTTGTTCGCTCAGCCACCGATGAGGTTCCTCTTACCACTCCGATAGTTCTGAACTACAAAGAATATTTTTTGTGCAGCGGTATGGAGATGGAGCGGCTACACAACTGGTTCAGCAGTTTATAGTTATGTGACCTCCATGCCAACGCCAAATCAAAATTCATCTCTGTAATAAATCGCTGCTTTAATTCCCACAATCGTTCCATAAATCACCTGTCAGCGGGATAACGCTTACAACTGACCCACCAAAGTTTGTTGAACGTTTAATAACCACCCGTACAAACCTGGTTAAGCAGCCAAATTTTGACTGGGCGTTGTTGGAGCGGTGTTGAACTTTTACAATAGCGGAAATTGTCTGCTCCTGACTGTTCGCAATATCTTGTACAATGTACATCTCACAACTGTCGGAGAGGTACGAAGGACCATTAGCGGTGGTCGAGTGTATACCTACGGTGTTTCCTGACTGTTGACCAACTTCTGGATTTTCTTCTCACCGTTCCAGGAATGCTCCAGCAAAGTTGTTGCGGTTGACTGGGCCTTCAAATATCGACATCTATCCAAAACCTATCTGATCTTCTATCAAAGTGATCAGTTCAGTAAATCGTAGTCAAAAGTGGTATGCCGCAAAACCAATTTCAATTCATCGCCGAGCCATTATGCGCATGCGTAGAATGCCCCTCTATCAACGCTCGCATCACCGCTAAGTGCCTATAAGTCTTGCACTCGATACTGCTCACTACCGTTAAGCCAAAACTATAGCAACGCCAGTTTCAGCTGTGCACCGCTATGGAAACACCCGGGTGTTTTCGATTTTGTTCCCCTTTAGTGCGCAGTGATGAGGTTGGCGAAATTCGGATCACTCTCATTACCGTTTTAGGAACGCTCCAACACAGTTCGATTGGGTTGTGTGATCAGGGCTTTAGGTTTTTTAAAGGTAACTTATTTTTTTAGGGTAAATGAATTTAGGTACGAAAGTATTCGTAGATGTATTTTGTCTAAAAAATTAGCAGGAATTACGCTTCTAAGTCTAAGGATAAAAAGGAACACTAGTACTGAAAAGTACATTTCTATTAAACACAGGACGTTTCGATAGTCTCAGCTATCATTATCACTATTGTTTAAAATTGGGTGACGTTTAAAAATGTGAAGTGATTCTAAAATTCCCAACTCATTAAAATTGTTTGCACTACCTAAAATTTTAAAATGATCTAAATTGATTGGAGAGTCGCAAGTACTCTCCGTGTGAATTCTAATTGATGAATGAGGTGGGTTGGAAATTGGTCTATTAGTTCGAAAACTCCTCCCAGCATGCTCCGCAATCCTCATTTAGAGTGGCCGTGACGTCATGCCAACGTACTCTGACGTGCACTGCACGCAATTGAAGGAATAAACGATTGACGAGAGCATGCCAAGAGGAAGTTTACCTTTGTAATTAAAAAACGAGCCCATTGTATAACAATAAGCTCGTCATTCATTCAATACCTCATTCATCAATTAGAATTCACACGGAGAGCACTTGCGACTCTCCAATCAATTTAGATCATTTTAAAATTTTAGGTAGTGCAAACAATTTTAATGAGTTGGGAATCACTTCACATTTTTAAACGTCACCAAATTTTAAACAATAGTGACAGTTCTTATCCTTTAATTTTTAATTAATTTTTAGTTAGGTCTTTTAATGTTCAATAAATATTAGTGTATGTTTTTTTATTCTATATGTTCCATTACAGATTTTATATTTTTAGTTGATAATGATAGCTGAGACTATCGAAACGTCCTGTTTTTAATAGAAATGTACCATTCAGTTCTAGTGTTCCTTTTTATCCTTATATGTACTTAATTACGAATGTAGTCGTTTGTAATTAATTATATAAGAAATATTCACATTTTTTAATCTTGCAAGCTTTCTGTCTTACTTAATGTTTTTCATGCTCTTCATTTCCAAAACAATTATTTGTGTTGCTTAAAAATGAAGTTACTTGTGGCTTTGCATATTTATGTTTAAAATTTACAAGCTATGCACCCATCTATATTGCCGTTTCTATGTTCATTTCATACCTTTATACGAGCTTTCGAGTAACAATTTATCATTATTTTTACTAATTCATGTTTTAAAAACTTTTTGCCAAGTAAATAAATTACTATTACAATATCATTTGATTTGACATTATTTACACAGCAACATCTGATCTTAAAACTGTTGATGGAAAGAGTATATAGAATTAATGAAATGAAATCTTAAATAATATTTCATTCAATTTTTCAGTTATGCAATTCATAATGCTTATTGAAATGAAAACAATCGTTCTCACAATATAATTTTAAATTTCATAATGCAACTTCAATTTTTCATAATGTAACTCCTATTTTAATAAAATAATCATTTCATTTTAGAAAGTAAATATACTAATTAATTTCACACCGCCATCTCAAAGGAAAAATATTCTAACCCATTTCTCTATGGCCTTATTTTCTTCAGCGAACATCGATGAGTTGCCAGAGCCAGAGATATCTAGGCCTAAAAATGTTTATTTCGTGGTGGGACACCCCTTCTCATTAGTGTGCTCTGTCAGAACTGTTATGAGTGTTACTTTCAGGTGGACAGACCCCCATAACGATGGACCAGTAAGTAAAACTTAGCGAATAACAGTTTATATTTTTACGCATTACAATGCAATTTATTTTTCAAGTATATTTATTTCCCTCTATCTGAGTGAGAATGCAATAAAAATCTACAACATATAAGATCAACTATCCAAACAAAACCACCCTGTACAACTCTACTTATTGTAAATAGAGTTGGTCTGTTTTCATTGATGTAACCTAGAGTCTTTTATAACTTTATTTGAAATCTTTATGTTCATAAAACATCTTGAGTATACATAATTGCACTAATATATTTAATCTAATCATAATTTTGAAAGAAGAATGCCTATGGACTATAATCTCTTATTACACACCATAGAATAAAACCATACATTTAATTCATAGTCACCGGAGCTGATGAACAAAAAAATTCCAATGAAATTTTCGACGTTGGTTGTGGACGAGGCCAAAGCTTCTGACACTGGCAACTATTCATGTATGATCAGTCGAGAGGGAGTTATGTCAAAATTCGCCTACTTCTATGTCACCGTTCTTGGTGAGATTTAGTAATACAATCAATACTTCATCATATCTGTATTTTTATACAAAATTCTTAAATAACGTAATAATCCTAATTTAACAGATTCAAAAGAACCATTCATCAAAGTAGAATCGGATGCTATTAGTCAAGTTTCAATCATGAAAGATGAAAAATTGGAGTGGAAATCTTACGTATTGAGTTTTCCAGACGACATTACATTGGTATACCGTAATCCTAATGGTGAAAAGGTTATGGAAGATCAAAGAGTAAGTCTATTTATAGGTTGCTATTTATTTGACTTTCATGTACCTAAATTGAACGTTTTTGGTTCCAATTATTGGTGCGTTTGTTTATACCTAGCTCCAAAATCTTTGTTGCTGTGTGATGGTTTAGCTCCAAATTATTGGTGATGAAGAGGTGCATGAGGTTTTAGATCTAAATTATTGGTACGCGATGTTTTGGCTCCAAATTATTGGTGCGTGAGGTTTTAGCTCCAAATTATTGGTGCGTTTGTTTATACATAGCTCCAAAATCTTTGTTGCTGCGCGATGTTTTAGCTCCAAATTATTGGTGCGTGTTTTAGCTCCAAATTATTGGTATAAGATGTTTTAGCTCCAAATTATTGGTGAGTGAGGTTTTAGCTCTAAACTGTTGGTGAGTTACTCTCTTATAGTAAAATCTGAGAGTTAAAAAAATTGTGCATATTTACAATATGACTGAATATGTAACAGCCCGGTAACTACTACTTTACTCCAATAGTTGTTTTACCAACTTTCTGACACAGGTGAGCAAAGAATACAAAATACCGGAGGGAGAGTCTTGGCTTAGAATAAATGAAGTTCAACCTCTTGATTTCGGTAACTGGACTCTGGAGGTGAAATCTTCTGACGGGAGAATTGTAGACTCAGTTCAGCTGGAACTCATCGTCAGAGGTAAGTCGGAACCTTCTGGCATCCATGAAAACAAAATATCTATCAATAATTTCAGCATAAACTTTATTGTTGCACTGATAAATGCTAATGATTCTATTCAATGTTCTAATATGATATCAGGTGCACCAGAAATATCAGTGGTGCCTCCACGCTTCACTTCCCCAGGGTCTCCTGTACAGGTGGTTTGTTCGGGCACTGCCTTCCCTCTCCCGGTGGTGGAGTGGAGAATAAGGTATTGCTCGGGAGGCATTCAAAACTGCGCTGATGGCTTTACGACTATTGAGGTTAGAAGAAACATTGATACCTCTCTATATTTAAGTTTGTGAATTACCTCTAATGTTTGACAATAAACATTCGTAATCTAAACATGTGTGTAAAATAGGTTCTAGGTAAATTGCACGAAAGACAATTGCTCGAAAATAATTGCTCGGAAAACAATTGCTCGAATGAACAATTGCTCGAAAGAACTATTGCTCGAAAGACAATTGCTCGAAAGACAATTGCTCGAACGAACAATTGATCGAATGAACAATTGCTCGAATTATCAAATTGCTCGAATGAACAAAATTGTTCGAATTGTAAAATTGCACAGTTTTCGATTTTATAAAAGTCAGTTATTCATGAAGTGGAGCTGCACCTAAGAATGTTTGTTTCTTTTTAGTAATTGATCATTAATCATTCTATAAATGATTTTAATTATTACTCCTTCTGCATAATCTTTGTTTAGACCGTTTGTGTCATCTCGTATGTAACATGTGAATTGGAATCATGTGGTGAATCACTACTATTAATGTTTTTTTTATCATAAAACCCCAAAAAATTGTAGATTTATTAAAACTCTGCCATAACTTTGAGTTATTTCACCTATTGATGTGCCACATACAGATAGGCTAGTAATAAATTTATCTACAAATTTTTTCGGGTTTTATGATTAAAAAAACATGAATAGTAGTGATTCACCTCATGATTCCAATTCACATGTTACATATGAGATGACACAAACGGTCTAAAAAAAGATTATGCAGAATGAGTAATAATTAAAATCATTTATAGAATGATTAATGATCAATTACTAAAAAGAAACAAGGATTGTTAGGTGCATCTCCACATCATGAATAACTGACTTAGAAAATCGAAAAATGAGCAAATTTATAATTCGAGCTATTTTATAATTCGAGCAATTTTGTTCATTCGAGCAATTTGATAATTTGAGCAATTGTTCATTCGATCAATTGTTCGTTCGAGCAATTGTCTTTCGAGCAATTGTTTTCGAGCAATTTACCGGCTACCGTAAAATAATGAATGTATTCCGTACGATGGGGTACTAGGACAGAGTATCGAAAGACAGAGTATTGAAACAGAAAATATCGAACGACATAGTCACATAGTATAGAAATAGAAAGTATAGGAAAATTCGATAGAATTTATAATAATAGATAATTGATCAAGTGGAATATTGAATAGAGAATTGATAGAATGGAGAAACCTTTATTATAAGATAACATACATTGCATTAATTATACATAACTAGATGTATAAATTTTGTTCATGGACCGACAATTGGTTCCCGATAATTGGACTCGCCAAAAATTGAGCCGAATATAATTGGTTCCATGGCAATTAGGCCCCAAGACAATTGAGCCTAGGACAATTGAACCCCAAGAAAATTGGTCACAGGGCCACTATTGATCACATGAAAATGGTTACAGCACACACAAAAAAGAAGTTTTACTTTGTTATTACAGCAGCAAATTAAGTTGATACGATAGACTGATAAAAGCGAACTCGGTTACAATACAGAGAATTAAGATTTTCTCATTATTTTTAAGAAAAATGCATAAATAATATTTAGCTTTCACTTAATTAATGCTTCATTAAGGTTTATTTCGTCGATATGAAAGTCATTCATAAGAAATAGACAAAATCCTCTTTTCAAACCATGTGTGTGGAGTTTCTTCAACCGTGTCATGGAAGCTCTACCTCGTACCACTAAGGCCCCTTTCATACAAGTCACTCAGTGACCATCACTGGTGACGGTCACCAGTCACCCGCCATCATTTACTATGCATATACCTGCAAAAGTGACATAGCCTTTCATACGAAGTCACTATGGTTGCCCGGTTGTGCAACTGAATTTTGCAGTGCCGCGTAAGGTAACTAGTGACCGTTACTGAAAGTTGTCGTCACCGACTGTGAGGTACAATATTAATAGTAGCTTTCATACGAAGTCACTCAGTGACGCAACTTTTTGTGAGCTAAGCCCGCTGTCTGCAGTATTAAATAATTTTCCTCTTTATTTGTGGTTTGGAAGAAATTTTATAAATTCAAAATTATCAGCACATAGCTACATAAATTATTTTAAAGTTTATGATGTAAATATTTGTCTATTCTTTATGTTAAATGGAGATGAGTCGAAGTATCGGAATTGGTATCGGTAATTTTCCTCATATCGGTGTTGGTAAAAATTTATCGATACTAATAGTATTTCGAATTTCTTCAACATTATTTATTTAAACAATGTCTATTCTAATAGTAACTATAAATTGGCGAAAACAATATATAGTAAGTATCGATATCAGTCAAAATCTGGGTATCGGTATTTGTGAAAATTTCGGTATCGTCCCATCTTCAATGTTAACTTCTCATGCGTTTCATTTTTTTTTTCGAGAGAGCGTCTCTTCCTTCTTGAGCAGTAAAGTAATTCCTCAAATGATGAAGGAATTCTTCAGATTGAGGGTTTTCTAGCATGGTTGTTTGCAGTGACGGTCATTAGTTGCCGAGTCTTTCACACGGGGCAACTGGTGACCGTCACCAGTGACGGTCACTCAGTGACTCGTGTGAAAGGGGCCTTTGGCTAGTGACCCTTTCACACGAGTCACTAGTTACCCGTCATCATTTATTAATTTATTACGCATATACTCGTAAGAGTGACATAGCCTTTCATACGATGTCACTTCGGTTGCCCGGTTGCGCAACTGTATGCAGTGACGCGTGAGGTAACTAGTGGCCGTCACTGACTGTGGGGAATGATGTCAATAGTAGCTTTCATACTAAGTCACTAATAAGTGACGCAACTTTTTTTAAGCTAGCCCGATTACATACAGTATTAAACTAGCTTCTCTCTTTACTGGTGGGTTTGAAGAAATTATTATTATCACCACATACATAAATCATCGTAAAGTGGATGATGTATTTATTTTTATATTCTAGGGATGAGACGAAGTAATGGAATTGGTATCGGCAAATTTTCTGATATCTGTACCGATAAAAAAGTGTCGATATTTGGCCGATACAAATAGTATATCAAATTTTTTTGAATGAAATTTATTAAACAATAACTTAACAATAAAATATATAATTTAAATTATTAAAAAATAATTTCATATAGGTAGCTAATCCAATTTTTCATAATTTAAATACTTTCTGAAATTCTAATACTTATTTATACCTAGTATGAAATTAATTACATTTTTATTATATACCTTTATACGAGCGCCATTCAATGATTTTTAAATAAATTTAAATTTTCTATACTATGTACTTCTATACTTTGTCTTTCTATTTTTGTTTTTCTATACTCTGTCTTTCGATACTCTGTCCGCACACCATACAGGGAACTGTATTCTTGCCCTCAAAATGATTGCAACGAGTTACTCTCACGGCATATATTGGTGAACTGATGCTTCACAAATACCTAGTTCAATACTTTATTATCACTACCCATTGAACTCATTTTTTTAAATATAATAATTGTATACTTCTCATTTGATGTGTAGGTTTGTTTGATTCCGTTTTCCTTCTAACTGTTTGAGTAATTTAATTCAATCAACCTAAATATTAAAATCAACAATGTTTATTATTTAACTCGATCCTCTTTTGTACCCATGACAGCCTCAAGAAGTTAATAGTTCTTCAGTAAATCGCGTTAACCTGGAGGCTACATTTTACCTATCTGAATTTAGCGAAATTTTGTGTGAGGCGACCAACAAATTTGGGAGAGAGAGTAATACCAGTTTTTTACCTGTCACAGGTATGATCATTATAACCTAAAGATATAAATTTATTCAATATATACATATTATAGTAATTGATTTCACGATCTGCATAGCTCTAGTATTAATCAACCACTAGTTAAAATATAGTTTCTAAAGATTACTTGTAGCATATAAGTTTTCGTTGAGCTCAATTGTAAAATTAGTTACAAATTTGTTCTTAGATTTGGGTGAGCTTTTTGTGGTGGAACACATTGGTTTGAAAGGCTCTGAGGTTTATTTCAATCAAGACACCACAGTGGATGTTGTGGTTAACGACCCCTTCCTGTTTAAGTGCGGAATAACCTCTTCTGTCTACGATTCCCTGGACTTTATGATGCCTCCTGACGCAGAAGGTATGATGACGAGAAACAGAACAGTAACATTCCGTTATTGTCGAATTTCTTTTTAAAGATCTTGCTCTTGAAATTTACAGATATTATGGATGTGAGGGATGTCCGAAGCAACTACTCTCAGTCTAAGGTAACTCCAGATGGCATAACAGTTACTTCACAACTTAGTGGCTCGTATTTTTGCAGTGCCCGGAACATTCAGTCACAGCGGATCTACTCGACTACAATCAACATCGTAGTTAGAGGTGAGATTAACCAGAATGGTGGCCGGAAATTTCGGTCTGAAAAATTCGGTTTTAGAATAATAAATGGCCTCTCAACATAAATGGCCGTTATGTAGTTTGTTGTATCCGCTAGTTTGTTTTACTGTACGCTTCATGATTGTTTAATGAACTGGCAGAGGGAATACATCTAATATATAAGTCTTATTTATACTTCAGACTGAAAATTCTGAGACCTAAATTTCCGAAACCGAATTTTCCGCTCAAATCTCATGTTAAATAAATGTCAAAACAAGTTGAAATTACGGAGCAAGTAAATATAACGGACCACAGTCCGTTGACTTTACTAGGTTAAATTCTGGTCCGTTATGTTTAATAGCTTCAATTCTGGTCCGTTAACTTTACTTGGTTGAATTATTAAATATTTGATCAATAATTGGAATATAATTTTGGAATCATAGATACCACATTAAAGGATTTAACCAGAATTTTTTTTTCATTTTTATATCACTAGTTCATCAGAACTTCAAAATGGATCAATTTTTTATCAATTCTTTCAATTAATAAAATATGCAAAATAAATGTATAATCAATAATATAATCATTTATTAGGTTGTTTATTTATAAAATACTAAAGCATATATTTCTTGAAACTAAAAAAAAGTTTTCTGGTCCGTCAACTTTACAAGCTTAATTTCTGGTCCGTTAACTTTACTTGGTCAGTTTCTGGTCCGTTATCTTCACTTGCTCCAAAATTACTGATGTTACGCATCATTTATCAATGGTTAATGATGTTAATCGCTTTTAAAAAACACGCTTCACATTTTAATATTCATAATTACAATTTTTCTATAATTTTTCTATAATAAAATCACTATAAAATAAGACCGTGATATATGAGAACAAGTTTACCTAGAACTGAGTGGAATGCCTTGGAAATGAGAACAATTTTAAATATCATTTAGAAGCTACGAGTATTTTTGAACTAGTTATTATATTCTTGTACATATAATTTTATTTTAATGCCTATATTTAAATGTTCTTAATTACTGATGTGTAGAAGAGGAGCCCATTATGCTACAAGAAGGTAGCATAGTCGGTTTAGAAGAAGTGGAAATCAGTGCAAAAGGTGGTAAGCCATTCTCCCTTGTGTGTGACGTCACAGGAGCTCCTGAACCTTCTGTTTATTGGATAAAGGTTGGTGAATTATTGTCTGATTTTATTATTCTTATATATTAATCACCATTGATATTGAATTAGTTTTAGAACTTGATAACTAGTTACTAGGATTTTACCGTTACCAGATGGATTTAAAGTACTTTTTGTTAATCATTCTGACATTTTATTTTTAGGATGACATGCCTGTGGAATTCAATGACGAAGTTTTGTCTCTTGAAGAAAACAGAGTATTGGAAATTAGGTACTTCAGGCCTGAACATGCTGGGACTTACGTGTGTGTGATCACGCAAAGAGATAATGTGGTTAGGGCGTCTGCAATCGTCTTTTTAGCAGGTAAATGATCATCACAGGTGATTTGGGAATATTTCAATATTTATCATTCCTTATCTCGGCCAGTAAATATATTAACTCGTTCTAATTATACTCAATTCTACTATGTTAGGAAAAATCTGTTATTTTGACATACAATGACACAATTCACAATATCAGCCTATTCAATTGAATGTGTTTTTTTAAAGTTAGATTATTAGATATGAACTTACCGAGGTCCATTATGGTGCGTTCAAACTACAAGCGAAGCGTTTAAGTGTTTACATGTAAGCGGAGCGTAGCGTCGTTTTGGCGGTATCATACTCGTATGAAACATGTAATTTATACGAATTCAAGACATGTGACAAATCTCATGGCTATATATCACACATATGACCTACTTTATATCTATTTATTTCAAGCTTTAAAATACAGTAGAGTTCCAATTATATGGAATCCAGTGAGTCCATGAAATTTGTACTCTATATAAACTTTACCTCATCAACAAGAAAAGATAAAAATAGAGATGTAAAATGAACTATTTATTCAGTTGATTTTAATTACCAAATAAATTTAACAATATCTTCAACTAAAAAGTACTTCTTTTTCTCTTCATCGAATTACTATTTTCACAAACAGTTGCCATTACAGAATGGTTCATTTTTATATGCAGTTTGAACAAGTATATTTTATTTTTCAAATATAAAAAGAACTACTTCCTAATACAGTATGGGCCACAAAAATGTTTCCTCTTTTTCAACTATAACTTATAAATTGGTAACCAACGGAAGAAAAAACTGTATCTTGGTCTCTTTTATTGTACTATTGACAAGTAAAAATTTTTTTGAACTGATAGACATAGTTTAAGAACAGATAAGCAAAGAGTGAGGGTGATTATTTTTGTCATTGCGCGAAGGTTATTCTTAGAGCTAACTCTGTGATTTTACTTACTAAAAGGTAGTGAATAAAGGAAAAAAATTATAATGGTAGACATTTTAATACAGGGTGCTTACATTTCTTCCTTGGAAACTATTTTGAAATAGAACAACTTCAGGGACATTTTGATCTCATTGAAGTTGTCTACCACTTTTTTATTCACTGCCCTTTAGTAAGTAAAATCACAGAGTTAGCTCTAAGAATAACCTTCGCGCAATGACAAAAATAATCACCCTCACTCTTTGCTCACCTGTTCTTACACTATGTCCATCGGGTAAAAATTGTTTTTACCTGTTAATAGTACAATAAGAGGCAGAGAAAAAGAGACCAAGATACAGTTCTTTCGTCCATTGATTAACGATTTAGAAGTATTAGAAAAAGGGGAAACATTTTTGTGGCCCATACAGTATATATATAAGGTATTACATTATTAATACACCAATATTATTCAAAAAATATTCCATAAAAAATGTATTCCATGTAATTGAAACTCTACTGTATTCACTAGCTCTACTGTAAATAATAATGTAGTCACCACTCAGCCTAAATATTTTTTTATCATACGGAAAATAATGCTAGAGCAGCGGTTCCCTATAGGAGGTCCCGTGGACTCCTGTGGACCCATAAGAGGTCCACGGGGAAAGGGTGACAAAAACCCACATGGCAAAATCCATAGCGTCAAAAGCCCACACTGACAAAAGCCCACACCGACAAAAGCCCGCTCCGACAAAAGCCCACACCGATGAAAACAAAATTAGTATTCCTGCAATATAAGTAATCCATAAATGTAAAGTTGAAACGAAGGAAGATATAAATTTGACAGTTTTCATTCTACTGAATCATTGTAAATTTTTATTATGCCCGAAATTAGGGCGCTGTTATTGCAGAACTTAATTTTAAAACACTAGACTATGGAAACTGCGAGTAAATATAAATAAATTGTAGGTTGTCGTTGCTTTTCTGGAACAAGTTCAATAAAATATACAAATAAGGAACTACAAAACATTTCGGTTATTTTACAGTTATATGCTAACTGTTGCTCCACGGCTTGATGAAAAATTAGAATAAAATCTGTATTCAGGACATCAAGAACCATACTAATTGACTAGTTACACATGTATAAGGGGCATACATAATTGTAGCCAAATAAAGTATTTACGAAGTACTTGGCTATAGAATCTAAGACTATAGCTAGAAAAGTCTACAGAGGCTGATGTTTGACCTTTCGATCAGTAATCCTACATGACAACTGAACATGACGTCTGCTGGTTATCTGACGTCTGACTAAATGTTCCAGTATATACTAAAATTTCAATACATAAATTAAAGTGTTTTAAAAAATTAAGTTCTGCGATAACAGCGCCCTAATTTGGGGCTTAATACAAATTTACAAAGATTCCGTAGAAAGAAAACTGTTAAATTTTTATCTTCCTTCGTTCCAACTTTACATATATGGATTATTTATATTGCAGGAAAACTAATTTTGTTTTCCCCGGTGTGGGCTTTTATCGGTGTGAGTTTTTGTTGCTGTGGACTTTTGTCTGTGTAGGCTTTTGTTGTATTGGCTTTTGACGCTAGAGATTTTGTCGTGTGGGTTTTTGTTGGTGTGGGCTTTTGTCGTGGCCCCGTCCACGGGAACCCTAACAAGGGGTCTCGCGCTATAAGCAGCGACACTTCACAACATATTCATGTAAGTCTAGGTTTTCGACTCTAGTAACAATAAAAACATCATCACGTAACCGTATTGGCGTACAACATGATATGAGAATAGCATGGTCAATTACAACTCCCAATTATGATTATGATGATTTTACATCTATCAAAAATTACTCTCCAGTCGCTAACTATTGCAAGCAATTACTGCGTATTATAATTATATGTGTCAGGTCGCCTGTATTACGTAAGTATTTCTATTTGGTAAAATAATATAAAGGGAGAGTGTTTAGTACACAAACTAATAACCAACTACGGCCATCACACTCTATAGGCCTTGTTACACGGTGCGAGTTGTACTAGCCAGTTACTCTAGTGCAGCTACTCGCACAGTGTGACCGCATCAGTCTTGTAACTGTTATGGAAATTCAATGCTATGAGCATTGAGCTACTGGCAAGCGAGTACAGTGGGGCAGCTGCTGTCCACTGTCACGACAGTAACTTGTACCATGTAACAAGGCTTTCTTAAGTGAGTGCTGCCATTACACTCCAAACTAAACACTCGGCTTTGCAGCCTCTACAAACTACTACTTAACTAACTCTCAAGGCATTGAGCACTTGCTATTTATATGCTAACTATTACAGCGTAGTCACCTAATAACACATGGACTCTACATATGATTAAAAACAATTATAAATCCAGTAAAACCGGTGACAGGACAAGAACCCCACGTGCAAAAAAACCCCCGCGGTCAAAAAACCCCCGTGCAATATACCCCCCGGACAAAAATCTCCCGTACAATAAACCCCCCGGAAAAGAACCCCCCAAGCAAAAAATCCCCGGTCGATATAAATAGCATAATTCATTTTAATTAATTTTCATTAATTTTTTATTAATAAAATTACTATATGCTATAAATATAAAGAGATATAGTGCACCTAAGGTTAGGTTAGCGGTCCGATTGGGGGGGCTTGGGGGGGGGGGGGGGCTTGCCCCCCTCGGCCAGGTTTGATAGTGACAAAATGTATACTGTACTTATTTTTACTATAAAATAGGTAATTGGGTATACCTTATTTTGCAAAAAAATTGTCATATTTTCGAAGAAAATGTAATAATTATTGGTTCGCATTGAATAATGTTTGATATATTAATAAAAATTAATTATGCTATTTATATAGACCGGGGGTTTTTTGCACCGAGGGTTTTTTGCACGGGGGGTTATTGTCCTGGAATCAGTAAAACCAGTCCCAAATTTAGTTTCATAGTTTTCGAGTAGTATTAATTAATTTATTTAGTTTTTATTTTATTTATCATTTATTGGTAGTAATTACTAAATACCAAGTGTTATATATAAATTTATTTTTAATACATTTATAGTGTAAATACTCCGCCTACAAACTTTTTAAATAGCACATTTAGTTTGATAAAATCTCCCAAGTACACGCGCTAAATTTATCATTTTATCTCAGGGGTCCACAGCTAAAATAGTTTTATATGCAGGGGTCCCTGAAGAAAATGCTATAGGGAACCACTGTCAAAGAGAAACTTGTCTAGTCTTCTTGCTGCTAGCGTCAAAAATACAGCCAAATTTCTTGAGCGCAACGCTCCGCTCTCAGTGTGAACAGTAGTAGGGTGGAGCGTTTTTTTCAACTTTTCAGAGTTGAGTTTGGTAATAGTGATATTTTTTTTGCTCTGGTGCATAAAAATAAGGTATGCAAAATTTTAGACCCCTGGGTTCACCCGCAAGGGCGGGGTTCACCCGCATCTTCATCACCCGCAAGGGCCCCAAAGAAATAAAAAATCACTAAAAAACTTATTTTAGTAAATATTTTTATTTAATTCTATTTTCTATCAAATAATTCCGTAATAGTGACACATAACAATAACCACCTTAAAATGCAGTAAAATTTCAAAGCCATGACATACCGCCTTCCTCCCCCATCAGAGGTCTTAAAATGAAGGGAAAATACGTGAAAATTTCCAATTTCACTATGAGTTTAAGTTTATTTCAATTGTCAAAATAAGAACCTTTATGATATTCTGTATCAATATTGTAATTCAAAACTATATGAATAGGATTTATAAAATATACATCAAAGTTCCTTCATACCCCACGAGGTCCCCCAACCCTCATATAATGGGCCTCAATCTCTAAAAATCTTAAGGAATCCAACTGTTGATCTTAAAATTACAGATTGTTAAATTCACTATGGAAGTGTAAGTACCTGTTCATTTTGGGGGCAAAACGTTAATTTAAGATCGAAAAGTTTCAGTACCTCCCAAACAAGTGCAGAGATTAAATATAGATGGTGTGTAGTTAGTTTCTCGGTAGCACAGTGGTAAGAGCTTTCGCCTCATGTGAGTGAGCTAGGTCGTAAGTTCGAGTACCGCACTGACTCTGGGATTTATTCTCGATGTTAAAAAGTGTTCACTGGCTAGGATGGTGTCACCTCTCTGGGATTATCATTAATCTATTAAAAATTATTGATAAATTGTGTCCTCCAAAATAATGGTTATTAATTATGACCAACTGAATAATCTAATACTCATTATGATTCATGATGAATCACTTGTAATTCGCGACTGGGATTGAGAAGAGTTCTTAACACAAACAATTTTCAAACTAACGAACCAGTAAGAAAATTTCAATTTCCAAATATAAAATATAATGTTACAGTTTATTATGAAATGATCGACTGTTGTTAAGTAAATGAATTAGCGGAGTTCTTACCCCCTAAGTAATGAGTATGACGATATGCAATGAAAATAGCAACAGGTTGCGGATTCCAAAAAATATATAACTACTCTTACTGAATTCTCAATCAAGCTCAAAAAATTCTACTGATGTATCCAATAGTTTTTTTTAAAAAGACAATATTTTCCATTAAAAACAAGAAAGATATTTTTTAATAGTTTAATAGGAAAAGCATCGAGAGAGGGCGTAATAAGAGCAGGAATAAAAGGAAGAAAAACGACCCACATTTGAAACTAAAAACACTATTAAGAATTTGAGCTTCATCTTGGTTGGGCTGGATGAAGTTTAACGTAACTTACTCATCATTGTGATCTCTGGGATGTTTTTGAATTTATAAAACAACTCAGTTTTAATTTGACACGGCGATCATAAAACATAGATTTTAAGGGATTGAGGCCCATTTCATGAGGGCTGGGGGACCTCGTTGGGTATGAAGGAACTTTAATCTATATTTAATAAATCCTATTTATATAGTTTTGAATTACAATATTGATACAGAATATCATAAACGTTCTTATTTTGAAAATTGAAATAAACTTAAACTCATAGTGAAATTGGGAATTTTCACGTATTTTCCCTTCATTTTAAGACTTATGATGGGGGATGAAGATGGTATGTTATGGCTTTGAAATCCTTACTGCATTTTAAGGTGGTTATTTTCTTATTATATGTCACTAATATGATAGTAAATAGAATTATATAAAAATATTAACTAAAATACGTTTTTTAGTGATTTTTCATTTCTTTGGGACACTTGCGGGTGATGAAGATGATGACCCAGGGCTCTAAAATTTCGTATACCTTATTTTTATGCACCAGAGCAAAAAAATATCACTATTACCAAACCCAACTCTGAAAAGTTGAAAAAATGCTCCATCCTAGTGAACAGTCAAGCATCTTCACATACGATTACCGAACAACATTTCTGCCACTCCGCTTTTAGTGTGAACGCACCCCTAGGGTAATGAGGCAATAATTGGATGCTTATATTTCTTAAACAAATTACCAGATTTAACATTTCAAATGAGCATTATTATAAACAATGAAGAATTATAGCTATCAAATTAAGTTCATTGAGTAGATATCGGTTTCTTGTGTTGAATCAATATACAGGGTGTCCGACACTTTTGTTGCCAAACTTTAACATAAGGTTGCATTCGTCGAAATAAACACTTTTTATTCTATGAAGGTATGATCTAAAATGCTAAGTTAAAGAGTTACAAGGTTAGGAAAGTAGTATCTGTACCATTTATTATTATTAGTTAACATTATTTTTTGAATGTTGCGATAAGAAACAAAACATTTTTAACAGTAATTATTAGGAGCACAAGAAACTTAATCTTAAATTAGGTTATATGTTTACAGAATGTGTTCAATTTGCCGCCCGTTTGTTGCGATGCAAGCGTTCAAACGTTTTTCGTGCAAGTATTCGTGAAACTCCTGGTGTCTTTGCTCGCGTCTGCCAATCATTGGACAAACGTTTGAACGCCTGCATCGCAACAAATAGGAGGCAGTTTGAACACATTTTGCAAACATGTAACCTAATTTAAGATTAAGTTTCTTGTGCTCCTAATAATTACTGTTAAAATGTTTTGTTTCTTATTGCAACATTAAAAAAAATCACGTTAACTAATAATAATAAATGGTACAGATACTACTTTCCTAACCCTGTAACTCTTTAACTAAGCATTTTAGACCACACCTTCATGTAATAAAAAGTGTTTATTTCGACGAATGCAACCTTATGTTAAAGTTTGGCAACAAAAGTGTCGGACACCCTGTATATTAAATGTCATAAGCCATCAGAGAATACAATAATTCTCATTGGAGATATTTCATGGGGTAATTAATGGAGACAATAAGCATTTGGTAATTGGTATTACCCTAGAAATGTTAACATTACTAAAATAAGTGGGAATAAGGGTTCTAGTTCATTATACTTTATTCTGATTTCCCTAAGTTATAAGTTGTAATTAAATTAAATTTTCTAGATCCTCTGAGCACCCGCAACAAGATCCTGTTCGGTGTATTCGGTGTAGTTATCATCATTGTGATCGTGGCAGGAATTTACCTCATTCTAAGACTGAAGAAAGAGAGAGCCAAGAGTAGAAAGAACAAAGAGGCGAGAAGATTCCTCTTTGAAAAAGGTAATATTTAGAATTTTACTTGTAGCTATTCATAGTTAGTTCCAATATCTTTCAACTTTACGAAATCAGTTTATCTAATTCTATTTTTTTTTAACTTTTAGGGAAGGTTGACCAACTTAATTCTGAATTCACTGCCGAGGAACAAGCCGAGTTGCTGCCGTATGACAAGAGTTTTGAAATTGAGAGGAGTCGGATAAAAATAGGTTAGTCATTCATCGAGGGTCTGAGTTATTTTCATCTACTTAGAAGCAAGAATAAGGTATAAAAAACAGAATTCAATTTACAATTTCATTCCCTTGATGGTTTCACATATCTAACAGCTGTAACAACCTCCTTAAATATTTTACCATTTCTCTTGGTAGAACCAAATTTGCGATATTTTAATCGTACACATTTATGATTTTGTGATTCGTGGCACTATTTTCCAATAGCTTCCATTTCCAGTAAGAGGAACTATTTTTGCTCGACACTTTCTCCTTTACATTGTCATGTTTTTGTTAGGTCGGCAGCTTGGCAGTGGAGCTTTTGGAAGAGTAGTGAAAGCTGAAGTGGATGACTTGGTACCGGTAAGAGCTCGTATATTTGGTTGAGCCCCGATGACACAAGGCTAGTTTACTCGCTGCTACCTGGCGAGTTTGAAAGCTGGGGAACAAGCGAGTGTCATAGTGATAATAACACGTACTCACCCAGAACCCAACTAGACAGCGAGTGGAAACCATCTGTTGCAATACAAAGAAACTAGCCTCGTGTCATTTAGGCTTAACAGATTGTAATCCTCAATTTAACAATTGTATTAATTTTTGAAATCTTATTTTTCTATTAGTTAGACAAAATTATTCATTATTCATCATACTTTTTGTTGCTTCCTACTGAAGTTCTCATTTGTAGGAAAATGAATTAAACAATTTATTACTTTCAAAATTATGGTAATTTTAATATCTTATTCAAAGAAAACCAAACAACCATAGCAATATAGCAAGCTTTTAAATCTAAAAAAGACATTATTTCGAAAAATATGAAACTGATTAAGGTTGCATTTAAATTTGTTTATAGGGTGAAGATAAGTCGCCAGTTGCAGTGAAGATGTGTAAATCTTTAGAAGATCCCACTCAGCTTCGGAACCTTGCGATAGAGCTAAAGATCATGATTCATCTCGGCAAGCACCTCAATATAGTGAACTTGATTGGAGCTTACACCAATGAAATTGTCAAGGGTAAGAGTTTTATTTAAAGGGATAGTAAGGTCAAAATCAAACAATCACCAAATTGGTTTTAAATCGATTAAGATTATGTGATTGTGTAATATTTGAATGCTCGTTTATTTTTTTAATGTTCATATAAAAAGTACATTACAAAATTAGCGACAGCTAGCGAAGCACTTACCCTCATTAGTATGTACGTGAGGGTTCTAGGTAAATTGCTCGAAAACAATTGCTCGAAAGACAATTGCTCGAAAACAATTGCTCGAATGAACAAAATTGCCCGAATTATACAATTGCACAGTTTTCGATTTTATACAAGTCAGTTATTCATGAAGTGGAGCTGCACCTAACAATCCTTGTTTCTTTTTAGTAAATGATCATTAATCATTCTATGTATAAATGATTTTAATGATTACTCATTCTGCTTAATCTTTTTTTTCCCTAGAGACCGTTTGTGTCATTCCGTATGTAACATGTGAATTGGAATCATGTGGTGAATCAGTACAATTCCTTTTTTTTTATCATAAAACCCAAAATTTTATTTATTACTAGCCAATCTGTATGTGTTACCTCAAAAGGTGAAATAACTCAAAGTTATGGCAGAGTTTTAATAAAATCTACAAACATTTTCGGATTTTATGATAAAAAAACCTAATTAATACTGATTCACCACATGATTTCAATTCACATGTTACATACAAGATGACACAACGGTCTAAAAAAAATGATTATGCAGAATGAGTAATAATTAAAATCATTTATAGAATGATTAATGATCAATTACTGAAACGAAACAAGGATTGTTAGGTGCAGCTCCACTTCATGAATAACTGACTTTTATAAAATCGAAAACTGGGCAATTTTATAATTCGAGCAATTTGATAATTCGAGCAATTGTTCATTCGAGCAATTGTCTTTCGAGCAATTGTTGTTTCGAGCAATTGTTTTTCGAGCAATTGTTTTCGAGCAATTGTCTTTCGAGCAATTGTTTTCGAGCAATTTACCGGCTACCGTACGTGAGTATGTTTGTTGTTTTTATATTAATTTATGTATGCATTATTCAAGCTTTGATTGCGTCAAAATGGTGAAAAGATTGTGTGAATTCGAAGCAAGAAGGCATAGTTTTAAAAATAAAGCCATCACTTCACTTGAACTAGAATCTAAATAGAAACTTATTTCAGTTAATGTCTTTACAAGATGATCTACCGTTAGCACTTGGTAAGAAATCAATTGTATATAAAATGATATATTTCCATTATTAGATTTTATTGAACATCACAATTCAACACGAGTACTTTATCCTTACGAAGCAATCATTCGACATTAAAATTGTTAAAACAAAAATATGACTGTACTGCCACTTTAACTTCTTCTTTTGACTAATTAATTTAATAATTGGGAGCACAATCCAGTTACAAGTTCTCAGAATTCTCTATACGGTTTCCAACCACCCCTTAGAGCCACCCAAACGCTCTCCTGGTTGAGCCAGGAGATATATCAACCGTGATATGACATCAGCAACATCCTATCAACTACAAAATGCACTAGTAATTATACCTGACAAAAATTACAAAGTAAGCAAACCGCAACTTATTTGCTGCAAAATAAACACTGAGTAGTTTAACTCCAAATTAAACTAACGCTAGAACACCGAGTACTTACACTGGCTACCCTTAGCAATACAGTTACTTTAAATACACACTTCTTGAACCAAACCATGATGGCAGGGGACACACAGAGCAACTGACATAACCACCACGTGCGATAGCTCAATTCGAACTGATTATAACTTCCTTGGAACTGATGAGTGACGCGGGGTGCGAACTGCCAATGAGAAATTTCAGACTTCTCCAGATTTCTGTGTAAATATATATCCCCAAACAGAAACAAAATCCCTAGAATATAAAAAATTAATTAAAATTATTATTACGCGCCTAAATTATTATTAATTAATGCATCATCAGCTTCCATTGTTATAGACAAGGAATTGTTACAGACTGCCGCAGTATAAAGATTGAGTAAGTTAGACGTTAGTAATTAGTATCGTAATTTCAAATGTAAAAAACCTAAAATTGAACCAACCAATATAGAGTTGCAGATGAGATCGTAAAGCGTGACGTCAGTGGCGGGAAAAATTATTGGCGTGACGTCTTGAACGTGATTGGCTAAAAGTCTGCGACACTGCACAGTGCAGACTCGCCAAACCTGTAGAAAGCACTCCGAAACAAAACAGAACATATATGAAACATGTTTCAAACTCGTTATGCCTTAAAAGATTCATATTTTAATCGTAAATTGAACATATTTCTTTTTCAAATATGCCTTCTATTTATATTTATGTAGGTGCTATGTCTAATTATAAACTTGGTGAGAGTCTAATCTCTCCCGATTTTTACAAAATTCAAATAAAAATACCCATATTCCCAAACGAGACGCCAAATCCCCAGATATGGGGATATTTCCCTATCATTGACAGCCCTGCGCGTCACGCCCATCTGTCATTCCAGGTAGTAGTAGTAAGATCATCTAAAATGGCGGGTTGGATTTCTCATCGCTTTTGTAATTAAATCTCACTCAAACATAGTCAATCAAATTGATTATCGACAGCTTAATAATGTAGTATTTGAAATTTTCATAATAGAAACATAACAATACAGGCGTTATGCTAGCCATGAGATTCGGGGCGTACTCTGCCGAAAACTTCCAACAATATATACCCACCTCCCGTATGATATATGGGAAATAGAATCCCATTTTCATTACACATGCCCAACTTTATTACAAACCGGTCTAATAAATTTTTAATTATTGCGAGGCCTGTTTTGAAGTTATTAGAGTACGTAGACAATGAAATCAGTGATATTTTTTGTAGTATATAAGAATAAACGGTAGCTACAATAAGCATCAATATTATTATTCAGATGAAGTTATTAGAGATTAGCTCAGAAATTAGTCTTTATACCAGAAGAAATTTTAACAGTGACTATATAATTAATACATAAACTGCGTCCATCAATTTATTGCAGATAACTATTTTGTGATTAATTTTAATAATATTGATCGTACAGTAGTGAAATTTTGCTCACTGGAAGATTGCTTCTATGTTAGTATCTTGCTGAAATATTTTTTGAATCCATGAGAAAATAATTGGAGAGTTATGAACGTTTATGTATTTTGAAGGCATTTTAACTGTCCATCGCTTTATTGCAGCTATGTGAAAAGGCCAAAAAATGGGTGATTAACTTCTACCGAGAAGGTAAAAATTGTAACAGGTCCTGCAGAAGGGATGACTCTACTATATTTAGCTAATGAATTTGGGAGGGATAAGAGAAACATAGTTTCGAACAGGACCCCGAAAAGGTCCTGTTAACAGCAGGAACTTATACAAGGGCTTGAAATAGTTGTTTGTGTACAATTTTTTTTCAATAAAATTAATATCCTTAATAATATCCTTAATATTGTGGAAAATCCCGACACCAACCCAAGGAGAGATGAGGGTACGAGGAGAAGAAGCTTTTTCCCTCGAAATATGCAAAAACTACCCAGGCAGGTTATAAGGCAGCCAAATAACGCTAGTGCCTCAATTTTCGACAAGGCTGTCATTGGTTATTCGTCCAAACAGTGTCTTAAATGAGACGACAAGCAACGTTTAGCCCATTTCCAGGCCTCCTATGGACAAGACCCATAAGAAAAAGGCATTAGATGTACACAGAATTACATGAAAACAATTTCCTACTTGTTCTTTTAACAGATGAGGAAAGAGCCACACTTGATTGTCTGGATGGATGGGTTAAAGTTTGGATCCTACTGGAGCTGTTTATTCACACTGGTTTCGTCCTCAACAAGGAGGCTGTGGCTTTATGTTTTAAGCGGGCATCATTGTTGAAACGTTAATTGGCCCTCTCCGAGTACCAGAGGGTGTAAACCTAACAATCCAATCCTACATTGCCTCTTTTGTTGAGTACTTTTTCCCTTGGCCTAATAGTTTGCAATTATCTCGTTGGCAAAAGATGATTTTCTTGTATTACTTCGAACAATCTCATGCTTGAAGGGTTGTAACTTCTTTCCTCACATCTCTGGGCATCAAGTGAGAGACTCACATGACTTGATTGCCCTGTTCTCTGGTCTTAAGCCCCATTGGGCATTTCTGACCGTTTCATTTGAGACATTACATCAGGACTGTTTTGACGTAAGACCAATGACAGCCTAGTCAAAAATGGAGGCACTAGTATCATTTAGCTGCCTTATGACCTGCCTGCGTATTTTTCACATATTTCGAGGGGAAATTCTTTTTCTCTTACCCTCATCACTCCTTGGGTTTGTGTCGGGATTTTCCACAAAATAAACTATTGTTCTCTTATCCCTTCCAAGTTATAAAGCTAAATATAGAAGAGTCCTCCCTTCTGCAGGACCGGCTACAATTTTTACTCTCTCGGTAGAAGTTAATCGCCCATTTTTTGGCTTTTTCACAGAGCTGCAATAAAACGATGGACAGTTAAAATGCCTTCAAAATACATAAACGTTCATAACTTTCCAATTTTCTCATGGATTCAAAAAATATTTCAGCAAAATACTAACATAGAAGCAATCTTCCAGTGACCAAAGTTTCACTACTGTGCGATCAATATTATTGAAATTATTCACAAAATAGTGATCTGCAATAAAACGATGGACGCAGTTTACATACGCGATGCATGTAAATTTGTACAATATAATTAACAAGAGATTAATTGTTATTAGATGTGAAAATGAAAATATTTATTGTATAAGAGTGTAAAAGAAAATTTATACATGGATTCAAGCCCTTTCATAAGTAAAAATTACTTTTCGGGCAAAACACATATCTAATGAACTAAAGAAACTAGTATCCATTCGAATCAAGCATATAAGTGCAGGTAGAAGAAAAACAATTAAACAAAAACAAACTACTCAATTAGCAGGAGAGATGCAAGTCATTTTCATATTTTCATTTTCCTTTCGTTCAATTTTCCATTGGATCAATTGCTTTCGATAAATTTTTTTCGGTCAATTGCATTTGATCAATTTACCTAGACTCCTTTCCGGATTCTATTTCGGAAGTCAATAATCATTATATCTACTTGTGAAGTTTCATCATGATTGTTAGTAGCTAATGTCACAGGACAACTTAGTGTGTGCTTAGCTAAAGTTGAATTTTAATTCATTCGCTACTTTGAACTTTCATCACATAGCATGAACTGATTCTGGTAACAAATACTGCAACACTATATGTATAATATATACGCTTAGTCAACCCATCAAAACAATTTTTTTTCATTCTAACTCAAAGAAAATAAAATGTTTTATTAGTAACAATCATTTAAATACTTACGTAATATCCCCCTCCTATTACTATTTTATAATACGTCTGAGTCGCGATTTGATAATAGAAGCGGGACTGCCTGTACTACAACAATGCAAACATTAACTTTATTGTTAACTTTTATTGATTCTTTCTTGTTTAATTCAGGAGAACTATGGATCTTAGTAGAATATTGCAAATATGGAGATTTGCTTTCGTTCCTTCAGCGTTACAGACGACGTTTTGTCGACCAAATTGACCCCATCAGCGACGCCATCAATTACAAAATATTGACCGTTGTTCCTCGGCCTGGTAAAGGTCCTCTGTCTCCTGGAGGCTACAACAGGTACAGTAGTACAGGGTTACCAAAGTATTTAAGTTTGTTAAGCTATCATTGTCGATGAAAAAGTACATTGTCGACGTACTATAAGAAATCATGGCGTTTGATGATTTATTCACATTTAATAACATCACAGTTTTAAAAAGAAACTTAACTAATATTAATGATTGAAAATAATTTAATTTGATCTATGGTACATTCAGGGATTTGTATGATATTTTTGTGTTAGGTAGGCTTGTATAGGCTTCACTTACTATCACCTCTTCATTTTCTCTTCCATCCGTGAATGCATGCAGTCACCGGTGCTTGTGTCACTTTTCATCACATCCTTGGTGGTAGGTGACTTTGTTCTTGGAGTCACTTTCCTTACTGTCTGCTTCTATCAGTCCCTGGTATTTAATTTCCTTTTCACGTAAGCAACATGGTTGAAGCAGACGCTAAACCCCATTCTAAAATTAAAATTGTATGAGATTAAAAATAAAAAAATATCGGAATTTAAACTATATTTTGTGAAATTAATATAATCACAGTGACTCTTTTATATGATTAGTCACTTATTACAATCATATTTATGTTGTTTAGGTGTTTAACTGATTTTTTGGTCCCATTAGAGTCAGTGACCGAGCGCCAACTCCTTCAGAAACAGATGGTTACTTAGTACCCAGTGAGATTGCTCTTTACAATCCTCCTAAGAAGAGCAATTCCGTGACATCTGCGGCATCCGAAGTAGGTCACATCCATTATATGTTGCTACTTCCTAACTGTTTATGTTTTATATAATGAAATATATTATATAGGTTTAATCTTTATTATAATTTCCTTACCTTTATTGCAGTCCTCATCAAATCCGACGTTCTTCGCTGGAAATCCAGGTTATGGAGTCTTAGGAGCAACTACTCAATCATCTCCTGATGAAGTGTTCACCGACAACCCTCTTCAGTTTCCCTTGGAGTCAGCTCCATTGTCTCCACCAGTAACCATGGTTTCATCATCTCCACCGGAAAATATGAGCCCAACCTCATACCATAATTACATGAATCTTCAAAACGATAATCCAATAATTAACACTCAGAGTCCGTCTCTGAGTCCAGATAACAAGAGTCCCCCACCTAATAGCCGCATTCTCAACCGCGTTGAATCTACCAACGGAAGACGACAGAGCAACAAGAGTGGCACTGGTAGTGACTACTTCGCTACCAGAGAATCCATGGTCAGCAGGGATTATTACAAAAAGATGAACACAGATATGACAACTTTAACGAGCGTGTCTGGTAGTTTTAGAGCAAAATCTCCTGGTAAGTATTCAGACACAGCCGTTACAGTGTAAGTTCTATTCTTTGAATCCATTCCTTAATTTTATTTCATTTTGCAGATGTCCTATACGATTCACAAGGTAACCCAATGAACCTTGATGGTACTCATATACCAGGTCTCACCACCCCTTTCACCACCACTGAGTTAGTGTGCTGGGCATGGCAAGTGGCTCAAGGAATGGAGTACCTCACAAAGAGGAAGGTATGGAGAAAAACATTTATATGTTGATTAATAATCTCTTCTAAAGATATATCTTACAATTTTTTAAATCAAATGAATTCCAATTTTAATTAAATGCCAAGAAAATATTTCCAGTCAGCTTATAGATTTCCTTCGCATAATGTAATGTGTTTTATGTATTCAGATTCTTCACGGTGACTTAGCTGCTAGAAATCTCCTGTTAGCTGAAGGTAATGTTGTTAAAATCAGTGACTTTGGTCTCTCGAGAGACATGTATAAGAAGGATATCTATACGAAGAAGGGGGATGACTTATTGCCTATCAAATGGATGTCAGTAGAGGCTATCAGGGACAGAATGTTCAGCACTGAGAGTGACATCTGGGCTTACGGTTAGTTATGATACATATGGGCTTACGATTAGTTATGATACATAGGGGCTTACGGTTAGTTATGATACATAGGGGCTTACGATTAGTTATGATACATAGGGGCTTACGGTTAGTTATGATACATATGGGCTTACGTTTAGTTATGGGACATTTGGGCACACGATTATTTATGGAACTTCTAAAATTAACAGTTAAAAACTTATTTATACAAATGTGGTTGTGATATTTCTCCTAATTTCAGAATATATATTAATTAATAATTTATATGAAATTTAAAGCACCAAAATCGTTTAACCTTTTCTAATTTACAATTTACATTTGCTTTAGCAGTGACAATTTAAATTACTGCCATCTGCACACCTGAGTGTTCAGTCCGTGACGATTGGGTGGAGCTGTAACTCGGGCTAGCAAACCAAATTTCTTGAATTTTACCGTTGCTCTAAATAAACTAGTTTTTATATATTTAAGGAATTTGGTTTGCTGACGGGGACGTTATAAAATCAACGTCCCTGTTGATTTTCATTTGATTATTCAAAGGAATATCCTAATTTTTCTTTTGTCGCAGGTATCGTTCTCTGGGAGATGTTTTCTCTGGGTTCTTCTCCCTACCCTGGTGTTGGGATCGACCCGTCGTTTCTGCAGAACCTAGAGGCTGGCATTAGAAATAAGCAGCCTAAGTACAGTAACAAGGATATGTGAGTACTATTCAATTCCTGCGTTTTTATTTATGTATCCAATTGTTCTTTAAGAACTTATAGTGAATTCTTTCTTCTCGTTTCAGTTACCAGCTGATGCTTCACTGTTGGGAGGGAGAACCAGAAGACAGACCTCAATTCGATGAGATTAGAACTAGACTGGGAGACATGCTAAAAGAGGAAATGAAGGAGGTGAAGTGATATTATAATTAAGAGTAACTGTGATGAAGTAGCTACTGTGAAAGAATAGAGTCACTGTGATGATGTACTATCGGGAAAAAGTGTAAATGTGTGATGCTTATTCAAAAATCAAAGTTTTCTTATGTTCCATTATTTTCAAATCTTACAAATTGGTCGTCACTCAGACTAATTTTAAAATACCTTTAAAATATCAAAGTTAGTGAAGTTTATTTCTGGAAATTTGAAATCAGTAAACTATGAAAAAATGATTTCCGATATACTTTTCTTTGACTCCGAGTATTATTTCATTATTGGTAAATTAATCGAAAACAATAACTATGGAACTTAACTATCAAGATAATAACCTGGAATGGGTGGTTAATTGGTCCCCACTACTTCCACGCTACTTGATCCCTGGTTATTTCATTCCCGGTCATCAGTTCCGGATCATTTGATCCCCGGTCAATTGAGTTCACTAATTTAATTGAGTTTATATTTTATCACTAACAACAAATAAAATCATCTATTATCTTCTTCAGAATTTCGACCACATGAATGAGCCATATATGAAGATGAACAAAGACTACTTTGATAAACAGACAGACTATCTCAGCATGTTCACTGCTCCTGATTTCAACAACATTCAGAAGACAGCTGATGAAGATGACCCAACTTACATCAACGTGCAGGTCTTTAGAAATATTTTTGTTGGTCATATACGATTTTCATGTTTAGATAGATTAAAAAGGTTATAACATTCTGAGAATTATCCTTAGCTATTCCAGGTAAAGGTTCTATCTGCTACTTAGACCTTTACTCATCATTAATTACGCTTACTCAAGCTTCAATCCCAGCGAATAAAATATCCATTATACGATAAATTCTTTATTCACAAATGTTGGATATTCTTTTTACCCAATTTTCCCTTCAATCGGAATTAGTAACAAAGGGTACAAGTTAGGACAGAAAGAGTAGGGAGTTCTTAAGAGACTGACCTCCATGGTAGTCGGTTGCCTGCATGGTGACTCTTCCAACTTTTCAATTTAGTAATTTTCATTACGTTTTAATATCTGCTTTCATCATAAGCAGTTCAAAATATTGATGTGTTTACCAATTTATAATATATTATTATTTACATTCCAGAACTCTTTAGATGAACAAACTAAGCTGCAGAATAGTGAAGTGAATGTCAATCACTGTTTAACTGACGCTGGCTACCTCTCAATGCGAACATTATCAGCAGGACACGCAGAGAAACAAGCTGAGGTGGATGCTTCTATATTTAGTCCTAATCCGGTGGAAAATGAAACAAAGTGAGCAAATAAATGATTTATTTTATAGATTATTTCTCTATTTTTATACTTTGTATTTCCCAGAAATTTTCGAGATAGTAATTTAGGTAAAATGAGATCCTCGCTGGATGATTTTCAGCTAATTACGTTCATTTATTCGTTTTTTTAAGTATTCAGAATTTTACGTTAAATTGTTATGCTCCTCATCAGGTTGATTTCCTTAGGGAGAAGATTAATACTGATTGAGTATTTGAATTGCACATTGTGGTAAATAAATTTGATGAGCAAAGTTTTCATTCCAGGTTTGAATTCCACACTGACAATGATCTACCGCTCTCGACTGAGGATAACCATTCTAGAATACCTTCTAAGTATGAGGAGGAAAGCAATAGTTTGTTAGGCTCTGAAGAACAGTCACCAACCACTCCTTCGAGTTACTCACCTCACTTCAATGATCAGAACTACCTTAATTTGAAAGTGTAGTCGAATAAAATTCCCTATTGGGATGGTTAAGTCATTATGCTTCAAAATATATTTTCTGGAAGTTTTATTACATTATTGAGATAAAGTTAAAGTCTCATGGGACTCTACGAAGAGACAGCTATCTGGCCATCATTCGGGCTCATTTAGTTAAATCCTAACCATGACCTAATCTCAACCAGATGACTTCTGCCCGGCCAGTAATTACTCGATCACACAGGGTAGTATCTCCTAGTCATTGTGGAACGCGGGCACTGTGCCAGAAAAGTGGCTACTGTAGTATGATGGCATCATTCTGATAGAAATTTCATTATCTTATGTTTAAATGAATCTAATCCATGTGGTAATTATGATATAGTATGAACTTTATAATAATTTAATTTTGATTAAAAGATGAGTTTTGCCATTCTGGGCACACCAAGTGGGCTTACCAATAATTCAGCAAACGTCAATCAAAATATCATCCACCTGATGAATCAATTCTAGTGTGGCGAAATGAGTCGTAGATTGAATATGAAACTATCAACATAATTAATATTATTTTATCATTATTAACTCGGTTGCTAATCGATATATTATGAACTACAGAAGCAAGTTGCAACAGATCCACAAATGTAATAATTGTTGAAGTTATAGTCTTTGAAATTATCTTCAATTGAAAAACTGTAACTTCTAAAAATAGTATGTAAACTGATATATTTATCAGAATTGGCTAAATATATATATATATATATATATATATTTGCCAGACATTTCTTCACCGAAAGATATAGTCATGTTTTGTACAAATTCAGGCTCACCTGCCAAACTGTATTATATAGGATTAGATTTTTTCAACCATTCCAATTTATGATTTTTAAGATTTTTATTATTGAAATGAAAATTTCTTAAGTTTTATTTTAAAAAATCCGATTTATTTGAACATGAGTGATATGTTTAAAATATTGAATATTTTAATTATTTAATTGAATTTGAAAGCGTAAATTTATTATTGAAAAATTAAAAATATGTTTCAGATTGATTGAATGTAAGACCAAGTTGATGATGAAAGACATTCTCGTTATAGGTTGCTGTTTTTTAAGGATGTTGTCCAAAGTAAGGTAAAAATATGTAACCATTGTATATCTTATTTATGTGCCATTTCAAGTAGAACTCTAGTACTAATTTGTGTTATTATATTTAAATGTAAGCTTCTCGTTTGTAAAATTAATGTACATTTGCAATTTTGCATAAACTTTATGTAGTTACTGTAGATTATTATATAGTATATGTTTATGATAAACAGCGAATTCTACACTTATTGTGTTTTTAGTAATTATTTTCAGTTATAATTCTCACAAGTAGTTATGGTAAAGGCCCGATCAAAATATTGATCATTCGTTGAGAAATGATGACTTTTGGAAATGCTTGTGTTTGTATAATTTATATAATGATGATGCTAGATATGGGTTTGGGACTTTATTCTCACTATTGGTCTAATATTGTTTTTTATACTCTAAATAATATTTATAGATTCTCACTGTTCATTTCACAATGTACTTAGGTGCTATTTTTGTTGTGTTCATATATAGTACCTATTAAATGTTAATAAACGAAGCTTTGCAGTTACCACCAGTTATAAGAGGCATTATTAAATAATATTGAAAATTTTTGATTAATTATTTTTACCAGTTATACAATAGTAGCATGGCAGACTAAGCCTGTCAAAGTATAATATATGCAAAACATAATTATAACGATGTGTCGATCTGTTATTTATGATCATCGTAATACAATTATAACAAGTATACTACTATCCCATTTTATTTTCAAAGCCGATTTATAGCGGATTTTTGGAAGAGTACCTAAACATGAATCGGCGTATTGACGATAAATCATCGATGAATATTCGAAGAAGTGTCCGTTTTATCCAAGATTTTTCGCATAAAATAAGGCAGGATGATCGTCGATTCATCGAAGAAGCACATGCATAACCGACTGTAACCGTCTTTAAATCAACGATGATTCAAGTGCGATTTTAAGCCGTTTCATGGAAGTTTCATACGAAAACAATTCACATAATCACCTCAATATTAGAGGCGATTCAAGCATGATTTTAAGCAGATTTATTCACTTTATAGGGTTAAATAAAATAAAGATGATCATTTGAAAGGTATTTACGATTTTGTTTTATTTTTTACTTTATATCATGTAGGGTACACACGTACATTTGGCTTTATATATATTAGTTTAATGTTACATATTTTGTATACATATTAAATGGAAAAATGGAGAAAGAAATGAAGTGGTGTGGCCGGGACTCGTTCCTGCGACTGTAGTCTCATGGAGAACTGAAGTCAGCGACATATCCACTGAGCCATCTTGAACATGGCAGAAGAAGGATTTGGTTGAGATTTATTCAATATGATAACGTGCGTGTTTTTAAAGTTCTTATGAATATGAATTTTATTCAACTTTTTTTCTGTATCTTTTCTTGTTTATTCTAAATGATGGAAAATATGTATAGTATTATGTATATATATACTGTAATACAATTTTTGAATCACGGACACCTTTAAATGTATATGATAACTCATACAATTCACCGAAGATCATCGAAGAAATGTCTGCTATTATTCGAGGAAGATGAGTCTGTCGTAACTCAGCGATCTTCATCGAAGACGTGTCTGCTATAATTCATTCCTGGAATAATTAGGGAACGATGTTTCTATCATAACGCGTCGATGATCATCGAAGACATGCCTGCTGTAATTCGGGGAAGATGAGTCTTCCATAACTCGCTGAAGATACATCTACGAGCTGCCTGCTGTAATTCAGGGAAGATGAGTCTTCCATAACTCGCCGAAGATACATCTACGAGGTCGAGCTGCCTGCTGTAATTCAGGGAAGATGAGTCTTCCATAACTCACCGAAGATACATCTACGAGCTGTCTGCTGTAATTCGGGGAAGTTGAGTCTTCCATAACTCGCCAAAGACTCATCGAAGAAATCTATTCTTTAATTCGAGGAAGTAAAATCAACCATGATTCGTTGAAGATCATTCGATAATCCTCTACAGTCAATTGCCGATGAGAATTTATTGGCAATTTATCGGTGTTTCGTCTACGTTTTACTCTCTCTGCCATAAACACTCTTATAAATCATCGAAGACACTCTCTTAAATTTTATCTGGGATGGTTAATAAATATATTTATATCGATAATATGTGCCAAATTAAAATGCCAAATAATTAGGTATACATAGTTATTCAGTTAGGGAGTACTTATTTTATTTAGTGATGAGTTTTATATTGAAGGAATGAATAAAACTAGAATGTAAAAATGTATTTTAATAAAACATAAAATATTGATAAATAGTAAATAAATCTATAAAATAAAATACGAAAATATAAACTAAATATAACTCACCAGAATGTCTGGCGCGAGGAAACTACATAAAATGCAAAGTTATGAAGAAGTAGAAGGAAATCATAACACACGTCTTCACTGTGATATTAGCAACAAGAGAATGGATAAAGCCAAGCCTAGCAACCGCTTCCTTCCGTGAGGAAGAGTTGCGAGAAAACTCAATAAAATGAATTACAAATTTATTATTCAACAACGTTTAAATCAACTTAGATATAGTAAAAGAAAACATTAAACCTACATATAATAATGAACCTGAATACGTATAAGCAAGTACAAGAAACTTACCTATTTTATAGAATAAATACTAATCTAATTATAAGTTGGCTACCTAAATTTTGTGATGACCATATAAGGTAATATTAAAAGATAAAGGCTCTGATTAGCTATTGGTGAGGTAATAATAATGCAGGCTAAGAAGGGGGGTTGGGGAAATTTAGTCCACTTGACGAACCCCCCCACGGCGACTGCATAAACTGATTTTTGTACTTGAACACTCCCCAACGTTAAGGCATGATCAGTTATGAATAATAAAACAATGGCCATGGCCCCTAGTCCCCGGCAGCCCCTCCAGGCGTCGCTGAGGGGGGAGGGGGAAAGGGGGTGCAAACAATCTCCCTGTCGGATTGAGCGACATCTGGTACATCATTTGAAGTAACTCTAGAGTCTAGAACCATATGTTCTGGCAACTCGTGGAAGAAAATTGCGTCAACCTCAAAATCGAAACTCATATGCAACTTATGATGATTTATTTAAAATTAAAAGATTCCCCGATACCTCTCAATTATACCTGAAAATGAGTCTGACCTAACCAAACTCAATATGTTCAAAGTCAACAGTACCAATACAAAAATAATTGGACAATACTAAAAACTCTCTGAAAATTTCACCAACAAATCCTGGACAGTTGAAGTCAAAACAGAAGAACAAGGAAACAAAATCAAACCAATGACTACCTTATATAGTATCTGAAAAAGACTGAACATCAACGCCCCAATGAATCCCAGGGTGCCATCACATGTTCTCTTCTGAAAAACTATCCAGAGGAAGACATTGTGGATGGACTATCAGAACACGGTGTTACAAAATGTCATAGAATCATCCAAAACGCCAAATCTACAATTTCAGAACCAACTGCAACCCTCATACTCACCTTCAATAATTCCAACCCACCCGACCGAATCAACATTCGCCCTAGACTGTCTGAACGATTTCGTCCGTACATTCCCACACCAAGACGCTGCAGGAATTACCATCGTTATAGACACTCAATCAATAATTGCCGACGACTTGTTCCAGTATGCGAGCGATACGGTGAAGAATGTGTGGGTGGACACATCACCGAAATTGTTTGGCATCATTTGATTTAATATCAATCGATTTTTTCATGCACTAAATTATTGACAGAATAACTAGCCGTTCCATACTATCAGTTAGTAAGATCAAAACTACCATCATTGAATTATTATTTGCAACAGTCGTATCTAAGAGAGTATGAAGAATAATTTGAATTTTTTTTTGAAGGGCAAGAACTAAGGTAAATACACAATAGCCAGTATGGCATAGTAGCTGATAGCTAGTAAGAGAAGATTTTCAATTTTCGACTATAGAAGTTCAAACTTCATATCTATTATAGAACATCTTTTTGTAATTAGCTATCGGTTGCTGTGTCACCTTAGTTCAATTTTTAATGTCTATAGTTAGTTCATTATGCAATGTCTATGATATCCCCGATTAATGTAATGGCTGATTTGGTTAAATCGGCTTTTGTTCAATTATTTTAATAATTGCTATAACGAAAAAAAAAGATAAATAGTATGCTATGGGTGGGGGGTACGGTCAAGAGCCCCCCCGGTCATGAGCCCCCCCGGTCACGAGCCCCCCCGGTCATGAGCCCCCCTAGGTCATAAGCCCCCCCGGTCACGAGCCCCCCCCCCCTCTATGTTTTTTAATCCTTATTTACCTAGTTAAACAAATGAAGAATTAATTAGATAGAAATAACTGAGAGTTGCTAATGTAGTTTGTTGTATCCGCTAGATTGTTGTACTGCACACTTCATGATTTTTTAATGACCTGGCAGGGGGGTTGGGGGGGCGGCACGCCCCCCGATATACATATATTTTATGTCTAATCAGTAATGAACTACAAAAGTGTCAATAAGGATTAAATAATATAGGTAAATAAGGATTTAAAAACAGGGGGGCTCGTGACCGGGGGGGCTCATAACCGGGGGGGCTCTTGACCGGGGGGGCTTATGACCTAGGGGGGCTCATGACCGGGGGGGCTCTTGACCGGGTGGGCTTATGACCGGGGGGGCTTATGACCGGGGGGGCTCTTGACCGGGGGGGCTTATGACCTACACCCGCTATGGGTATAGGTAAAGCCACACCTAGGCTAGCGATGCATTGCCAAAGAGATTTCTACTGACTCCTAAAATTAGTTTACATATTCGTTGTTTAATAACACATTCATTTGCATGAACTGTGTAATATTTAAACTTGTAATCTATATCTAAAACCTTGCATTGAACAGTTTATCAAAATATATAACAACATCTTCTAAATCGGGAAGTAGTGTTGGCAATGTTATTATTTTAACGTGTTAGAAAGAAGAAGAGGCTATTGATAAATACTTTAATATGATTGCTGGAGTTCAGAACCTAGAGAATGTATCTACAGTTCGATCTCAGTCTTCCACCTCTCTTTTCAAGATATCTTTTATGGAGTCTTCAATTACGCATAGTAAAAGAAATTAAAATGAAACTATTTTGAAAAGTTATAGATAATTTGCCGCTCCCTTCATTTTGTCTTATTTTTACCGTTTTTTTTTGTCATTTAATAATTTTAATTGATAAGCAACTGTTTCCATTAACTAAATTTCTGTTGAGTTATCTCAAATTGTAGTCCTACCTATAACCTCGGTCCCTTGATCGGGTCAAAGGTCAAGGTCATTTATAACTGAAATAGTATTTAACCGATTCCCTGAAATTTGGTATTGACCATTTATTGGTCAATAACCAGGAACCATTTGATCAGATTTTGGGAGTGAACGGGAAAAGGTTAAGTTCATTTCTAACTCAAGTCAAATTATTGGATGGTCAAGGTTATATTTGGCGGCGAAGATATGCGCTTTAGGAGAGCACATTATTTCCAAAAAACAACATTTAGGAAATTACTTATGGAATAGTAATATAAAGTTGATATGACAAGTAAAGGTACGTGTAATGGAATTTAAGTGAATTCTGACATAATTAACAGTTGCCCCCAAGCGATTCAAATATCAGAAAAGTAACATTTCTGGTGATTTTTACTACATTTTGGCAAAAAACTCATAAACTCTGATTTATTATTATTTAGAATAGGAAGAAAGATTGAGAAGAGCTTATTTTGATGCTTGTGCCAAAAAATCAGACAGCTACGACAATGTTTACAGTTGCCCCCACCCCTCCAAATTGTTCAAATTTAGGCACTGCTGGAGACTGTAGTCAGTGTAGTGCTCCACACTTATGGAGGTCTGGTGCTCAATGAAGAACATAATAAGGAAATTTATATACAAGAAATTGAGCAAAAACATTAATTATGGATTAATGAACCAACATTTTAATATTTGGAGCACTTGGTGACTCAAAAAAGTGGATTAAGTGAATTGCATGGGTTATTATCCAATTGCTGAAATCCGAGTAAATTCGAAATTTTTGCAATACGAAAATATTCATAAATGCTTTTATAAAATAAAATAAATATAATTCACAAAGTTATTTTCAATCCCACGTCAGTTGCACATTTTCAAGATCCTAGAAACGCGCAACGCATTCTCGAGATTGAGCAAAAGTGGCGAATTGCGCTGAACATATATAGTTTTAAAATTTAATTACCTATTGTAGTGTTTATTCACGGAGATATTCATTCTTTTTTTAAAACAGATATGAAGGTTCAAGGTCACCTATCTGAAAAATAATGTGAACAACACCATCTGGCGAAAAATCGTATAAGCTCAAATTAACTAATAAATACTCTAAACTCTCGGAAATAATTTGCATCATTACCTAATTATTGTTTAGTTATTATAATCTGTAAAAATATTCCGTATGAAAATGTGATAGTCTATTAATTGTGCAATAATAGAAAATTGCACAATAAAATATCAAACAGAAACAGACTTCTCAATATAATTGAGCAAGTCTCCAAAATCGCACATATACACGGTCTATATAATTGTCAATTCACAGCATTGTCAATTGAATTGTGCAATAGAATTGATCGTGTATGGACACATTACACCAATATAATTGTGCAAATCATCAATATCACCCATACACGGTCAATTTAATTGTCAATTCAAGGTAATGACAATGAAATTGCGCAATATTATTGATCGTGTATGGGCCGCTTTAAATCAAAGTTAGACAATTGTGTGTCCCAATCCAAAGTTTTGTCGGACTGAATTTTTTGAAAAAACAGTCTCGCCCGATACAATAGTGGTGAATATATTTACAATTTTGTTTTTTGACATAACCAGAAAAGTGAAAATGCACCTCATCAGACAATATGAGGTGCGAAATGAAATCATCGTGTACATCTGTAAGTAGCAAAAACTGTGGTGCCAAATCTAAGCGTTTCTGATAGTAGTCAGTGACTTCTAATTTACGGGCAGATGGATTTTGTTTGGATGGGATTTCAGCTGTTGAGGAATTCAAACCAATGATCTAACAGACAACCGAAATTGATATGAATGGTTCCTTAACGATGTTCTTGGGTATTCTTGAACAGTTTGAATAAGTACTTCATATATCGTGCTGCTCTTGGTGTTGCACAACGTTTTTTGCCAGAAAAAGTTCCATATTCCCGAAACCGAATTACTAAATTGACAATGCATTTACGGGATGAACTGCTCACCACGTTGAGAGTTCGCATCTAGAGGGCATTCAACAAGATGTTTCAAACTGCATGTAACCGTGAATACAGAGATTGGAGGAGACTCTATTGAGACTGGAGGAGACTCTATTGAGACTGGAGGAGACTCTATTGAGACTAGAGGAGACTCTATTAAGACTGGAGGAAACTCTATTGAGACTGGAGGAGACTCTATTGAGACTGGAGGAAACTATTGAGACTGGAGGAGACTCTATTGGGACTGGAGGAGACTACAGAGATTGGAGGAAACTCTATTGAGACTGGAGGAGACTCAATTGAGACTGGAGGAGACTCTATTGAGACTGTAGGAGACTCTATTGAGACTGGAGGAGACTCTATTGAGACTGGAGGAGACTCTATTGAGACTGGAGGAAACTATTGAGACTGGAGGAGAATCTATTGAGACCGGAGGAAACTCTATTGAGACTGGAGGAGACTCTATTGAGACTGTAGGAGACTCTATTGAGATTAGAGGAGACTCTATTGAGACTGGAGGAGACTATTGAGACTGGAGGAGACTCTATTGGGACTGGAGGAAACTCTATTGAGACTGGAGGAGACTCTATTGAGACTGTAGGAGACTCTATTGAGACTGGAGGAGACTCTATTGAGACTGGAGGACAAAAACATAAGAAAATATTTTAACTTTAGCATGATGTACTGTGACCTTTTTGTTAAACTAATGTTAAACGGTAACGAAATTGAAAATAAAATGTATTTGAATTTACTCAAAAAAATTGCAGAAAATCTTTCAATTAAACTGATATATAAACTAAACAGTAGTTGAGTTTAAACATAACTATACAAATTGCTATTTCTAACAGTTATTTAAAATTCGATCACTTACGTGTCTTTCTTCAACCTGTAAAGTACTTCGTGACGAGCTATGACAATTTTTATTAATAGGTTTAATGATTTCATAATTTTCAGTCTTACATTTAGTACAGAGAAGAACTGCACAGTTGATTTTTTCTCTTCGAACATTCCCAATATATCACTGAACAACTTTCATTAGCTTCATTGTCAATGTACTTATATTGTAGTTTAACAATAATGATATCTTTTCCATGTAGCTTTCTTATATTATCGACGCCATTGTGGAAGGGATACGACAACAGTTGTCCTAATGGAGCAAATTTCAGGAATCAACTGATTACAAGAGGAATCTTCAGTTACTTTTTCAAGTCGTATAACAAACAGAGATTTGAAGAACCACCGATAGTCTCCTACCTTTTATTGTTACTTGGTTAAAATTATATATTATTTCAATTGGTATCTAATTATCAATATCTGCAGTTATCGTGAATATAATTCAAAATAAAGGTTAAGTTTTAACGATTACATAGTTTTTCGTTTAATTGATTATGTAGAATTATTGTTGTTAGTTAGATTAAATACTAACACTTTTTTAATTTCAGTGATAAGTGAATTCTAAAATAGTGTCACAAACTATAACAGGTAAATTAAAATATGTTCTGTAATTTATTTTAAGTAAATTCAAATTAGTTTTACTTTCCATTTCTTGGCTATTTAACATTACTTGAATGAAACTTGATAAACAATAATACTGAAAAATAAATATTTATGTAAATTACATTTCACATCACAATTTATCAATTAAAACCTTAAAATTTACAATCCGCCTGGCAAAATTCCACACTGGAAAATTTATTATTTAATTTGGCAGAAAATCATACTGATTTCAGGTGAAATTTGACTGTTATTTCCATTTTTTTAGAGACCAAGTAGGATTTATTTCTATCAATTCATGGAGTTCGATATATATAAGAACCGTTATATTCGTCATCAATATAGATTACCATAGAGCTCCACTAAAGTGAAATCCTCTATAGTGAAGACAGTGCCATGAGTAAGGAAGCATCCTCTATATTGTGAACACATTTCTTTAGTTTCTCATTAAACGGCCATCAGTTTTCTATAACTGATGGCCATTCAATGACAGACTAAAGAAATTTTGTTCACTAAACAGGATATTTGATTACTCAGGACTATACATTCTCTATACAGGAATTCATTATAGAGGAGTTACTGTAATCTATTTCTACAATCAAAAGAAAAAGCAATGACCTTAAACTAATCATTTTCTTTGATAAAGTGAGTTATCGGATAGTTTATCATTTTCATTCATATGAGAAACAAAATGTGTAATAAGTGACAGTGTGAATGGCTAAACAGCTCGTCTGACATAGTCTAGGTGATCAAGCGTTCGGTTGTGCTAACGATGAGCTTTAAAATGAAATTTTAGGGTTGATAATAATACAAAGAAAAAACAAAACAAATTCATATTAATCAACTAATATCTCAATAATAGGGTCTTATAGAATTAAAAGAATAAATGTCAATATTTCACTAAAACATGAAATTGCAGATGATTATCAAAATACTTAAAATACAAAGAAGAAAGTAGCATGATAATTTGATATGCATGTCAAATTATAATAATTGAATGTGAATGACATTAACTATTTCATTAAAAGAAGGATATTACAATTGATTAAGAACCCAACTAACTAAAACATTGGAATTATAATTGATTAAGAACATAACTAACTAAAATATTGCAATTACAATTGATTATGAACCTAACTAACTAAAATATTGGAATTATAATTGATTAAGAACATAACTAACTAAAATATTGGAATCACAATTGAATATGAACCTAACTAAATCAAATAATGTAATTAGAATTGATTATGAACCTAACTAATTCAAATAAAGTAATTACAATTGATTGTGAAAATAGTTAACATGATATCATCTACAAGTCAAAATTAGAAAATTGACATTAAAATGAAATATTCAGCACTAAAATATTGTAATTACAATTGATTATGAACCTAACTAACTAAAAAGTACATTTCAATGCTCAAATTTTATCAACAATTACAACAATCAAAAACTTATAAATTAAGAGAAAAAATGTCAAAATTAAACTAAGAGATAAAAATTACAGTTAAATTACTTGCAGTGCACTTGAAAAAGAAACATTATCTTATGTTTTTCATGTCAAAATTGATAATTGACAATAATCCATTAAAAGATTGGAATTACAGTTAATTATATTTGAAAAACCTAACTACCTATAGTGCACCAAAAGTAGATTATATTTTATTTGAAGGTCAAAATGAGATACTAATTCTAATGACAAAAAGAAACGAACAGAAAAACTAAGTTCTTAACAAACAAAACACACCTAATAACATGAAAAAGAAATAATAATTACAGCTTATTCAATACAGATTGCTTTGTGTTTATTGGACGCAGCGGACATCTGCATATTCTTGGAAAGATGGCCTCTAGTTTTCGGCCTCCTTACTGCCGGTGCTGGCTGGTCAGGAACATCGATATCTTTTTCCAAAGAAAGAATTCTATTTGCAGGAGACTTGTAGAAGAGAGTCCTCAACAAATCGTAATAAGTGTGAGGAGAGAAGGAAGACTTCATTCTGTACAGAAGGAAAAAGTCTCCGAAAGAAATATCATTCAACCTTTCGTTGATACCTTCGATCTCTTCTTTCTTAGCTTTCAACGGTTTGGTGAAACGGAGCAACTGAAGGCGTAGTTTTGGCACGAAGAACAACGAGAGATAGACGATGTAGAGAATTCCAATGACGGATGTTGCTATCATCCACACCCAGAGGACAATGAAGTACTTCTCATAGAGTTCCATGTAAGTCAGATGACAACCGTATCTCTCGGTTCTGGCATTTGTCAGCTTGTTGAAGGGAGTGATTTCGCATTGGGCAAATGGTGGAAATCTCAAGGAGAGTTCATCCTGGAAATTGATGATATCTCTGTTGAAAGGATATGTTGCGTATCCTAAATCCTTAAATTTCCCCAAGAACACGAAGTCAATTACAAAGTAGCAGAAGAAGTTGATGGCCACAGCTACAATGTGTATCAAGAAACTCATGACGAAAACATTGTTGTGTGTTCCGCTGTTGACCATGTAGTATTGGCAGGCTTCCTTGTAGCTCACTTCTTCCTTGGGTGAGGCGAGAAGGTCGAAGAGTTTCTTAACCTTAGGATTCTCAGCTCTTTTGCTCATCTTATGAGGAATATAAAAGACTAGAGCAATGAGGAAGAGCACCCAGTGAACCCATCTGTAGAAGAGTAGGTAAGTTTTTCCAGAGATAAATCCATTGGCATCTTCAACATAGAGATAAGATGCACAGATGTTGAGGTAATCTGGTCTGATTTGCGAGTCTGCATTGTACTTGCTGGTGCAGGTGAGGATGTCTTTATTCCACCAAGAGTAGGAAATGGCAGCATATCCTCCAAAAATCAGCCAGAAGGTGTAGGTGTAGAACAGCTTGAGGACTGGGCTGTCGCAAAGACCCACACCGGCAGAAACTGTCCTCTTGTTGAAGGCATTCATGACTATGCCTCCAATGTTTTTCAGCAGGTCAAACTGCCTGGTTGTTGGTCCTAATCCCATTTTGGATTGTGAGGCTGAAATAGAAGAAAAGATGTTACAATCTCATTTGATTTTAATGGTTTATGCAATTAGCAACAAATGACGGAAACTAGACTGAAAACTAAACAGTTTACAGGATTTAAAATAATCTATTGTATTTGACGTTCAAAATGTTTTTATAAAGTAAAAGATATATTTCTATTTATTCAATTATCCTCTAATCAAATATTCTAAATTGATTCATTTGCAATTATTTCTATAATGAAAATGATAATAAATTATTTTCAAGAAGTGATTTAGTATTATAGAAATTGTCAACAATATTAAAAGTATGGAAAAAAACCAACTAAGACGACTTTGAAACTGGAATTGATTTCAGTCTCTTTTAATGATATTATTATTTAATATTGTTATAATAAAGTTCATTTATTTAGGCAGATTTCAAGGATATGCACCATAAATTATAAATTAATCAACAACTATTATGGAAGTAAAGAAATAAAAATAACTCACCTTAATCAACTAAGAAAAATGTCCAAAATGTAATTCACCGTCAAGGTGGGTTTCAAATCGTGAACTCGTTGAAAATGATCTGAAACAAAAAAAAAAACATTATCAGAAAAAGTTAACTAATAAATAATTTGAATGAAGTGAAATAATAAAACTAATTTACCTTCAAAGCACAATAAAATAGTTACAAATAATATTATTTATTGATTTAGTCAATTATCATATATTAATGTATTCAATTATCATATATTTATGTAATCTATCATAGATTCAAGCTGCCAATGTTCTTATATTTTAAGTAATCAATTATCTTATAATATATCATCATACTAGTGGTTACCCGTGCAAAATGCACGGAAACGTTCGTATATAATATTTAAGGACGTTTCTTATTGTTTTTAGCATTTCACATCCAATTCTCCATTTCATTTCACATTATACCAGTAAATAGAAATATTGTCCCCCGTGACGTCATCAATTTGTGTAGATTCGTAGAATGATATTGTATAAATCATAATTATTATATAATATAGTATATAAATTACTTCAACTTACAAAATATTAAACATTATTCAAATAATCACCTTATGAATAGTAAAATATGTAGCTACATCGATTATTTCAAAGATTGATATAATTATAAATAGGTATGTATCAGTGGAAAATAAATAAATATGTACCTACCAACCCATATTAACAAATATTGAATACTCTAATGAACATCTAAATTAAATAGGAATATATGTAATATATTTATTCTGTATTGTTTATATTTGAGGACATTACTTCTGATTTTGGTCATACCCCAAGTAACAATTTATGTACGGAATAGATCCCGTGGAATTCCTTATCGCATATCCCCTGTATTTCAGGTACGGAGTTTGAGAGGTGTTCCGTTTTTGTAAAGTGCGGAGGAACTCCTCTTAGGAGCTAACCTGGTGTTCCGCAGAGGATATGTAATGTTCAGGGAGGACGTGATAGGGATGTTCGGTACTGCTTTATAGGATATAAATGGAACATCCGGAGGAGTTCCGTATCGCAATACTTTTTATTTTGGATGGCATGTTGCTTACTAGGCTTTGTAGACTACATATTATACTTATTAGGATAATGAAAATTGTAGTAAACAGATGTCACTTTATTTAACTATACTCATGAATGTTAACTTAAATGAATAAATATAATGCATGTTACCTATCATTTAATGTAACTAAAAAACAAAGATTGAGAGTAAAGTTTTCAAAATGATATTGAACCTACTATATTTCTGAATAAAATAAAGTAGTTAAAGGTCCCTTCCAAGCAAATATTTTTATTGCCTTATTCAACGAGGCTAATGTTTCTTATCATTTTGCTGCAAACCACATCGAATTTGGTAGCATATTTTTAATTCTATATGCTTTTAAAGATTTTTATAATCAAAACTCTACAAAACCTATTTTACTTCCGACTTACTAATTTAAGAAAATTTCAGTGTGAAGAAAAAGAATGTACACCATTTGTTTTGATTGTAAACTATGTATTAGGTTTAATAAATCCATTTAATATTCGTGTAAAGGTATAAAATTGAATGAACTTATAATAAAAACGTTTATATACTATAGGAAACAATTGATATCTAAAATAATTTAAATAAAGGCCGTAAACGTATGGTTTGTTTATTTAATTCAAATTTGTAATCAAAACAAAGAGTGTACAATCTTCTTCTTGAGCATCAGATTAGTGATTCGCTTAATTGTTGCTCACAGAGTATTAAAAAACTTTAAAAACAAACTATAAAATATATTCTGAACCGAATTGTATGCGGTTTGCAGAATAATGATCGTAGACCTTAGTTCTATAATATTATGTTATAAACTCATTTTTTTCCCGGAGCTTGGAGAGGACCTTTAAAGGGAAATGTTCATGTCTATAAAATTTTAGTTTGCCTTGGTATATGAAATTATTGTAGATTACGGAAGAACGTAATGGAAAAATAAACAAGAGAGATGTATTATTTTAGTGTATCTAGATTCTAATACAATTATAAAATTCGTTAAAATATAATTAACAATGAATAGAGTAGCTAGGTTTCGCTCAAACTAGGGAGAGTTTTGAGTTATTGTACGGTTCCACATTTTCGATCATAGAATTTAGTTTATAATTATAGTTAAATACTAGTTATTTTAGGTATACCATATTCTTAATGATAAAAATTATGGATCCGTCCATTAACTCGGAACTTACCCTAGTACCTATTTAAAAAAAAATCAAAGTTTTAACAAGAGTGTAATTTGAACAGTAACCTCATACTATTGATTTCACGGTACAACTTACTTTACTTTAATTAATTACAATTACTAAGTTAGGTAATATCCGGAGTTTTAAATTCAGATAATTGTAATTTAAAACCCGTCTTAAACAGTCCAATTTCCCAAACTAGCTTAGGTAAGTCGTTTGCCTAGGTAGGTAATAAGTCTGCGTAAGTCATGCAGGTAAATTGCTGCACACTAACTAATTGTGGCCTCTTACAACAGGAACATCATATATTCAAACCACACGTTAAAAACTTAAATTAATAAATTATAGCATGCACTGCTCTTCTTAAGTTAGCTATGCAACATTTTAATGTAATTTCGGCTCAGAATGTTTGTTGTGAGGGCTACAATTTACTTGCGTGACCCTACCTACACACTATTCACACCTACTTACGCATACTACTTTACCAGCCTACGCAGACTACTTAGGGTATAGTAGGTAAATTGTGGTACTTTAACTAACTGCGGTCTCTTATCATGGCTTCAAAGCACTCTTGAAATAAATAAATCTAGCACAAATTGAGCTTTTCATATGATGTTAAAGAATTCAATATATATTACTTTCAGAAGGTTTTTAGACTTTCTTAAGAGGGCTGCAATTAGATATTAAAGGACCGCAATTTACCTCTAGGACCCTATGTAGGTACTCCTTAAATTAGTTTTATTATTCTAATTATGCTTGTTTTTAAACTATTTCCTCTCTTTAGAGATTATTATACCTAGGTACAGTATATAGAATAAAAAACCTCTAGCTATAAAGGTTCTGACCGGGGGGGCTCTTGACCGGGGTGGCTCATGACCGGGGGAGGGGGGAAGCTCTTGACCAGGGGGCTTATGACCTACACCCTGAGAGGGGTAGGGTTGCCAATCTAATTTTTCAGACAGACCTATAATTAACAAATAATATTTTTTAGCTACTAGTTACTACTAAAGAGTATCATATTTCAAATGAGTGCACTAAGTTTTATTTTAGATACATATAAATAGTAATGTACTTCATTCTATCGCTGATAGTATTTAACTTTGTTGTTCCACTCATAAAATATTCATATTCGTCTAGCCTCACACGGGATCCAAGAAAAGCATCCTTTTGGGATGTGGGATATGAAGCGGAGATGCGGTACTCGAACGGAGTTCCCGGGGATATTGTCATGTTACCTGGGACACATCCCTTTTTTCATTACATTTCATAAGAATTAGGTACCAGTAAAGAGTAATTTTTCTGTCCCGTGACGTCATCAATTTGTGTAGAATGATGTCGTATAAACATCATAGAAAATAAGATAGCTGTATAATTAACTACAAAATTAGAAACATTAATTAACATTATTCAAATAATCATATCAAAAAATAAAATATGTAGCTATATCGATCAGTTCAATGATTGAAATAGAAAAAATAAAATCAACATATACCTAGGTATATAGGTAGCAGGTGATATTTTATTCATTTAAATTAATTAATATAATTATGTAAAATTCATTATTATTCGATTGAATATAATTTAACTTTCATTTCTTTCGGATATATATTCATATTCCCACCGTTAAAATCAATATTAATTATTATATTTTCAATCGTACAAAATATGTAATTTATTTTCGTGAGGAATAATGATAACCAGCTTAGAATTTAATTTTTAATTTTCTAACTTTCGTCATATCTCGAAAAATGTTTTGAAATTCGAAAAATGGTTAACGCAGTCAATTTTGTAGACTATTTTTACATATAGTAGATATTTTTTCGATTCAATTAATGCAAATTTTATTTTTTTATTTATTTCGTATGTTGCCATGTATTTGCCGATTTGAACTAAATCCCTATCTATTCCAATAAAACTTAAAATTTGAATAATTCAAAAAACAGTTAGAATTTCGTAGAACAAATCAATCAAAACAAATCTGTAGGACCATAGGCCTGAATTTTAAGTTTTAATGGAATACATAGGGATTTAATTCAAATCGCTAAATACATGGTAACATACGAAATAAATAAAAAAATAAAATTTGCATTAATCGAATCGAAAAAGTATCTACAATATGTAAAAATGGTCTACAAAAATAACTTCGTTTACAGTTTTCGAAATTCGAATTATTTTTCAAGATATGACGAAAATTAGAAAATGAAAAATAAAATTCTACGCTGGTTATCATTTTTCCTCACGAAAATAAATGGCATATTTAACACGATTGAAAATGTAATAATCAATTTTAATATTGATGGGTTGGAATATGAATAAATATTCGAAATAAATTATATTTAGAATATTCATAATCAATTGGTAACTAATTTTAGTTATTCTACATAATTATATTAATTTATTTAATAAATTGAATATCAGCTGCTACCTATAGGTAGTGAATTTTATTTCTTCTATTTCAAGCATCGAACTGATCGATGTAGCTAATTGTTTTTATTTTTCATAATGTGATTATTTGAATAATATTTGTAATATGTAGTTATTTATACAGCTATCTCATAAAATAATGTATGATCTATATACGACAGTATTCTGCACAAATTGATGACGTCACGGGGCGGAAAATTACTCATTATTGGTACCTAATTCTTATGGAATGTAATGTAAAACGGGATATGTAATGTGTAGTAATAAATAAGAAAAGTAATGTACTTAAATAAGAGAATAAAATAAAAATATAGTAATATATGCACGTAACAGTGCAATTTGCACGGGTACCCACTAGTAATCATATATTTAATTATCACATCATTAAGTAATAAAGCAATTCTAGATAACTAATCTGTATCTCAAAATGAATCTTAAGTATTTAATAATTACAGTCATTTCAACAGTATTTCGTGTAGTTATTTAATTGTTTTAATGAATGAAATATACATTTAAAAACTAGAATATATCAGGTGGAAATAATTTACTGTTTATATAATTGTAAATAAGTGATTAAGAAATATAATTATTATACCGATCAGAAATGGATACTTATTGTATTTCATTTACATTAAAAACGTATATATATATATAAACTGTTATTTTATCTATAAGATTAACAATAAGGTGCGGTAAAATTACAAATGAATAATTATTTGAAATATACTAAATATAGAATTAATATTAATCGATATCTGAAAATCTTCCAAATTAATTGACTAATTACAATAGTTTCAACGGTATCTCCAGTAATTAACTAATTATTGAAGAATATAAAGGAATTATCTTGTATTTGATTAATTAATTGACTAATAAACTAATTGTATAATTAGTTAAAGTAAGGTTATTGTCAGAGATGAGTCTTCTAGGCCGAACACTCTGATAAATTAGGTACACGAAATAAAAGAATGAATTTCGACTCTTCTGACCGATCAGAAATGGAATCATCAAGAATTCAGACCACAAATCATCAAAAATTCTGACCACATTCAAACTTGCATACACTAAATAAATATTGGTGACCTGACCATTCGCCATGGGACAACTCGCTCCAGAAATATTCACCATGGGACAATTTTCCCCCGATACATTCGCCATGGGACAACTCGCTTCCGAAATATTTGCCATGGGACAGCGTGATTTATGTTCAACAGTATATGTAATTTAATTTACAATATAATAGTTGCATCCAATTTTAAATGTAGGTTAGTACAGATAATGATTATCCTAAGTTATTTTTATAGGTAAGTGATGCACACGCCGGTAGAAATTTATAAAAGATATATTACCTAAATAAATAGTAAAACGGTCAATTTAATCTCTCCTATAACATTATCTATATCTGTCTCTAGTTTCAGACAACCACATTCCATCTACTTATTCTTAGAGGAGAACCTCAAATTCTGAACTGTTCTGGAATTCACTTATTACGCAGTTGTGGTAGTAAAACAAAGAGAAGGTAATTACAACTCAGATACAGTAAATAGATCGACAAAAGATAGATGAAAGAAAAGAAGAGTAGAGACTAGGAAGATAAGCTGTTAGGGTTTGAAAAATAACGAAAAAGCCAGTCACAAAGTAAATGAATTTTATGTACGAAAATAGATAAGGAATTACCGCCAGCTTCTTTTTGGATAATATTTAATGAGAAAAAAAAATTATTACAATATTTTTTTATTTCCCTCAAGCCCTTGTATGAGCCAAACTTTTTGGAAAGGTTTGCTATGGAAAAACAAAGAAAACTGTTCTGGGCTAGTATGAACTGGTCGGAAATGGTTTACATAGAATTAGATCTAATATCGAAACCTACTTCCTGTATCGTCAAGAACCTGATATTTTCGTAACGAAACTATTTGAGATCAAATAAGAATTTGCTGTTGTATAAATAAATTTAGAAAATTAACATGTATCATAGTGATATAAAATTCAAACGAGAACATGTTGAATTCAATTGATTGTATAATTAGACAAAGTAATAAAACATAAGTAATAAAACAGTAAATTCAAGCTCTCTTATAATGTCATCTATATCTGTCTCGGGTTTAGACACCTTCATTCCATCTACTTATTCTTAGAGGAGAACCTCAAATTCTGAAATGTTCTAGAATTTCAGGTATTACGCATTCGTAGAAGTATGACAAAGAGAAGGCAATTACAAACCAGATACAAGAAATAGATCGACAAAAGATAAATGAGAGAAGAATGGAGATAAAGAAAATAAGGTTTTGTAGTTCGAAAAGTTATGAAAAAGCCGGTTTTAAAAGATTAAGCATGAGGTTTGGACTGGAAAAACAAAGAAGATTGTGGTAGGCTGTAGTGAACAGGTTGGAAATGGTATTTTAGGCCTAATGACATCCTGTATCGTCAAGAACCAGATATTATGCGTAACAATAATATATGAAATCAAATAAAATTTGTTGTTGTTTAAATGAATTTAGAAAATTAACATGTATCAAATTCCAAACGATAATTTAATGAATTCAATTAATCTTTAGAAAAAACTATACCTAATTAAATAAATTGAATTTTCTCGCCTAGGATTTGACAAAACACAACTATATATGTTTTTCGCATTTTGTTAAACTAATATATTTAATACATTAGTTATAAGCTTTATTTTTCAAGTGACTGTAAATTTAATTCATTTCTCAACAATCCAATCGCTAAAATAATGATATCAAGAATATTGAATAAGTAAAAGCTAAATAGAACTAGAACAACCTAAGAATAACAAGAGCTCATCGTTACTAACCTCGTTTAAGAACGTTCCAGCTAGCACTGTGGTCTTTTTTGGATCTCACGAGCTTATATACCCTAGCGTGCTGATGTGCTGGTCTCTGAATTTCAATGATTTGATTTCAGCGTATAGACTTTTGATCTTGGACAGATAAACGGTCATAAACCTATTATATCTTTATCTGATTTAAATTAAACTAAATGAGATACAAACTTGAACTGAATTCGAAGTGATTTTTAAGTAAAGATATTTCCAGATGATAGAATATGAAAAAGATTTCGGATAACAGAAAACATGCATATTTCAAAAAAAATTGTGCCAACGTATTATACTTATAGTTTCTAAACCAACTTTTCTAATATCTAAACCTACTTTTCTTGAATATTCAATATTCGAATCCGTTTGATTTTACTTTAAAATTAGTTTAATTTAAGATCCTAAGAATAGAACAATAATAATCAAGTTAAATGTAATTGAATGTTTGTTCTATATTGGAATTTATTTGTAACCTTCATATACAGGCATCCCCGCTTTAGTTACCAAATCACGACTCAGTTTAGTTACCAAACGGTAACTAAAGCGAATAGAAGTAACAAGAAATTTATAATTGTCACTCCTTGATTTAGACCTCATTTTCTATGAGTAATAGAAAGAAAATTTATTATTAGAGTGGAAAGTATATAAGCATATTATTAATAATATACACATACAGTCTTTCATTGTCTTTGACTGTGATGAAAAAGTTTAAAGTCGTGCATTTATCCATTCATAGCTTAACTCTCTTTCAGTATTGGTGAGTAATTAATAGATACTCTGATACTTAGACATCTATAATTATTGTGCTACATTTAATTAACAAACAGAAAGTTTATGCTCTATGGAATAATTTTGGTCGTAGGGTACTAAGTTCCAAGTTATTGGTTTGTTCTATAATTTCGGTCACGTCAGAAAAATAAATTATAATTTTTATTTAACTTCCATTCTAAATGGTATCATGGATACCAATTGAAATAAAAGTTGTTTATTAGAATGATTTTTATATAAATATTTACAGGTGTTCGAAAAGATGAAACCGTGAAATAACATGGAACTTACCCTAAATTGGAACATGTTGAATTTCTGAGCCAATTGCTTCTAATAACCTCATCTGGATTATAATTTTGGTGTTTTTTTAGTTACCGTGAAATAATCACAGAAAATTGTCTCCGTTTTCTATGTCTACGAACGGTTCTTATTTCGATTCATGACTCGAAATAAGGACCACTTTTACTAAAGTGAATTGTACTTAAAGCGAGGCCTGCCTGTATTTTTCTAATAATGAATGGTAAACCGAAAACAGATGATCAAGCCCGAGCCTTTAAGTAATTCTGTAAAGGAATGTTAAGTTAAACTGTGATGGTCATTACTCAGTACAGTGGGTTTAATGTACACTGCTGTTATATTAACTTGAATAATAGTAGGTTCAAAAGCTTTATCTTATATTATTTCCCTTTAATATCTTGTTAATTAGATATCAGTCATGAGTTGGGGATGATTAATTCGAACCACTGATCAGTGAGTGAAATTATTTTACTATAAATTGGTATAACTTTCGATATCAGCTCCGTAAAGTTTCACGCGTCTAAATTTAATATCTCTGAGAATTTTAAATGTTATACGCTCCAAATATTATTTTTTCTTGATAATATGTTCTCAAATAATGATTTCATTATTTAATAAACAATTATTCACGTTACCTCATTTATATGAATGGATATTCTTGCAGAGATATACATCGTGCGATTGAATCATGGGATGAAAATACTAAAGTGAAGAAACTCTATTGAGACTGGAGGAGACTCTATTGAAACTGGATGAGACTCTATTGAGACTGGAGGACAAAAACATAAGAAAATATTTTAACTTTAGCATGATGTACTGTGACCTTTTTGTTAAACTGATGTTAAACGGCAACGAAATTGAAAATAAAATGTATTTGAATTTACTCAAAAAAATTGCAGAAAATCTTTCAATTAAACTGATATATAAACTAAACAGTAGTTAAGTTTAAACATAACTATACAAATTGCTATTTATAACAGTTATTTTAAATTCGATCACTTACGTGTCTTTCTTCAACCTGTAAAGTACTTCGTGACGAGCTATGACAATTTTCATTAATAGGTTTAATGATTTCATAATTTTCAGTCTTACGTTTAGTACAGAGAACTGCACAGTTGATTTTTTCTCTTCGAACATTCCCAATATATTACTGAACAACTTTCATTAGCTTCATTGTCAATGTACTTATATTGTAGTTTAACAATAATGATATCTTTTCCATGTAGCTTTCTTATATTATCGACGCCATTGTGAAAGGGATACGACAACAGTTGTCCTAATGGAGCAAATTTCAGGAATCAACTGATTACAAGAGGAATCTTCAGTTACTTTTTCAAGTCGTATAACAAACAGAGATTTGAAGAACCACCGATAGTCTCCTACCTTTTATTGTTACTTGGTTAAAACTATATATTATTTCAATTGGTATCTAATTATCAATATCTGCAGTTATCGTGAATATAATTCAAAATAAAGGTTAAGTTTTAACGATTACATAGTTTTTCGTTTAATTGATTATGTAGAATTGTTGTTAGTTAGATTAAATACTTACACTTTTTTAATTTCAGTGATAAGTGAATTCTAAAATAGTGTCACAAAATATAACGGGTAAATTAAAATATGTTCTGTAATTTATTTTAAGTAAATTCAAATTAGTTTTACTTTCCATTTCGTGGCTATTTAACATTACTTAATTAAAACTTGATAAACAATAAAACTGAAAAATAAATATTTATGTAAATTACATTTCACATCACAATTTATCAATTAAAACCTTAAAATTTACGATCCGCCTGGCAAAATTCCACACTGGAAAATTTATTATTTAATTTGGCAGAAAATCATACTGATTTCAGGTGAAATTTGACTGTTATTTCCATTTTTTTAGAGACCAAGTAGGATTTATTTCTATTAATTCATGGAGTTCGATATATATAAGAACCGTTATATTCGTCATCAATATAGATTACCATAGAGCTCCACTAAAGTGAAATCCTCTATAGTGAAGACAGTGCCCTGAGTAAGGAAGCATCCTCTATATTGTGAACACATTTCTTTAGTCTGTCATTAAACGGCCATCAGTTTTCTATAACTGATGGCCATCTAATGACAGACTAAAGAAATTTTGTTCACTACACAGGATATTTGATTACTCAGGACTATACATTCTCTATACAGGAATTCATTATAGAGGAGTTACTGTAATCTATTTCTACAATCAAAAGAAAAAGCAATGACCTTAAACTAATCATTTTCTTTGATAAAGTGAGTTATCGGATAGTTTATCATTTTCATTCATATGAGAAACAAAATGTGTAATAAGTGACAGTGTGAATGGCTAAACAGCTCGTCTGACATAGTCTAGGTGATCAAGCGTTCGGTTGTGCTAACGATGAGCTTTAAAATGAAATTTTAGGGTTGATAATAATACAAAGAAAAAACAAAACAAATTCATATTAATCAACTAATATCTCAATAATAGGGTCTTATAGAATTAAAAGAATAAATGTCAATATTTCACTAAAACATGAAATTGCAGATGATTATCAAAATACTTAAAATACAAAGAAGAAAGTAGCATGATAATTTGATATGCATGTCAAATTATAATAATTGAATGTAAATGACATTAACCATTTTTATTAAAAGAATGATATTACAATTGATTAAGAACCCAACTAACTAAAACATTGGAATTACAATTGATTAAGAACATAACTAACTAAAATATTGCAATTACAATTGATTATGAACCTAACTAACTAAAATATTGGAATTATAATTGATTAAGAACATAACTAACTAAAATATTGGAATCACAATTGAATATGAACCTAACTAACTAAAATAATGTAATTAAAATTGATTATGAACCTAACTAATTCAAATAAAGTAATTACAATTGATTGTGAAAATAGTCAACAAGATATCATCTACAAGTCAAAATTAGAAAATTGACATTAAAATGAAATATTCAGCACTAAAATATTGTAATTACAATTGATTATGAACCTAACTAACTAAAAAGTACATTTCAATGCTCAAATTGTATCAACAATTACAACAATCAAAAACTTATAAATTAAGAGAAAAAATGTCAAAATTAAACTAAAAGATAAAAATTACAGTCAAATTACTTGCAGTGCACTTGAAAAAGAAACATTATCATATGTTTTTCATGTCAAAATTGATAATTGACAATAATCCATTAAAAGATTGGAATTACAGTTAATTATATTTGAAAAACCTAACTACCTATAGTGCACCAAAAGTAGATTATATTTTATTTGAAGGTCAAAATGAGATACTAATTCTAATGACAAAAAGAAATGAACAGAAAAACTAAGTTCTAAACAAACAAAACACACCTAATAACATGAAAAAGAAATAATAATTACAGCTTATTCAATACAGATTGCTTTGTGTTTATTGGACGCAGCGGACATCTGCATATTCTTGGAAAGATGGCCTCTAGTTTTCGGCCTCCTTACTGCCGGTGCTGGCTGGTCAGGAACATCGATATCTTTTTCCAAAGAAAGAATTCTATTTGCAGGAGACTTGTAGAAGAGAGTCCTCAACAAATCGTAATAAGTGTGAGGAGAGAAGGAAGACTTCATTCTGTACAGAAGGAAAAAGTCTCCGAAAGAAATATCATTCAACCTTTCGTTGATACCTTCGATCTCTTCTTTCTTAGCTTTCAACGGTTTGGTGAAACGGAGCAACTGAAGGCGTAGTTTTGGCACGAAGAACAACGAGAGATAGACGATGTAGAGAATTCCAATGACGGATGTTGCTATCATCCACACCCAGAGGACAATGAAGTACTTCTCATAGAGTTCCATGTAAGTCGGATGACAACCGTATCTCTCGGTTCTGGCATTTGTCAGCTTGTTGAAGGGAGTGATTTCGCATTGGGCAAATGGTGGAAATCTCAAGGAGAGTTCATCCTGGAAATTGATGATATCTCTGTTGAAAGGATATGTTGCGTATCCTAAATCCTTAAATTTCCCCAAGAACACGAAGTCAATTACAAAGTAGCAGAAGAAGTTGATGGCCACAGCTACAATGTGTATCAAGAAACTCATGACGAAAACATTGTTGTGTGTTCCGCTGTTGACCATGTAGTATTGGCAGGCTTCCTTGTAGCTCACTTCTTCCTTGGGTGAGGCGAGAAGGTCGAAGAGTTTCTTAACCTTAGGATTCTCAGCTCTTTTGCTCATCTTATGAGGAATATAAAAGACTAGAGCAATGAGGAAGAGCACCCAGTGAACCCATCTGTAGAAGAGTAGGTAAGTTTTTCCAGAGATAAATCCATTGGCATCTTCAACATAGAGATAAGATGCACAGATGTTGAGGTAATCTGGTCTGATTTGCGAGTCTGCATTGTACTTGCTGGTGCAGGTGAGGATGTCTTTATTCCACCAAGAGTAGGAAATGGCAGCATATCCTCCAAAAATCAGCCAGAAGGTGTAGGTGTAGAACAGCTTGAGGACTGGGCTGTCGCAAAGACCCACACCGGCAGAAACTGTCCTCTTGTTGAAGGCATTCATGACTATGCCTCCAATGTTTTTCAGCAGGTCAAACTGCCTGGTTGTTGGTCCTAATCCCATTTTGGATTGTGAGGCTGAAATAGAAGAAAAGATGTTACAATCTCATTTGATTTTAATGGTTTATGCAATTAGCAACAAATGACGGAAACTAGACTGAAAACTAAACATTTTACAAGATTTAAAATAATCTATTGTATATGACGTTCAAAATGTTTTTATAAAGTAAAAGATATATTTCTATTTATTCAATTATCCTCTAATCAAATATTCTAAATTGATTCATTTGCAATTATTTCTATAATGAAAATGATAATAAATTATTTTCAAGAAGTGATTTAGTATTATAGAAATTGTATAAAATACAAAAATAACTCACCTTAATCAACTAAGAAAAATGTCCTAAATGTAATTCACCGTCAAGGTAGGTTTCAAATCGTGAACTCGTTGAAAATGATCTGAACAAAAAAAAAACATTATTAGAAAAAGTTAACTAATAAATAATTTGAATGAAGTGAAATAATAAAACTAATTTACCTTCAAAGCACAATAAAATAGTTACAAATAATATTATTTATTGATTTAGTCAATTATCATATATTAATGTATTCAATTATCATATATTTATGTAATCTATCATAGATTCAAGCTGCCAATGTTCTTATATTTTAAGTAATCAATTATCTTATAATATATCATCATACTAGTGGTTACCCGTGCAAAATGCACGGAAACGTTCGTATATAATATTTAAGGACGTTTCTTATTGTTTTTAGCATTTCACATCCAATTCTCCATTTCATTTCACATTATACCAGTAAATAGAAATATTGTCCCCCGTGACGTCATCAATTTGTGTAGATTCGTAGAATGATATTGTATAAATCATAATTATTATATAATATAGTATATAAATTACTACAACTTACAAAATATTAAACATTATTCAAATAATCACCTTATGAATAGTAAAATATGTTGCTACATCGATTATTTCAAAGATTGATATAATTATAAATAGGTATGTATCAGTGGAAAATAAATAAATATGTACCTACCAGCCCATATTTACAAATATTGAATACTCTAATGAACATCTAAATTAAATAGGAATATATGTAATATATTTATTCTGTATTGTTTATATTTGAGGACATTACTTTCTGATTTTGGTCATACGCCAAGTAACAATTTATGTCCGGAATACATCCCGTGGAATTCCTTATCGCACATCCCCTGTATTTCAGGTGCGGAGTTCGAGAGGTGTTCCGTTTTTGTAAAGTGCGGAGGAACTCCTCTTAGGAGCTAACCTGGTGTTCCGCAGAGGATATGTAATGTTCGGGGAGGACGTGATAGGGATGTTCGGTACTGCTTTATAGGATATAAATGGAACATCCGGAGGAGTTCCGTATCGCAATACTTTTTATTTTGGATGGCATGTTGCTTACTAGGCTTTGTAGACTACATATTATACTTATTAGGATAATGAAAATTGTAGTAAACAGAAGTCACTTTATTTAACTATACTCATGAATGTTAACTTAAATGAATAAATATAATGCATGTTAACTATCATTTAATGTAACTAAAAAACAAAGATTGAGAGTAAAGTTTTCAAAATGATATTGAACCTACTATATTTCTGAATAAAATAAAGTAGTTAAAGGTCCCTTCCAAGCAAATATTTTTATTGCCTTATTCAACGAGGCTAATGTTTCTTATCATTTTGCTGCAAACCACATCGAATTTGGTAGCATATTTTTAATTTTATATGCTTTTACAGATTTTTATAATCAAAACTCTACAAAACCTATTTTACTTCCGACTTACTAATTTAAGAAAATTTCAGTGTGAAGAAAAAGAATGTACACCATTTGTTTTGATTGTAAACTATGTATTAGGTTTAATAAATCCATTTAATATTCGTGTAAAGGTATAAAATTGAATGAACTTATAATAGAAACGTTTATATACTATAGGAAACAATTGATATCTAAAATAATTTAAATAAAGGCCGTAAACGTATGGTTTGTTTATTTAATTCAAATTTGTAATCAAAACAAAGAGTGTACAATCTTCTTCTTGAGCATCAGATTAGTGATTCGCTTAATTGTTGCTCACAGAGTATTAAAAAACTTTAAAAACAAATTATAAAATATATACTGAACCGAATTGTATGCGGTTTGCAGAATAATGATCGTAGACCTTAGTTCTATAATATTATGTTATAAACTCATTTTTTTCCCGGAGCTTGGAGAGGACCTTTAAAGGGAAATGTTCATGTCTATAAAATTTTAGTCTGCCTTGGTATATGAAATTATTGTAGATTACGGAAGAACGTAATGAAAAAATAAACAAGAGAGATGTATTCTTTTAGTGTATCTAGATTCTAATACAATTATAAAATTCGTTAAAATATAATTAACAATGAATAGAGTAGCTAGGTTTCGCTCAAACTAGGGAGAGTTTTGAGTTATTGTACGGTTCCACATTTTCGATCATAGAATTTAGTTTATAATTATAGTTAAATACTAGTTATTTTAGGTATACCTTATTCTTAATGATAAAAATTATGGATCCGTCCATTAACTCGGAACTTACCCTAGTACCTATTTAAAAAAAATAAAAGTTTGAACAAGAGTGTAATTTGAACAGTAACCTCATACTATTGATTTCACGGTACAACTTACTTTACTTTAATTAATTACAATTACTAAGTTAGGTAATATCCGGAGTTTTAAATTCAGATAATTGTAATTTAAAACCCGTCTTAAACAGTTCAATTTCCCAAACTAGCTCAGGTAAGTCGTTTGCCTAGGTAGGTAATAAGTCTGCGTAAGTCAAGCAGGTAAATTGCTGCACACTAACTAATTGTGGCCTCTTACAACAGGAACATCATATATTCAAACCACACGTTAAAAACTTAAATTAATAAATTATAGCATGCACTGCGCTTCTTAAGTTAGCTATGCAACATTTTAATGTAATTTCGGCTCAGAATGTTTGTTGTGAGGGCTACAATTTACTTGCGTGACCCTACCTACACACTAGTCACACCTACTTACGCATACTACTTTACCAGCCTACGCAGACTACTTAGGGTATAGTAGGTAAATTGTGGTACTTTAACTAACTGCGGTCTCTTATCATGGCTTCAAAGCACTCTTGAAATAAATAAATCTAGCACAAATTGAGCTTTTCATATGATGTTAAAGAATTCAATATAAATTACTTTCAGAAGGTTTTTAGACTTTCTTAAGAGGGCTGCAATTATATATTAAAGGACCGCAATTTACCTCTATGACCCTATGTAGGTACTCCTTAAATTAGTTTTATTATTCTAATTATGCTTGTTTTTAAACTATTTCCTCTCTTTAGAGATTATTATACCTAGGTACAGTATATAGAATAAAAAACCTCTAGCTATAAAGGTTCTGACCGGGGGGGGGGGGGGGCTCTTGACCGGGGTGGCTCATGACCGGGGGAGGGGGGAAGCTCTTGACCAGGGGCTTATGACCTACACCCTGAGAGGGGTAGGGTTGCCAATCTAATTTTTTAGACAGACCTATAATTAACAAATAATATTTATTAGCTACTAGTTACTACTAAAGAGTATCATATTTCAAATGAGTGCACTAAGTTTTATTTTAGATACATATAAATAGTAATGTACTTCATTCTATCGCTGATAGTATTTAACTTTGTTGTTCCACTCATAAAATATTCATATTCGTCTAGCCTCACACGGGATCCAAGAAAAGCATCCTTTTGGGATGTGGGATATGAAGCGGAGATGCGGTACTCCAACGGAGTTCCCGGGGATATTGTCATGTTACCTGGGACACATCCCATTTTCCATTACATTTCATAAGAATTAGGTACCAGTAAAGAGTAATTTTTCTGTCCCGTGACGTCATCAATTTGTGTAGAATGATGTCGTATAAACATCATAGAAAATAAGATAGCTGTATAATTAACTACAAAATTAGAAACATTAATTTTAACATTATTCAAATAATCATATCAAAAAATAAAATATGTAGCTATATCGATCAGTTCAATGATTGAAATAGAAAAAATAAAATCAACATATACCTAGGTATATAGGTAGCAGGTGATATTTTATTCATTTAAATTAATTAATATAATTATGTAAAATTCATTATTATTCGATTGAATATAATTTAACTTTCATTTCTTTCGGACATATATTCATATTCCCACCGTTAAAATCAATATTGATTATTATATTTTCAATCGTACAAAATATGTAATTTATTTTCGTGAGGAAAAATGATAACCAGCTTAGAATTTAATTTTTAATTTTCTAACTTTCGTCATATCTCGAAAAATGTTTTGAAATTCGAAAAATGGTTAACGCAGTCAATTTTGTAGACTATTTTTACATATAGTAGATATTTTTTCGATTCAATTAATGCAAGTTTTATTTTTTTATTTATTTCGTATGTTGCCATGTATTTGCCGATTTGAACTAAATCCCTATCTATTCCAATAAAACTTAAAATTTGAATAATTCAAAAAACAGTTCGAATTTCGTAGAACAAATCAATCAAAACGAATCTGTAGGACCATAGGCCCGAATTTTAAGTTTTAATGGAATAAAATTTGCATTAATCGAATCGAAAAAATATCTACAATATGTAAAAATGGTCTACAAAAATAACTGCGTTTACAGTTTTCGAAATTCGAATTATTTTTCAAGATATGACGAAAATTAGAAAATGAAAAATAAAATTCTACGCTGGTTATCATTTTTCCTCACGAAAATAAATGGCATATTTAACACGATTAAAAATGTAATAATCAATTTTAATATTGATGGGTTGGAATATGAATAAATATTCGAAATAAATTATATTTAGAATATTCATAATCAATTGGTAACTAATCTTAGTTATTTTACATAATTATATTAATTTATTTAATAAATTGAATATCAGCTGCTACCTATAGGTAGTGAATTTTATTTCTTCTATTTCAAGCATCGAACTGATCGATGTAGCTAATTGTTTTTATTTTTCATAATGTGATTATTTGAATAATATTTGTAATATGTAGTTATTTATACAGCTATCTCATAAAATAATGTATGATCTATATACGACAGTATTCTGCACAAATTGATGACGTCACGGGGCGGAAAATTACTCATTATTGGTACCTAATTCTTATGAAATGTAATGGAAAACGGGATATGTAATGTGTAGTAATAAATACGAAAAGTAATGTACTTAAATAAGAGAATAAAATAAAAATATAGTAATATATGCACGTAACAGTGCAATTTGCACGGGAACCCACTAGTAATCATACATTTAATTATCACATCATTAAGTAATAAAGCAATTCTAGATAACTAATCTGTATCTCAAAATGAATCTCAAGTATTTAATAATTTCAGTCATTTCAACAGTATTTCGTGTAGTTATTTAATTGTTTTAATAAATGAAATATACATTTAAAAACTAGAATATATCAAGTGGAAATAATTTACTGTTTTATAATTGTAAAAAAGTGATTAAGAAATATAATTATTATACCGATCAGAAATGGATACTTATTGTATTTCATTTACATTAAAAACGTATATATATATATATATATAAACTGTTATTTTATCTATAAGATTAACAATAAGGTGCGGTAAAATTACAAATGAATAATTATTTGAAATATACTAAATATAGAATCAATATTAATCGATATCTGAAAATCTTCCAAATTAATTGACTAATTACAATAGTTTCAACGGTATCTCCAGTAATTAACTAATTACTGAAGAATATAAAAGAATTATCTTGTATTTGATTAATTAATTGACTAATAAACTAATTGTATAATTAGTTAAAGTAAGGTTATTGTCAGAGATGAGTCTTCTAGGCCGAACACTCTGATAAATTAGGTACACGAAATAAAAGAATGAATTTCGACTCTTCTGACCGATCAGAAATGGAATCATCTAGAAATCAGACCACAAATCATCAAAAATTCTGACCACATTCAAACTTGCATACACTAAATAAATATTGGTGACCTGACCATTCGCCATGGGACAACTCGCTCCAGAAATATTCACCATGGGACAATTTTCCCCCGATACATTCGCCATGGGACAACTCGCTTCCGAAATATTTGCCATGGGACAGCGTGATTTATGTTCAACAGTATATGTAATTTAATTTACATATAATAGTTGCATCCAATTTTAAATGTATAAGATTAGGTTAGTACAGATAATGATTATCCTAAGTTATTTTTATAGGTAAATGATGCACACACCGGTAGAAATTTATAAGAGATATATTACCTAAATAAATAGTAAAACGGTCAATTTAATCTCTCCTATAACATTATCTATATCTGTCTCTAGTTTCAGACAACCACATTCCATCTACTTATTCTTAGAGGAGAACCTCAAATTCTGAACTGTTCTGGAATTCACTTATTACGCAGTTGTGGGAGTAAAACAAAGAGAAGGTAATTACAACTCAGATACAGTAAATAGATCGACAAAAGATAGATGAAAGAAAAGAAGAGTAGAGACTAGGGAGATAAGCTGTTAGGGTTTGAAAAATAACGAAAAAGCCAGTCACAAAGTAAATGAATTTTATGTACGAAAATAGATGAGGAATTACCGGCAGCTTCTTTTTGGATAATGGATAATATTTAATGAGAAAAAAAAATTATTACAATATTTTTTTATTTCCCTCAAGCCCTTGTATGAGCCAAACTTTTTGGAAAGGTTTGCAATGGAAAAACAAAGAAAACTGTTCTGGGCTAGTATGAACTGGTCGGAAATGGTTTACATAGAATTAGATCTAATATCGAAACCTACTTCCTGTATCGTCAAGAACCTGATATTTTCGTAACGAAACTATTTGAAATCAAATAAGAATTTGCTGTTGTATAAATAAATTTAGAAAATTAACATGTATCATAGTGATATAAAATTCAAACGAGAACATGTTGAATTCAATTGATTGTATAATTAGACAAAGTAATAAAACATAAGTAATAAAACAGTAAATTCAAGCTCTCCTATAATGTCATCTATATCTGTCTCGGGTTTAGACACCTTCATTCCATCTACTTATTCTTAGAGGAGAACCTCAAATTCTGAAATGTTCTAGAATTTCAGGTATTACGCATTCGTAGAAGTATGACAAAGAGAAGGCAATTACAAACCAGATACAAGAAATAGATCGACAAAAGATAAATGAGAGAAGAATGGAGATAAAGAAAATAAGGTTTTGTAGTTCGAAAAGTTATGAAAAAGCCGGTTTTAAAAGATTAAGCATGAGGTTTGGACTGGAAAAACAAAGAAGATTGTGGTAGGCTGTAGTGAACAGGTTGGAAATGGTATTTTAGGCCTAATGACATCCTGTATCGTCAAGAACCAGATATTATGCGTAACAATAATATATGAAATCAAATAAAATTTGTTGTTGTTTAAATGAATTTAGAAAATTAACATGTATCAAATTCCAAACGATAATTTAATGAATTCAATTAATCTTTAGAAAAAACTATACCTAATTAAATAAATTGAATTTTCTCGCCTAGGATTTGACAAAAACACAACTATATATGTTTTTCGCATTTTGTTAAACTAATATATTTAATACATTAGTTATAAGCTTTATTTTTCAAGTGACTGTAAATTTAATTCATTTCTCAACAATCCAATCGCTAAAATAATGATATCAAGAATATTGAATAAGTAAAAGCTAAATAGAACTAGAACAACCTAAGAATAACAAGAGCTCATCGTTACTAACCTCGTTTAAGAACGTTCCAGCTAGCACTGTGGTCTTTTTTGGATCTCACGAGCTTATATACCCTAGCGTGCTGATGTGCTGGTCTCTGAATTTCAATGATTTGATTTCAGCGTATAGACTTTTGATCTTGGACAGATAAACGGTCATAAACCTATTATATCTTTATCTGATTTAAATTAAACTAAATGAGATACAAACTTGAACTGAATTCGAAGTGATTTTTAAGTAAAGATATTTCCAGATGATAGAATATGAAAAAGATTTCGGATAACAGAAAACATGTATATTTCAAAAAAAATTGTGCCAACGTATTATACTTATAGTTTCTAAACCAACTTTTCTAATATCTAAACCTACTTTTCTTGAATATTCAATATTCGAATCCGTTTGATTTTACTTTAAAATTAGTTTAATTTAAGATCCTAAGAATAGAACAATAATAATCAAGTTAAATGTAATTGAATGTTTGTTCTATATTGGAATTTATTTGTAACCTTCATATACAGGCATCCCCGCTTTAGTTACCAAATCACGACTCAGTTTAGTTACCAAACGGTAACTAAAGCGAATAGAAGTAACAAGAAATTTATAATTGTCACTCCTTGATTTAGACCTCATTTTCTATGAGTAATAGAAAGAAAATTTATTATTAGAGTGGAAAGTATATAAGCATATTATTAATAATATACACATACAGTCTTTCATTGTCTTTGACTGTGATGAAAAAGTTTAAAGTCGTGCATTTATCCATTCATAGCTTAACTCTCTTTCAGTATTGGTGAGTAATTAATAGATACTCTGATACTTAGACATCTATAATTATTGTGCTACATTTAATTAACAAACAGAAAGTTTATGCTCTATGGAATAATTTTGGTCGTAGGGTACTAAGTTCCAAGTTATTGGTTTGTTCTATAATTTCGGTCACGTCAGAAAAATAAATTATAATTTTTATTTAACTTCCATTCTAAATGGTATCATGGATACCAATTGAAATAAAAGTTGATTATTAGATTGATTTTTATATAAATATTTACAGGTGTTCGAAAAGATGAAACCGTGAAATAACATGGAACTTACCCTAAATTGGAACATGTTGAATTTCTGAGCCAATTGCTTCTAATAACCTCATCTGGATTATAATTTTGGTGTTTTTTTTAGTTACCGTGAAATAATCACAGAAAATTGTCTCCGTTTTCTATGTCTACGAACGGTTCTTATTTCGATTCATGACTCGAAATAAGGACCACTTTTACTAAAGTGAATTGTACTTAAAGCGAGGCCTGCCTGTATTTTTCTAATAATGAATGGTAAACCGAAAACAGATGATCAAGCCCGAGCCTTTAAGTAATTCTGTAACGGAATGTTAAGTTAAACTGTGATGGTCATTACTCAGTACAGTGGGTTTAATGTACACTGCTGTTATATTAACTTGAATAATAGTAGGTTCAAAAGCTTTACCTTATATTATTTCCCTTTAATATCTTGTTAATTAGATATCAGTCATGAGTTGGGGATGATTAATTCGAACCACTGATCAGTGAGTGAAATTATTTTACTATAAATTGGTATAACTTTCGATATCAGCTCCGTAAAGTTTCACGCGTCTAAATTTAATATCTCTGAGAATTTTAAATGTTATACGCTCCAAATATTATTTTTTCTTGATAATATGTTCTCAAATAATGATTTCATTATTTAATAAACAATTATTCACGTTACCTCATTTATATGAATGGATATTCTTGCAGAGATATACATCGTGCGATTGAATCATGGGATGAAAATACTAAAGTGAAGAAACTCTATTGAGACTGGAGGAGACTCTATTGAGACTGGATGAGACTCTATTGAGACTGGAGGACAAAAACATAAGAAAATATTTTAACTTTAGCATGATGTACTGTGACCTTTTTGTTAAACTGATGTTAAACGGCAACGAAATTGAAAATAAAATGTATTTGAATTTACTCAAAAAAATTGCAGAAAATCTTTCAATTAAACTGATATATAAACTAAACAGTAGTTAAGTTTAAACATAACTATACAAATTGCTATTTATAACAGTTATTTTAAATTCGATCACTTACGTGTCTTTCTTCAACCTGTAAAGTACTTCGTGACGAGCTATGACAATTTTCATTATTAGGTTTAATGATTTCATAATTTTCAGTCTTACATTTAGTACAGAGAACTGCACAGTTGATTTTTTCTCTTCGAACATTCCCAATATATTACTGAACAACTTTCATTAGCTTCATTGTCAATGTACTTATATTGTAGTTTAACAATAATGATATCTTTTCCATGTAGCTTTCTTATATTATCGACGCCATTGTGGAAGGGATACGACAACAGTTGTCCTAATGGAGCAAATTTCAGGAATCAACTGATTACAAGAGGAATCTTCAGTTACTTTTTCAAGTCGTATAACAAACAGAGATTTAAAGAACCACCGATAGTCTCCTACCTTTTATTGTTACTTGGTTAAAATTATATATTATTTCAATTGGTATCTAATTATCAATATCTGCAGTTATCGTGAATATAATTCAAAATAAAGGTTAAGTTTTAACGATTACATAGTTTTTCGTTTAATTGATTATGTAGAATTGTTGTTAGTTAGATTAAATACTAACACTTTTTTAATTTCAGTGATAAGTGAATTCTAAAATAGTGTCACAAACTATAACAGGTAAATTAAAATATGTTCTGTAATTTATCTTAAGTAAATTCAATTTAGTTTTACTTTCCATTTCGTGGCTATTTAACATTACTTAATTAAAACTTGATAAACAATAATACTGAAAAATAAATATTTATGTAAATTACATTTCACATCACAATTTATCAATTAAAACCTTAAAATTTACAATCCGCCTGGCAAAATTCCACACTGGAAAATTTATTATTTAATTTGGCAGAAAATCATACTGATTTCAGGTGAAATTTGACTGTTATTTCCATTTTTTTAGAGACCAAGTAGGATTTATTTCTATTAATTCATGGAGTTCGATATATATAAGAACCGTTATATTCGTCATCAATATAGATTACCATAGAGCTCCACTAAAGTGAAATCCTCTATAGTGAAGACAGTGCCCTGAGTAAGGAAGCATCCTCTATATTGTGAACACATTTCTTTAGTTTGTCATTAAATGGCCATCAGTTTTCTATAACTGATGGCAATTCAATGACAGACTAAAGAAATTTTTTTCACTACACAGGATATTTGATTACTCAGGACTATACATTCTCTATACAGGAATTCATTATAGAGGAGTTACTGTAATCTATTTCTACAATCAAAAGAAAAAGCAATGACCTTAAACTAATCATTTTCTTTGATAAAGTGAGTTATCGGATAGTTTATCATTTTCATTCATATGAGAAACAAAATGTGTAATAAGTGACAGTGTGAATGGCTAAACAGCTCGTCTGACATAGTCTAGGTGATCAAGCGTTCGGTTGTGCTAACGATGAGCTTTAAAATGAAATTTTAGGGTTGATAATAATACAAAGAAAAAACAAAACAAATTCATATTAATCAACTAATATCTCAATAATAGGGTCTTATATAAAACATGAAATTGCAGATGATTATCAAAATACTTAAAATACAAAGAAGAAAGTAGCATGATAATTTGATATGCATGTCAAATTATATTAATTGAATGTGAATGACATGAACTATTTCATTAAAAGAATGATATTACAATTGATTAAGAACCCAACTAACTAAAACATTGGAATTACAATTGATTAAGAACATAACTAACTAAAATATTGCAATTACAATTGATTATGAACCTAACTAACTAAAATATTGGAATTATAATTGATTAAGAACATAACTAACTAAAATATTGGAATCACAATTGAATATGAACCTAACTAACTAAAATAATGTAATTAAAATTGATTATGAACCTAACTAATTCAAATAAAGTAATTACAATTGATTGTGAAAATAGTCAACATGATATCATCTACAAGTCAAAATTAGAAAATTGACATTAAAATGAAATATTCAGCACTAAAATATTGTAATTACAATTGATTATGAACCTAACTAACTAAAAAGTACATTTCAATGCTCAAATTTTATCAACAATTACAACAATCAAAAACTTATAAATTAAGAGAAAAAATGTCAAAATTAAACTAAGAGATAAAAATTACAGTTAAATTACTTGCAGTGCACTTGAAAAAGAAACATTATCTTATGTTTTTCATGTCAAATTTGATAATTGACAGTAATCCATTAAAAGATTGGAATTACAGTTAATTATATTTGAAAAACCTAACTACCTATAGTGCACCAAAAGTAGATATAATTTTATTTGAAGGTCAAAATGAGATACTAATTCTAATGACAAAAAGAAACGAACAGAAAAACTAAGTTCTAAACAAACAAAACACACCTAATAACATGAAAAAGAAATAATAATTACAGCTTATTCAATACAGATTGCTTTGTGTTTATTGGACGCAGCGGACATCTGCATATTCTTGGAAAGATGGCCTCTAGTTTTCGGCCTCCTTACTGCCGGTGCTGGCTGGTCAGGAACATCGATATCTTTTTCCAAAGAAAGATTTCTATTTGCAGGAGACTTGTAGAAGAGAGTCCTCAACAAATCGTAATAAGTGTGAGGAGAGAAGGAAGACTTCATTCTGTACAGAAGGAAAAAGTCTCCGAAAGAAATATCATTCAACCTTTCGTTGATACCTTCGATCTCTTCTTTCTTAGCTTTCAACGGTTTGGTGAAACGGAGCAACTGAAGGCGTAGTTTTGGCACGAAGAACAATGAGAGATAGACGATGTAGAGAATTCCAATGACGGATGTTGCTATCATCCACACCCAGAGGACAATGAAGTACTTCTCATAGAGTTCCATGTAAGTCAGATGACAACCGTATCTCTCGGTTCTGGCATTTGTCAGCTTGTTGAAGGGAGTGATTTCGCATTGGGCAAATGGTGGAAATCTCAAGGAGAGTTCATCCTGGAAATTGATGATATCTCTGTTGAAAGGATATGTTGCGTATCCTAAATCCTTAAATTTCCCCAAGAACACGAAGTCAATTACAAAGTAGCAGAAGAAGTTGATGGCCACAGCTACAATGTGTATCAAGAAACTCATGACGAAAACATTGTTGTGTGTTCCGCTGTTGACCATGTAGTATTGGCAGGCTTCCTTGTAGCTCACTTCTTCCTTGGGTGAGGCGAGAAGGTCGAAGAGTTTCTTAACCTTAGGATTCTCAGCTCTTTTGCTCATCTTATGAGGAATATAAAAGACTAGAGCAATGAGGAAGAGCACCCAGTGAACCCATCTGTAGAAGAGTAGGTAAGTTTTTCCAGAGATAAATCCATTGGCATCTTCAACATAGAGATAAGATGCACAGATGTTGAGGTAATCTGGTCTGATTTGCGAGTCTGCATTGTACTTGCTGGTGCAGGTGAGGATGTCTTTATTCCACCAAGAGTAGGAAATGGCAGCATATCCTCCAAAAATCAGCCAGAAGGTGTAGGTGTAGAACAGCTTGAGGACTGGGCTGTCGCAAAGACCCACACCGGCAGAAACTGTCCTCTTGTTGAAGGCATTCATGACTATGCCTCCAATGTTTTTCAGCAGGTCAAACTGCCTGGTTGTTGGTCCTAATCCCATTTTGGATTGTGAGGCTGAAATAGAAGAAAAGATGTTACAATCTCATTTGATTTTAATGGTTTATGCAATTAGCAACAAATGACGGAAACTAGACTGAAAACTAAACATTTTACAGGATTTAAAATAATCTATTGTATTTGACGTTCAAAATGTTTTTATAAAGTAAAAGATATATTTCTATTTATTCAATTATCCTCTAATCAAATATTCTAAATTGATTCATTTGCAATTATTTCTATAATGAAAATGATAATAAATTATTTTCAAGAAGTGATTTAGTATTATAGAAATTGTCAACAATATTAAAAGTATGGAAAAAAACCAACTAAGACGACTTTGAAACTGGAATTGATTTCAGTCTCTTTTAATGATATTATTATTTAATATTGTTATAATAAAGTTCATTTATTTAGGCAGATTTCAAGGATATGCACCATAGATTATAAATTATTCAACAACTATTATGGAAGTAAAGAAATAAAAATAACTCACCTTAATCAACTAAGAAAAATGTCCTAAATGTAATTCACCGTCAAGGTAGGTTTCAAATCGTGAACTCGTTGAAAATGATCTGAACAAAAAAAAAAAAACATTATTAGAAAAAGTTAACTAATAAATAATTTGAATGAAGTGAAATAATAAAACTAATTTACCTTCAAAGCACAATCAAATAGTTACAAATAATATTATTTATTGATTTAGTCAATTATCATATATTAATGTATTCAATTATCATATATTTATGTAATATATCATAGATTCAAGCTGCCAATGTTCTTATATTTTAAGTAATCAATTATCTTATAATATATCATCATACTAGTGGTTACCCGTGCAAAATGCACGGAAACGTTCGTATATAATATTTAAGGACGTTTCTTATTGTTTTTAGCATTTCACATCCAATTCTCCATTTCATTTCACATTATACCAGTAAATAGAAATATTGTCCCCCGTGACGTCATCAATTTGTGTAGATTCGTAGAATGATATTGTATAAATCATAATTATTATATAATATAGTATATAAATTAATTCAACTCACAAAATATTAAACATTATTCAAATAATCACCTTATGAATAGTAAAATATGTTGCTACATCGATTATTTCAAAGATTGATATAATTATAAATAGGTATGTATCAGTGGAAAATAAATAAATATGTACCTACCAGCCCATATTTACAAATATTGAATACTCTAATGAACATCTAAATTAAATAGGAATATATGTAATATATTTATTCTGTATTGTTTATATTTGAGGACATTACTTTCTGATTTTGGTCATACGCCAAGTAACAATTTATGTCCGGAATACATCCCGTGGAATTCCTTATCGCACATCCCCTGTATTTCAGGTGCGGAGTTCGAGAGGTGTTCCGTTTTTGTAAAGTGCGGAGGAACTCCTCTTAGGAGCTAACCTGGTGTTCCGCAGAGGATATGTAATGTTCGGGGAGGACGTGATAGGGATGTTCGGTACTGCTTTATAGGATATAAATGGAACATCCGGAGGAGTTCCGTATCGCAATACTTTTTATTTTGGATGGCATGTTGCTTACTAGGCTTTGTAGACTACATATTATACTTATTAGGATAATGAAAATTGTAGTAAACAGAAGTCACTTTATTTAACTATACTCATGAATGTTAACTTAAATGAATAAATATAATGCATGTTAACTATCATTTAATGTAACTAAAAAACAAAGATTGAGAGTAAAGTTTTCAAAATGATATTGAACCTATTATATTTCTGAATAAAATAAAGTAGTTAAAGGTCCCTTCCAAGCAAATATTTTTACTGCCTTATTCAACGAGGCTAATGTTTCTTATCATTTTGCTGCAAACCACATCGAATTTGGTAGCATATTTTTAATTTTATATGCTTTTAAAGATTTTTATAATCAAAACTCTACAAAACCTATTTTACTTCCGACTTACTAATTTAAGAAAATTTCAGTGTGAAGAAAAAGAATGTACACCATTTGTTTTGATTGTAAACTATGTATTAGGTTTAATAAATCCATTTAATATTCGTGTAAAGGTATAAAATTGAATGAACTTATAATAGAAACGTTTATATACTATAGGAAACAATTGATATCTAAAATAATTTAAATAAAGGCCGTAAACGTATGGTTTGTTTATTTAATTCAAATTTGTAATCAAAACAAAGAGTGTACAATCTTCTTCTTGAGCATCAGATTAGTGATTCGCTTAATTGTTGCTCACAGAGTATTAAAAAACTTTAAAAACAAATTATAAAATATATACTGAACCGAATTGTATGCGGTTTGCAGAATAATGATCGTAGACCTTAGTTCTATAATATTATGTTATAAACTCATTTTTTTCCCGGAGCCTGGAGAGGACCTTTAAAGGGAAATGTTCATGTCTATAAAATTTTAGTCTGCCTTGGTATATGAAATTATTGTAGATTACGGAAGAACGTAATGAAAAAATAAACAAGAGAGATATATTCTTTTAGTGTATCTAGATTCTAATACAATTATAAAATTCGTTAAAATATAATTAACAATGAATAGAAGAGTAGCTAGGTTTCGCTCAAACTAGGGAGAGTTTTGAGTTATTGTACGGTTCCACATTTTCGATCATAGAATTTAGTTTATAATTATAGTTGAATACTAGTTATTTTAGGTATACCTTATTCTTAATGATAAAAATTATGGATCCGTCCATTAACTCGGAACTTACCCTAGTACCTATTTAAAAAAAATCAAAGTTTGAACAAGAGTGTAATTTGAACAGTAACCTCATACTATTGATTTCACGGTACAACTTACTTTACTTTAATTAATTACAATTACTAAGTTAGGTAATATCCGGAGTTTTAAATTCAGATAATTGTAATTTAAAACCCGTCTTAAACAGTTCAATTTCCCAAACTAGCTCAGGTAAGTCGTTTGCCTAGGTAGGTAATAAGTCTGCGTAAGTCAAGCAGGTAAATTGCTGCACACTAACTAATTGTGGCCTCTTACAACAGGAACATCATATATTCAAACCACACGTTGAAAACTTAAATTAATAAATTATAGCATGCACTGCGCTTCTTAAGTTAGCTATGCAACATTTTAATGTAATTTCGGCTCAGAATGTTTGTTGTGAGGGCTACAATTTACTTGCGTAACCCTACCTACACACTAGTCACACCTACTTACGCATACTACTTTACCAGCCTAGGCAGACTACTTAGGGTATAGTAGGTAAATTGTGGTACTTTAACTAACTGCGGTCTCTTATCATGGCTTCAAAGCACTCTTGAAATAAATAAATCTAGCACAAATTGAGCTTTTCATATGATGTTAAAGAATTCAATATAAATTACTTTCAGAAG
>CANNZV010000932.1:145513-344002 GCA_947561585.1 Caprella mutica | reverse complement strand
GTACAAACACCTTGTTAGAGAGAGGTATGGTACAGACACCTTGTTAGAGAGAATGATGGTAAAGACACCTTGTTAGAGAGAGAATGATGGTACAAACACCTTGTTAGAGAGGATGATGGTACAGACACCTAGTTAGAGAGAGGATGATGGTACAGACACCTTGTTAGAGAGAGGATGATGGAAGAGACACCTTGTTAGAGAGAGGATGATGGTACATACACTTTGTTAGAGAGAGAATGATGGTACAGACAACTTGTTAAAGAGAGAATGATGGTACAGACACCTTGCTAGAGAGAGAATGATGGTACAAACACCTTGTTAGAGAGAGGTATGGTACAGACACCTTGTTAGAGAGAATGATGGTAAAGACACCTTGTTAGAGAGAGAATGATGGTACAAATACCTTGTTAGAGAGGATGATGGTACAGACACCTTGTTAGAGAGAGGATGATGGTACAGACACCTTGTTAGAGAGAGGATGATGGAAGAGACACCTTGTTAGAGAGAGGATGATGGTACACACACTTTGTTAGAGAGAGAATGATGGTACAGACACCTTATTAGAGAGAGAATGAGTTTACAGACACCTTATTAGAGAGAGAATGATGGTACAGACACCTTGTTAGAGAGAGAATGATGGTAGCTACAGACACCTTGTTAGAGAGAATGATGGTACAGACACCTTGTTAAAGAGAGAATGATGGTACAGACACCTTGCTAGAGAGAGAAAATGATGTTACAGACACCTTGTTAGAGAGAGAATGATGGTACAGACACCTTGTTAGAGAGAGAATGATGGTACAAACACCTTGTTAAAGAGAGGTATGGTACAGACACCTTGTTAGAGAGAATGATGGTAAAGACACCTTGTTAGAGAGAGAATGATGGTACAAACACCTTGTTAGAGAGGATGATGGTACAGACACCTTGTTAGAGAGAGGATGATGGTACAGACACCTTGTTAGAGAGAGGATGATGGAAGAGACACCTTGTTAGAGAGAGGATGATGGTACATACACTTTGTTAGAGAGAGAATGATGGTACAGACACCTTATTAGAGAGATAATGATGGTACATACACCTTATTTAGAGAGAATGATGGTACAGACACCTTATTAGAGAGAATGATGGTACCGCCCCCTTTTAGAGAAAGAACGATGGTACAGACACCTTGTTAGAGAGATAATGATGGTACATACACCTTATTTAGAGAGAATGATGGTACAGACACCTTATTAGAGAGAATGATGGTACAGACACCTTGTTAGAGAGAGAATGATGGTACAGACACCTTATTGAAGATAATGATGGTACAGACACCTTATTAGAGATAATGATGGTACAGACACCTTATTAGAGAGAATGATGGTACAGACACCTTGTCAGAGATTGAATGACAATACAGACACTTTGTTAAGAGAGAGAATGATGATACAGACACCTTGCCAGAGATTGAATGACAATACAGACACTTTGTTAAGAGAGAGAATGATGGTACAGACACTTTGTTAGAGAGAATGATGATATAGACATCTTGCCAGAGATTGAATGACAATACAGACACTTTGTTAAGAGAGAAAATGATGATACAGACACCTCGTTAGAGAGAGAATGACAATACAGACACTTTGTTAAGAGAGAGAATGATGGTACAGACACCTTGTTAGAGAGAGAATGATGGTACAGACACTTTGTTAAGAGAGAAAATGATGATACAGACACCTTGTTAGAGAGAGAATGATGGTACAGACACTTTGTTAAGAGAGAGAATGATGGTACAGACATCTTGTTAAGAGAGAGAATGATGGTACAGACACCTTGTTAAGAGAGAGAATGATGGTACAGACACTTTGTTAAGAGAGAAAATGATGGTACAGACACTTTGTTAAGAGAGAAAATGATGATACAGATACTTTGTTAGAGAGAATGATGATACAGACACTTTGTTAAGAGAGAGGATGATGGTACAGACACTTTGTTAGAGAGAATGATGATACAGACACTTTGTTTAGAGAGAGGATGATGGTACAGACACTTAGTTAGAGAGAAAATGATGATAGAGACACCTTGTTAGAGAAAATGATGGTACAGACACTTTGTTAAGAGAGAAAATGATGATACAGACACCTTGCCAGAGATTGAATGACAATACAGAAACTTTGTTAAGAGAGAGAATGATGGTACAGACACCTTGTTAGAGAGATTGATGGTACAGACACTTTGTAAAGAGAGAAAATGACAATACAGACACCTTGCCAGAGATTGAATGACAATACAGACACTTTGTTAAGAGAGAGAATGATGGTACAGACACCTTGTTAGAGAGAGAATGATGGTACAGACACTTTGTTAAGAGAGAAAATGATGATACAGACACCTTGCCAGAGACTGAATGACAATACAGACACTTTGTTAAGAGAGAGAATGATGGTACAGACACCTTGTTAGAAAGAGAATGATGGTACAGACACCTTGTTAGAGAGAGAATGATGATACAGACACTTTGTTAAGAGAGAGAATGATGGTACAGACACCTTGTTAGAGAGAGAGAGAATGATGGTAGAGACACTTTGTTAAGAGAGAAAATGATGATACAGACACCTTGCCAGAGACTGAATGACAATACAGACACTTTGTTAAGAGAGAGAATGATGGTACAGTCACAAGGAGTCACAAGGATAAAGGGACCATCAAAAGGCAAAATATGCCCATCCAAGGATGGCCCCTGTGCACAGCCAGCTGTGCGCTCGACGTTGGGTTAACAACGGAGCAAGGTGAATCTCTCTCCACCACTTCCCACTTGGAACCCAAGCACTCCAAACCGTACTCCTAAACCTGACAAAGAAAGAACCTCCATCAGGCGTAGGAGCAAAGTTTGGGTACAATCATTAGCTCCAAGTTTTATCCTGGACTTGGTCAGTCAAACCCGCCAATCACAGCCACCTTCACAGGGCCGCCCAAAGGCAGTCCCTGAGACGGTGACAGAACGCAGGGTGTGACCTGATCTCTCTAGCCACGGAAAGAGAGGATGATGGTACAGACACCTTGCCAGAGATTGAATAACAATACAGACACTTTGTTAAGAGAGAGAATGATGGTACAGATACCTTGTTAGAGAGAATGATGGTACAGACACCTTGCCAGAGATTGAATGACAATACAGACACTTTGTTAAGAGAGAGAATGATGGTACAGACACTTTGTTAAGAGAGAGAATGATGGTACAGACACTTTGTTGAGAGAGAGATTGATGGTACAGACACTTTGTTAAGAGAGAAAATGATGGTACAGACACTTTGTTAAGAGAGAAAATGATGGTACAGACACCTTGTTAGAGAGAATGATGGTACAGACACCTTGTTAGAGAGAATGATGGTACAGACACCTTGCCAGAGATTGAATGACAATACAGACACTTTGTAAGAGAGATAATGATGGTACAGACACCTTGTTAGAGAGAGAATGATGGTACAGACACCTTGTTAGAGATTGAATGACAATACAGACACTTTGTTAAGAGAGAATGATGGTACAGACACCTTGTTAGAGAGAATGATGGTAAAGACACCTTGTTAGAGAGAGAATGATGGTACAAACACCTTGTTAGAGAGGATGATGGTACAGACACCTTGTTAGAGAGAGGATGATGGTACAGACACCTTGTTAGAGAGAGGATGATGGAAGAGACACCTTGTTAGAGAGAGGATGATGGTACAGACACTTTGTTGAGAGAGAAAATGATGATACAGACACCTTGCCAGAGATTGAATGACAATACAGACACTTTGTTAAGAGAGAGAATGATGGTACAGACACTTTGTTAAGAGAGAGAATGATGGTACATACACCTTGTTAGAGAGAGAACGATGGTACAGACACTTTGTTAGAGAGAAAATGATAATACAGACACCTTGCCAGAGATTGAATGACAATACAGACACTTTGTTAAGAGAGAATGATGGTAAAGACACCTTGTTAGAGAGAATGATGGTAAAGACACCTTGTTAGAGAGAAATAATGGTACAGACACTTGGTTAGAGAGAGAATGATGGTAAAGACACCTTGTTAGAGAGAAATAATGGTACAGACACTTGGTTAGAGAGAAATAATGGTACAGACACTTGGTTAGAGAGAGAATGATGGTACAGACACCTTGTTAGAGAGAGAATGATGGTACAGACACCTTGTTAGAGAGAGGATGATGGTACAGACACCTTGTTAGAGAGAGGATGATGGTACAGACACCTTGTTAGAGAGGGGATGATGGTACAGACACCTTGTTAGAGAGAGGATGATGGTACAGACACCTTGTTATAGAGAGAATGATGGTACAGACACCTTGCCAGAGATTGAATGACAATACAGACACCTTGTTAGAGAGAATGATGGTACAGACACCTTGTTAGAGAGAACGATGGTACAGACACCTTGTTAGAGAGAATGATGGAACAGACACCTTGTTAGAGAGAATGATGGTACAGACACCTTGTTAGAGAGAATGATGGTACAGACACCTTGTTAGAGAGAATGATGGTACAGACACCTTGCTAGAGAGAGAATGATGGTACAGACACCTTGCTAGAGAGAGAATGATGGTACAAACACCTTGTTAGAGAGAGGTATGGTACAGACACCTTGTTAGAGAGAATGATGTTAAAGACACCTTGTTAGAGAGAGAATGATGGTACAAACACCTTGTTAGAGAGGATGATGGTACAGACACCTTGTTAGAGAGAGGATGATGGTACAGACACCTTGTTAGAGAGAGGATGATGGAAGAGACACCTTGTTAGAGAGAGGATGATGGTACACACACTTTGTTAGAGAGAGAATGATGGTACAGACACCTTATTAGAGAGAGAATGAGTTTACAGACACCTTATTAGAGAGAGAATGATGGTACAGACACCTTGTTAGAGAGAGAATGATGGTAGCTACAGACACCTTGTTAGAGAGAGAATGATGGTACAGACACCTTGTTAGAGAGAGAATGATGGTACAGACACCTTATTAGAGAGAGAATGATGGTTCAGACACCTTATTAGAGAGAGAATGAGTTTCAGACACCTTATTAGAGAGAGAATGATGGTACAGACACCTTATTAGAGAGAGAATGATGGTACAGACACCTAATTAGAGAGAGAATGATGGTACAGACACCTTGTTAGAGAGAGAATGATGGTAGCTACAGACACCTTGTTAGAGAGAGAATGATGGAAGCTACATACACCTTGTTAGAAAGAGAATGATGGTACAGACACCTTTATAGAGAGAGAATGATGGTACAGACACCTTGTTAGAGAGAATGATCGTACAGACACCTTATTAGAGAGAATGATGGTACAGACACCTTGTTAGAGAGAATGATGGTACAGACACCTTATTAGAGAGAATGATGGTACAGACACCTTATTAGAGAGAATGATGGTACAGACACCTTATTAGAGAGAATGATGGTACAGACACCTTCTTAGAGAGATAATGATGGTACTGACACTTTGTTAGAGAGAGAATGATGACACAGACAACTTGTTAAAGAGAGAATGATGGTACAGACACCTTGCTAGAGAGAGAATGATGGTACAAACACCTTGTTAGAGAGAGGTATGGTACAGACACCTTGTTAGAGAGAATGATGGTAAAGACACCTTGTTAGAGAGAGAATGATGGCACTAACTCTATGATAAAGAGGATGTGATGGTAAATAGTAGCTACTTTATAGGATGGAAGCTAACAATACCTAGACATACCTGTGATTTCAGGCTGTGCTCTAGTCTCATGAGGCAAGATATATCTTGGTCAGGATAGGTTGGAGAATACCAGCACCCACATAAGTATCAGGATTCAGGATTGAGATCAATTCATTCCAGGATCTGCATGTCTAAGTCTGTCACTTTGGTTTGAGGACCGCATTCTTCTCCGAGTAGGAACCTTTAAAATACAATGATATTATTGAGCACGGCTGCAAGTGAAGAATATTAACAATAAAACCTAATATTGTGTAAAGGATTAATCTCAAAATAAATGGGATATAATCATGGTCATAGTGCAGTAGACCAGCTCCCAGTAATTAACAGCTGATTGAAGTGGTACTAAATATTGTTTTGGTTTGTAACAAATATTTAGAGCAACTTAGATCAGTTTATTGCAGTATAGACAACATAAGCTGGCTCGATAAACTAAAGGCCATGATATTATCCTGATATGACATACCTAGAGCCTAGAAGAAATAAAATTGATAAAAATATTTTGATAAAAATATTTCATTGTAATCATTTCATAAAGTTTTGATGTATTTACCTAGAGAAATTATTCTATAGAGTGAACAAGGAATCCCCAGTCACCTTTCATGTCCTATGGCTCAAAGAACGCGTTCGCAGTTAGGGGCAGAATGAGACAATCTCATGTTACAGTCACTGCACAAAACCTCCTGCATAATTCTCTGCAAGAATGGCTACCTTCAGAATCATTTTCACTCTGAGCAAAAAGTCAGAACTTCAGGATAGTTGATAGAACACAGCACTCTGCACCTTCTTACTATTGAAGAGTTTCAGTGACTGCCATGGTGCTGATACAAAGTAGCTAGGTGTAGTTATGTAGGTCTGTATACCTAGCAGTCACAATCTGAAGATTATATAAGGAATTTATTAGTCACAGGAGCATAAAATCAATGAAACCTACCTATAACAACTAAGATGCAGTATTAACATATAAATAAATAATCAAATATATTGAAAATTTCAAAATGTAGTTATTTCTACTGTCAGCTTTGTGACCGGTATATTCCACCCCACTTTACGGGTTAGGTTTCTTTAGTTATAAATATTAGTCATTAATAATATTATATGTAATATTAGGTAGCTAACTTGCATTTTCACTGTATCAAATTAAACCTTTTGCTGGCTTATCACAAGCTTTAAAATTTTCACTACACATGTGATAAAACAGCAGAAGGAAAGGTTGTGTGAACGTATTTATCAGTTGAGGTATTTAGATTTCCAATCTCAAGCTGATTTTCTTCCTCATCTCCAACACAACAACGATATTAATTAATTCAATTTTGAATTTGGTAATTTAACTTTATGTAAAAAGTGGTGGTTTTTGACCAAGGGCTTTTTTACATTTTCTTAACCATGAAGTTTTTGATGGGGAGGGGAAATTAATGCACAGATGAGTGTGCATTAAAAGTAAGGTTAGAGGTTAGATTTTATCATTTTACCCACAACACGGTAGGCAATTAACTGTCACACTATATTGGTGTGAGGGTTACTCTTAATTAAACTCCCTATGCTTTTAATTAGTGGTATAATGATATCAATCTAGAGATACAGAAATAGAATTTTAGTCCTACTCTATTCATTATTTATACATGTTTAAACATTAAATGAATATAATTAGATAATAAAAACTGTTATAGTTATTATTTCATCTAAATTCAAAATTATGTAGCTAATTGCGAATAAATTATCCATAAAATGTATATAAAAATGAAAAATCTTCATCTTTCCATAATTTTGATTTAATTAAAATAAATTGTAATACAATAAACTAGTGAAATAACATCAATCTATAAATAATCATATCGGTGAACGCTAAAGATCCTTTAACGATTTATAGTATTCAATTAGCTACATTTAACATTTATCTATATCTTATAGTTTATTAACAATGCAAATGAATATTTTGCACAATACACCAAAACATGTCATCATAATATATCAGTCTAAGTAGTGATGGGACGATACCAAGATTTTTAACGATTCCGATTCTATCCAAATGTACCGATTCTGTACTCAATTTTGAAAAGTTTGGTCCAAACATTTGTTCCGAACCAAACATTTAGTCCGAACAATTTGTATGCTAACCTCGGATTTTTAGGTACATATTTTATATTTAAAAAAGAAGTGAACTACAGTCTACACATTTATATAGTCGGCCCTTTTACTATGATAAAATTGAGTATTGAGTATTTATTGTCACCCAAATGAGCATTGTCACAGGGGTGGAATATATCTGGGGTGGAATATACCTAGAACCTTCAGCTTAGCTACCATAATATATTTACGGAGATGCATTTTTGGAGCAACTGTTAGATAAGTTTAGGAGAATGTGGAAAGGATAGTGGTGGTTATGGTTTTTTGGGCAACTGACCTCCTGTGATCTCTTACTATTTTCACCTGCCAGTGTGCTTCATTACTTAACCATGTCCTGTCCCAAGTTATAGAGCAAAAAAAAAAGACGAATGGCAAAATGTCAAAGTAGAATTAACATGTTTGATTAAAGTCCAACTCCATGCCTCCTGTGAACAAAAAAATTAAGAAAAAGGGCATTACACAGATACAAAATACATGAAAATAAACTTTCAAATGTTTTTTTTCACTGATGAGGCTAAAGCTGCCATCCATGGTTAGGATGGAAGGCCTAGTGTTTGGAGCCTACTGGAGCTTTTACTCCAAAACGGGTTCCCTACCAACAAGAGGGTGGTGTCATAATGTTTGAGCGGGCATCGTAGGAGACAGGTTAATTGAAACTTTCCGAGTAGCAGAGGGTGTAAAGCTAACCAACCAACCCAACATTGAATTTTTAGATGGCTAATTGTTACCTAAGCTGGATGACTTGCCATTATCATATTAACATTAGATGATTTTCATGATTGACTACACTCAATCACATCTGGGAGTCAATGGACTGGACTCTACAGGTCCCCATTGAACCGCTTTGGCCATTTCATTTAGACATTGATTCAGGTCTGTCTGGATATAGGTCCAATTTCAGCCTTGTCAAAAATGGAGGCACTAATGTCATTAAGCTGCTTTATGACCTGGCTGCAAATTTTTTGCATACCACGAGGAAAAAGGCTCGTTTGCTCAACTCTCACTATCTTGGTGTTGGGATTCTCCACAAAATAAACTAAAGTTCTCTTTTCGCATTCTAAGTTCTTTGAATAAATCTAGAAGAGACCTCCTTCCTGCGAGACCTGCTGCAATTTTTCGCTTTTTGCTAGCAGTCGATCTTCCACTGTTTTGCATTTTCTCAAAGCTGCAATGAAGCGATTGGCATGTAAAATGCCTTCAAAATACATAAACATTCAGAACTTTGCAAATTTCACATGGATTGTAATAATATTTGAGCATAATATTAACCTAGAGGCTAGAAGCAATCTTCTAATGACCAAAGCTTCACCCCTGTACCATCAGCTTATATGATATCCTCAGATCTCGATGAGAGTATTCTGATCACAACTGAAGCCAATATGAAGCAAAATCAAGTTTTCATTACCTATAGCTACAGTGAGACATTAGGTAGATGATTTACTTGTTAGATAGGTAACTCCGTACAACCAGTGTCTCGCAATGAGAGTATTCTGATCACACCTGAGGCCTAAATCAAGTTATCATTACCTATACAGTGAGTCATTAGGTAGATGATTTACTTGTTAGATAGGTAACTCCGAACAACCAGTGTCTCGCAATGAGAGTATTCCGATCACACCTGAGGCCTAAATCAAGTTATCATTACCTATACAGTGAGTCATTAGGTAGATGATTTACTTGTTAGATAGGTAACTCCGTACAACCAGTGTCTCGCAATGAGAGTATTCTGATCACACCTGAGGCCTAAATCAAGTTATCATTACCTATACAGTGAGTCATTAGGTAGATGATTTACTTGTTAGATAGGTAACTCCGTACAACCAGTGTCTCACAATGAGAGTATTCTGATCACACCTGAGGCCTAAATCAAGTTATCATTACCTATACAGTGAGTCATTAGGTAGATGATTTACTTGTTAGATAGGTAACTCCGTACAACCAGTGTCTCGCAATGAGAGTATTCTGATCACACCTGAGGCCTAAATCAAGTTATCATTACCTATACAGTGAGTCATTAGGTAGATGATTTACTTGTTAGATAGGTAACTCCGTACAACCAGTGTCTCACAATGAGAGTATTCTGATCACACCTGAGGCCTAAATCAAGTTATCATTACCTATACAGTGAGTCATTAGGCAGATGATTTACTTGTTAGATAGGTAACTCCGTACAACCAGTGTCTCGCAATGAGAGTATTCTGATCACACCTGAGGCCTAAATCAAGTTATCATTACCTATACAGTGAGTCATTAGGGTGATGATTTACTTGTTAGATAGGTAACTCCGTACAACCAGTGTCTCACAATGAGAGTATTCTGATCACACCTGAGGCCTAAATCAAGTTATCATTACCTATACAGTGAGTCATTAGGTAGATGATTTACTTGTTAGATAGGTAACTCCGTACAACCAGTGTCTCACAATGAGAGTATTCTGATCACACCTGAGGCCTAAATCAAGTTATCATTACCTATACAGTGAGTCATTAGGTAGATGATTTGCTTGTTAGATAGGTAACTCCGTACAACCAGTGTCTCGCAATGAGAGTATTCTGATCACACCTGAGCCCTAAATCAAGTTATCATTACCTATACAGTGAGTCATTAGGTAGATGATTTGCTTGTTAGATAGGTAACTCCGTACAACCAGTGTCTCGCAATGAGAGTATTCTGATCACACCTGAGGCCTAAATCAAGTTATCTTTACCTATACAGTGAGTCATTAGGTAGATGATTTGCTTGTTAGATAGGTAACTCCGTACAACCAGTGTCTCGCAATGAGAGTATTCTGATCACACCTGAGGCCTAAATCAAGTTATCATTACCTATACAGTGAGTCATTAGGTAGATGATTTGCTTGTTAGATAGGTAACTCCGTACAACCAGTGTCTCGCAATGAGAGTATTCTGATCACACCTGAGGCCTAAATCAAATTTTTATCATTACCTATACAGTGAGTCATTAGGTAGATGATTTACTTGTTAGATAGGTAACTCCGTACAACCAGTGTCTCGCAATGAGAGTATTCTGATCACACCTGAGGCCTAAATCAAGTTATCATTACCTATACAGTGAGTCATTAGGTAGATGATTTGCTTGTTAGATAGGTAACTCCGTACAACCAGTGTCTCGCAATGAGAGTATTCTGATCACACCTGAGGCCTAAATCAAGTTATCATTACCTATACAGTGAGTCATTAGGTAGATGATTTGCTTGTTAGATAGGTAACTCCGTACAACCAGTGTCTCGCAATGAGAGTATTCTGATCACACCTGAGGCCTAAATCAAGTTTTTATCATTACCTATACAGTGAGTCATTAGGTAGATGATTTACTTGTTAGATAGGTAACTCCGTACAACCAGTGTCTCGCAATGAGAGTATTCTGATCACACCTGAGGCCTAAATCAAGTTATCATTACCTATACAGTGAGTCATTAGGTAGATGATTTGCTTGTTAGATAGGTAACTCCGTACAACCAGTGTCTCGCAATGAGAGTATTCTGATCACACCTGAGACCTAAATCAAGTTTTTATCATTACCTATACAGTGAGTCATTAGGTAGATGATTTACTTGTTAGATAGGTAACTCCGTACAACCAGTGTCTCGCAATGAGAGTATTCTGATCACACCTGAGTCCCAAATCAAGTTTCATCATTACATAGTATCTAAATTTGTGGTCAAGATATTGTTATATTTTGTCTCAAAATAATTTGAAAATGGTTTCAATTTTATCAAATATTAACTCATATAGGCTTGATAATTCCAATTCTGTTATGTAACCTGGCAGCCAGTTTAATAAATAAAGCAAGTAAAATGCCTTCAAAAAAAGTTGATAGTAATCAGTACCGTAACTTAAATGTGGAACTTATAAATTTTCAACAGAATAAAAAAAAAAAAAGTTCACCACAACAATTTTATATTAATAAATAAGAATGAATCTAGCTATCGCAACTACCTATTATGAAAAAATCTTAATTGTAGATTTTGACGAAATGATTAATAAAAATGAGTAATAGCTAAATATTTCTATTAATGCTACTATCAATGATCTCAATATATTTATGTAAATATAATACTACAAATCAATAAAATGTAACAAACAACTCACCAAAGAGTGCAGTGCGTTCCTCATATATTTTTAGAATTTTATGTCCAAAGAATGAAGAATAAGAAAATTCATTAGCTAACTTGAATAAATTGGGTGAATAAACTAGAAAAAAATAATAAAAATTGCAATGGGTAAATATCAAATTATCAAGCAGTATCTTTAGATATGGAATCTAAATGATAATTATTGATCAAGGGTAGCTACTTACAGAAATGCTGACAATTTTCTTGCATCTTGACATTCTCTTCATGGCCTCACCAGCTTTCTCAATCAGCTTCAACTCCAAATATCTTTTCATCAGAAAATGGTTAAGGTATGTCCACGCCTGTTCAAATTTCTTTTCAACTAGCGCTTCTACTTTCCTTTCAACTTTCAATTCAATTTTCCATTGACGCATGCCTTAAGTTGAATAGAAAGAGGCACGAAGATTCTGTCCACATCTGATCGTCAGATTTGTTTCAACTTTATTGCCGAGTATCTCACTTAAAATATCAAGACCACAGGAGAAATAACATTCTCTCAATGTTGCAAGTGCTCTTCTGTGCAAAGTCTTATTTGATTGCTACCGATTACCATTACCTTTATGAATAGTAGTATTTTCATGTGTAAATAATTACATACATTTTTCATATTATAAACAGTTGCATAAAAATAACCGATAGCTATAATATATGAAGAAAAGTCATTTGACACACTGTTGAGTGAAAAAATAGAAACTAGATTAGGTGCGCTTTGTAGAGAGCATACCTTCACCGCCGCATTGACCCGTTCTCTCCCAAAATTTAATAAACTGCTAACTGGATAATAACCAATCATCCCACCAAGTTTCATGCAATATGATTTGATACTTTTTGAGTTATTGAGTTATAAATGACCTTGAACTTTGACCAGATTGCTCCCAAAATTCTAACAGATGGTTCCTGTAGATAGACCACTTGTACCATCAAATTTCAAAAAATCTGGTTGAATACTTTTTAAATTATCGAGTTACAAATGGCCTTGACCTTGATCTTTGACCCGATTGCTCCAAAAATATAACAAAATGGTTCCTGTATATTGATCAATCGTCCCACCAAGTTTCATGCAATATGGTGCAATACTTTTTGACCATGACCTTGACCTTTGACCGGGTCATTCCTAAAATTCTACCAGCAGGTCACTGGACATGGACCAATCACTTCACCAAATTTCAGGCAATTTGGTTGAAAAGTTTTTCAGATAAGTGAATAGCAAGATGATAAATAAATAAACGACTGCTAAAATATTACCTTCCCGCATTCTGCGAAGGTGATAAATAACATATTCATAGAGTAACTACACTCGCTGCTTCGGTTCTTCCACAGAAGTACTATGGAACCTATTAACCGTAGAACGGTTACCCTCCAATTTACTAAAATAGAACGAAGGCTCGGGAGTTTTTCACCCAAATAAAATAATTAATAAAAAATACTTATGAACGAAATCAATCATTTTTAAGATACAAAATAAAATACAACTCTTCTTTGTGCCTACCTTTCTAAAATGGAAATTACAATTAAAGAAGTACATTAAAAATCTCTTTCAAAAATGTAACAATTAGCTACATAACAAAAAGTAATCATTAAAAGGAAGTTATATTATTTTTTGGCTAGCTAAAAAATATAATAATCCTTATCTTCTTATCCTCTTGCGTGTGTATTCTTATGTGATGGGAGCATTCTCTGACTGATTGCTATCACTCAATATTTTACCCCCCTACAAAAATATGTATGTAATAACACCCATATGGCATTAACACACGTAAATGGTAACTGGGGAAGGAATTTTTCCGAATTAGGCTAAGGAAAAAAACCTAATGGAAATAGTTCACACAATCACTGTAGTCACAACATACATTCAAAACATTGAGTTTCAAAAAACTTAAAAATGAGGGGTGAATTTCACCTATGTAACCGTTCTAGGGTTAATTATTCAAATTTCCGACTACCTACTGATACTATCCTAGCGTGAGGGCACATTGTTTTAAGTTTTGACACGCTAAATGAAATGCGTTCAGTGTAGACAACTCAAAAATTGAACCAAAAAGCGCAAGAAGTCCCACCAGTCATGGGACTCGTGCGTCTTTCCTTTTCTCTCAGAAATAGACGTATGCGTCATGAAAACTACCATTCAACAGCGCATGCCTTCTTTCACTGACGCATACGTACCGCCTTTCAACACTGTGCGCTTGTTGAAAGGAAAGTTGAACAGGTGTGAACATAGTTTTAGATGAATGTAGTAGCACATCTTCAGATTAGAGAACAGTTCCAGTTGAGACTCTTAAGTTACTTAGCACATCACTGATATCTCCTCTCCAGACAAGTTCAAGCATGTGACGACTCAAAGCGTGAAAGAAGCAGAGAAAAAAAATTATTAATTGAAATTTACGTTACATAGACATAACAAGTACAAACTCTCAAATCGATACTCCTAAACATTCATACAATTTTTTTTTAATTTTAAAATTATAATTTTTTTAATACCTTTTTTTCTTCAAACATATTTACAAGTTGTTTATATATTCATTTCATTATTCAAATCTTAATCCAATATTATCTTTCTTAAAAAATACATGTTTTTTTTTTTATTTCTCTTCTTATAGTCTTTACATATCTCCACAAATCAATCCAACCTGAATAATCCAAAGCTATCAAATGCTGAACAACTCCTAATCCAATCAATCCATTCTCCTCAATTATCTGACTTAACACTTCAGGTTTACAGTTATTAACAAGTTTTAATTTCATTATTGTATTAATTTCCATTTTCTGCGAAATTTCAACAATTTTGGGTACTGTCTTAGACTTCTCCGTTTCTTGCTTCTTCAGTTTTCTTCTCTTCTTCTTCTACCATCTTCAGTTTCTTTTTTCATCTTCAGTTTCTTTTTTCTTCTTCTTCTACCATCTTCAGTTTCTCTTCTTCTTCTACCATCTCCAGTTTCTCTTGTTCTAGCATCATCAGTTTCCCTTGTTCTAGCATCTTCAGTTTCCCTTGTTCTAGCATCTTCAATTTACCTTGTACTAGCATCTTCAGTTTCCCTTGTACTAGCATCTTCAATTTACCTTGTACTAGCATCTTCAGTTTCCCTTGTACTAGCATCTTCAGTTTCCCTTGTTCTAGCATCTTCAGTTTCCCTTGTTCTAGCATCTTCAGTTTCCCTTGTTCTAGCATCTTCAGTTTCCCTTGTTCTAGCATCTTCAGTTTCCCTTGTTCTAGCATCTTCAATTTACCTTGTACTAGCATCTTCAGTTTCCCTTGTTCTAGCAACTTCAGTTTCCCTTGTTCTAGCTACAAATCTTCCTCATCTACACTCTTTTAACGGTTCAATTAGGTTGACAACTTGTCTGATACCTACCATGTCCCTCGGCTTTAACTCAAACATTCAATGAATATGGCAGGTTACAGGTCTCCCAGTATTGCTTTATTATCAGCACTAAGTTTCCATTGAAACAAAATTATTAAAAAGACTCTAAAATAAAAAAAAATAAAAACTCATTATTTACAATGCAATTGTAATTTTGTAAGCTGGAGTAATGCTTTTTATAAATCATTTTTATCTTAGTTTGTATCTTGGCATCTGGACCAAGACAGAGACAGGATCCAGACAAGGAAATTGTTGTTTCTGAATTTAAAACAGTCTTAATTATTTAGACTTCAAAATAATTAATCAATATTAAAATAAAAAAAGTTAAAATTGGCAAAAGACTCCCAGGAACCAAATAATTTGTTCTTGCATGTTCATGTTAAGTTCACTGCTAAAAAATAGAGAATTTATGTTTTTATATCTTAAAATATTCTATTCTTTTATAGTTTTCAGAAAACCGATTCTTCACTAGATCATAGATAAATTTGATGGAAGAGTTGCCAACTAATAGCTCCGCCAGAGACTTTTACATTGTCACGAAGGCCATCAAATGAAAATGAAGGAAATATGAAACTTTTTCGATTAAAAAAATTGTTTCTAATGTTTTTCATTAGATGAACTGTATCGAAAAAGAGGAAAACTTTCTTTCCATTGAAAGTTATGAACAAATCTTGTAGGCTATTAACATGAGCACTGAGAAGTTTTTTGTATGCCTTGTATTAACAAGGTCAAACACCTTAAGTCTTATTCTAAATTAGACAATATGATAAATATTTAATATTCAAATCATATATTTAAAATTATAATCTATTACTATCTAGTATAATATATATTATAAAATCAAAAAATAATAATACATAAGACTATTTAGCTATCTGCTAAAAAATATATACATATTTACAACTATGCAGCTAATAAAAAATATATTTATTTATACTTACACATACCTTCACTCACTCACACCCATATACATGCCTATCTATGTACATAGACAAAACACCATGCAACTACAAAACCCTAATTCCATCAAAATTCATTCATCTACTGCCATCTCACTCTTTAATATCATCTCCTCCTTACAGGAGATATAAAAGAAATATAAATGACATCAGAAAAACTCTCACTCAGCTCTCTATAGACTTTACCTTATAGAGCTCTCCTAACATTCTTAAAACTGTTTCTTAATCCAATGTCCTTTCTCAACTACTGCTATCTAACTCCTTAATATCTTCTCCTCCTTACAGGAGACATATAAGAAAGTGAGTTTAAATATCTGGAGACTGATTGTGCATGCTTTGCAGACTGGCTTCCGCAGGGCTGAGACCTCCTCCTCCTCCAGTCCTCAACCCCCACCCCCTGGCAGCACCATCCCCTCCACAGCCAACAACCCCCTCTCCCTCCATGCCTCCTCCAGAAAACTCCACACCCCATCAATGATCAAGATTCCTTTCACCAAAGCTCATCACACCACTCATACTCACCCAGTCTGCAAAGCATGCACAATCAGTCTCCAGATATTTAATTTTTTGGGCAATTTTTCTCCAAAGAATTTCCAATTTTTCTCCAAAATGGCCAAAAATCTCAAAATTACATGAAAACATAGGAATTAATTAGAAAATTGTCACCGGATAATTCAGGAAACTAATTTCAAGGCCTCAATAGTCGCCAGATAAACTTCACAACTTCATGCATCTTTTGTAGACTTGATACTCACCACCCCATATCTCTCCCTCACCTCCACCAGCTTAGGACACTCCAGCAAGAAGTGCTCCAAAGTCTCCTCCACACCACACATCCTACACCCAACATCCCCTCCCCAAAATCTCTCACTCCATCCCAACCTAAGAGAATTTGTTCTCACTCTGAACAGCAGACTTTCTCCCCTTATTCCCTCCTTCTCTCTGTACTTCTGCTTTCCACCTCCCTTCTCCATCTACTTTCCTCCCACCGGTTCATACAATTACCGGAACGGAACATGAATTAGCGGAACGGACCATGAATTACCGAACGGAGTTGTTTTATTAAGAAGTAGTACTTGTTAAGTCATTTAGGTATACATTGTCTCTATTAATTGGGATATTCTCTCCAAACAATTCTGTATATATCCTATATTTACATTAATTTTGCTACAAACACTTCTGAATTAATCCCTATATTTACATTAATTTTGCTACAAACAGAATAAGAGATCTCTACAAACACTTTACCAGTTTCTGCAGACTGGGTCACTTAGGTAGTCCGTGATTATGTGATTCCGTGTTATAGGTTTAAAATATTTTTGTTTCATTTAATATATTATATACATATATTAATATACATATGTATATGTTTATTAAGTCATGGGTTATCATTACTTCAATGAGACAGATAGCAGTTATGAATTTACCTAGGTACTACCTGATTAAATATGAAATAAATTTTATATGTTGCATAAAATTGAAAATCCTGATTAATAGAATATCAACACATACTAGTAATGGATACACAAAATAAAACCAAAATACTTCTCATTAAGACTATAATATTGATTGCAGTATTAAAATTACTTTAGTATTTCTTAACAAGGTTATGCAAAGAAATCAAATTTCAGCATATACTCTTGTAAAGTTTATGACTAGGTTGCAGATGTTAGGTAGCAAATATACGAGCAGAAATGGGTATAAAATGGTAAAATATGATATCAATTGGAACATAAATAGACCTAATGTATTCCTAAACGAATTAACAAGGACTATTTCTCAATAAAACAAATCCGTTCCGGTAATTCATGGTCCATTCCGGTAATTCATGGTCCGTTCCGGTAATTCATGATCCGTTCCGGTAATTGTATGGACCCTCCTCCCACCTATCAACTATTCTAAGTATTCTTCCCAATTCCCCGCCATCTAACACCCTCAGGGCCTCCCAGTCCAAACTCACCTCTGCCATATACTCCTAAATCTTTCTCATCCATGAATTACCACCATTCCTCTCACCCTCCCAACCATATCCCTCAGTACCTCATTCCCAGTGTTCATTAAGAACCCACCAAACCTAACCTTCATCATCATATCCCTTGCCAAAGCTGAGCTGACGAGCACCCTACTTCACCCTGAGCCGTTTTCCATTCGCACCCCAAATGCTATCGTGCACGCACTGAGGACGTCAGGGAACACACTTAGTGCATCAGGGCGTGAAAAAAAAGTTTCCATTTGTACCCCAATTGTCTGGGGTATAAATGGAAAATGATTCGAACATCCAAAATCTCGGACGCCCTGAGATTTCAACACCCCAATAAAATAGCAGGTACGTGCACTGAAAACTGAAAACTCAGTGCGTGAGGTCACGTAATGTAAACAAACGGCCATATTGAATGAAGATTTATGATTATTTTATAGTTAGTGCACGAGCCTAGTTTCTGAGAATGTTCATTGAGTCGCAAATATATCTTTTTTTCAAAATAAGTCAACTAAAATCAGTAATGCAGTCGTCAGTCGTCATAATTTAATTCCAATTTTGAAAGTTGACAGTCGTCAATATACCTATATTATTATAACTACCTAAATTAATTGAGAGCGTATCAGCCAATCAGAGAGAGGCATGCAACTGATACCAGCCAATCACAGAGAGCCTGAGAGAAGCATACTTTCTTAAGTTTCTTTCATAGTTATTCCTTTCTTTTGCGATAATTAGTCAGAGAGCATCAAATTAAAATGACAAGTTGTGACCACATCATTCATAACAAAAGAACACCGAAAATAGAAAACTGATACACAATTTGAATTATAGCTACATCGTGGAGCGCACAATATCAAAACAAAATGGCGGCTTTGTTTACATTTCAACAGAGATGCGCTGTTCCGCTGTTTATGATTAAGAGTCACCAATTTTAAATCTAATTTAAGTGCTCATTAGTCGTTTAGGTATGTGTAAGATATTATTTTCACAAATTTTAAGCCAACAATTAATTGGCGACTTGGTACATACTCTTGAACTAGGTGCACGAGTACAAGCGATTATTTTCTTAATTATGGTTTATATAATTGTTCATTTGTGACCACTATACCCAGCAAATGCAAATTAACCAAATTGAACGAATAAAATATTACAAAGGAAGTCTAACTAGCTAATTGTAAGTGGTAGGTAGCTATCTACTATCGGGAGCCTTGGAAGTTGGAGAGAAACCAAATACCAAACTATTTAATAATATGCACTTGAAAGTAGTGGGCACATCGCAGTCTGTATTTCGTGGTAACTTTCACCGACATGTTAGTGGAATTTTTCTCCATTGAAAATAATATTCTGGCAAAGTTGGTGGATTTTTAGCTATTTACTTCTATGTTACCATTAATTTTCGGTGGAAAAATGGGTAAAATGTTGGTGGATCAGCCAAATTACTGGATATTTATGGTGGATTTTTTGCAGCTTTTTCAAGAAACCAGTGGAATTTTGTGAAACAAATACAGACTGGGACACATCTTCATTCCCATTAGCCATATTTTAATTATTTGTTTGTTCACAATAGAGATTGCGATCGGGTGTCACTAGATGGCACTGCAATTTCCATTTGCACCCCAGTTTCATAGCGTCAGGGCGCACACTAAATTTTGTGCACGCACTGAAACTGGGATGCAAATGGAAAACAGCTCTGCAGACCTATCACTAGTGCTTAAGTAGATGCCCTCAAGATCCTTCTCCAAACCCCATTCTCCAATCTCTGAAACTTCCCAATCTCCGTCTTATTCCACACCATAACATAACCTAACCTCTCCCGCAAGCAACGCCCCCGGCAGCACCACACTCTTCCAAAAAGTTTTAGTGTTTTACCAATCAGTAGTCTGTCAAATACATTTCAGTCTGTATTTTGTGGTAAATTCCACCAACATGTCTGTGGAATTTTTCCCTTTTGAAAATAATATTCTGGCAAAGTTGGTGGATTTTTAGCTATTTATTCCTATGTTACCAATCCAGTCTGCAGAATGCGTCTTCTCCCGCAGAGATTTTAATTTGAGAGACAGTTACTCTCCGACTCTCAGTAGCAGATTTAAAATCCTAGACTGCAAGAACTGGTAAAATATTCTCCAATAAATCCCCTATTTTGGCTTATGTTCTCAGTAAAATACATGTAAATATAGGAGGAAATTAAGGATTGTTTTAATGGTAACATAGGAATTAATTCGAGATTTCCCGCAGAGATCTCAGATTTCTAAAATTCAATCAAAACTCCCGCAGAGAGTCTTGGAAAATGTTCCATATTCTGCAGAGTTGCAGACTGGGTTACCATTAATTTTCGGTGGATAAATTTGGAAAATGTTGGATTAGCCAAATTACTGGAAATTTATGGTAGATTTTTTCAGTTTTTTGAAAAAGTCAGTGGGATTTTGTGCACCAAATACAGACTGGCACAGGACCTCTCCACAACTGAGTAGGTGGTTACATTCACCATTCTCTCCGCACTCCTTATCTTTTCCTTCTTATTTTCCCTGACTGAAACAATCCTTCCTTGCAAGTTGCACTCACGGTCTCACCATCACTCCCAGATATCTAACTTCCTCCACCATTTCCATCCCTCTGATCACACTCTCTCCAACGTCACCCCCACCATTAAAAACCATACACTTACTCTTCTCCCTACTTATACTCAAACCACAATCCCTTGCACTCTCCTCCAATATATCGTGATTCATTAACGAATCACGATTATCTCTTCTCGAGAAAGATACTGCAGTCAAATGTAGCTACCAAACCCAATCTCGGGTGTTGTCACAGGTACATTTGGTCTAACATCTTTATTTTTGCAGTTAAGAAGTTTAACCTAATTAGTATGATGTTTGAATTATACCAATACCGAAAATATCGTCAATTGATTTAAATATGAATAACCTGATACACCCTACACAGCCACAGGTACATTTGCAGTTTATTTCTGATATAAATATACTGACATATGTTTATATAAGTGCTTGATATATGTATACATAGCCTCAAAGGGGTAATGCGTGTTTAACACAAAGTCTCGAAGGGGTAGTGCATCCCATACACAAAGCATCAAAGGACAAAGGGGATAGTGCGTGTCTGACACAAAGTTCCGAAGGAGAAGTGCGTGTCTCTGACACAAAGCCTCAAAGGTACAGTGCGTGTATTCAACACAGAGCTTCAAAGGGATAGTGCCTTCATTATATGTAGAGATACCTATAATTATTGTTCGAGGTATGGGGTATTTGTCGTCCAGTGGTGCTGTTGTCTGCTGTCTATCCAGCAAGCATCAGTTCCTTAGTAAAATGTGTCTTAGACACAAGGCATCAAAAGTTAATTAGTGCATGTCTTAAACAAAGCATCAAATAGATAGTGCGTGTCTTAAAATGGTGCGTTTTTGTGCTGAAGAACTCGAAGAACGTTCCTTCAAGGCCATGTTTCAAAGTGTGGCAGGAAAGTCGCCAGTTTAGTGAGAAAATGGATCCAGGTCGCCACATTTAAGACACTTTAAAGGAGAAATTAGGCTTCCCAGTGAAGATTTTACACTTGAAAACATCCTTATGCTTCGTGCCTGATGCATGTGTATCTCTTGAGACTATTTTATGAGTGATTTACTTGTTATTTACAGGTTTTCCAACTTATTTAACCCCTCAAAAGTCACCAATATACTGGCGACTTTGTCCATACTTTAGAACATGGCTTCAAGGTACAAAGCCAAGTAAAATAGTATGTCTCATAAAGATAAACTCACCATTTGTCTCTCCAGCTTTCCCCAAATTTCTACAAATTCTCTCCAAAATGATCAAATTATCATTAATTCTCTCCAAAATGATCAAATTATCATTAATTCTCTCCAAAATGATCAAATTATCATTAATTCTCTCCAAAATAACATTGTAGCTGAGGAGAAAAATAGATAAAACTCGCCATTTGCAATTGAAGGGCTCAAAATAACTGCCACAAACTTACCATTAAAATAGCCAGATTGTATTTGGTGGTAAATTCCAATTATATCTCGGGAGATATTCAATTTCTCAAATAAAAAATTCCTGCAATGTCGGAGGATATTCGGCTATCAATTCCAATATTACCATTAATTTTTGGAGGAGAAACTGAAAAAATGTCAGAGGACTAGACAAATTGATGAAAAATGTTGGCAGCTATTTCTCAGATTTTATAAAAAGTCAGAGGAGTTCAATGCACCAAATACAAACTGGAAAAAAGGGGGGGTTTGGACATGATTTATTACTTGGGTATGAAGTAAAGTCTCTCGGTTAAGCCCCGTCCAGACGCTCCGACAAATGCCCTGAGTTTGGAAATACTTTTGCTCGGACGAACACGAGCAATCTCATTTCTGTCTGTGTTCGCGTCCAGACGAGAGCACTATGATCAGGAAACTGAAATGTATGTGTTCGTGATTCTGCATAATTAATTCATTGGAAAAATATTATGTTGTTGCTGATAGTCAATAACTAACAATTTAGCTATTTTAGAAACAAGCATGGATTTAAAAAATGATTACCTGATAATCTAGGAGATTATATTTATTATATTATATAATATAAATGTGTAATTAGATAACTACCCAGTTGGCAGAATGTGTCTCTTCTCCCGCAGAGATTTTAATTTGAGAGACAGTTACTCTCTGACTCTCAGTAGCAGATTCAGAATCTCCCGCAGCTAAATTAATGGTAACATAGGAATTAATTCAAGATCTCCCGCAGAGATCTCCAATTTCTAAAAATTCAATCAAAAACTTCCGCAGAGAGTCTTGGAAAAATGTTCCATATTCTGCAGACTGGATAAGTATAACTACCAGTTTGTATTTCGTGGTAAATTCCACCGACATGTCGGTGGAATTTTTTCCCTTTGAAAATAATATTCTGGCAGAGTCCAGTCTGTATTTCATGGTAAATTCCACCGACATGTTGGTGGAATTTTTGCCCCTTTAAAATAATATTCTAGCAAACTCGGTGGATATCTAGCTATTTATTCCTATGTTACCATTAATTTTTGGTGGAAAATTGGGTAAAATGTTGGTGGATCAGTCAAATTACTGGAAATTTATGGTGGATTGTTTTCAGCTTTTTCAAAAAGTCAGTGGGATTTTGTGCACCAAATACAGACAGTAACAGACTGGGATAACTAGACGATATATAATATAAATATATATCTAGGTATTTTATCTAGTCGATTATATACCTAATATAAATATTTACCTAGATATCTAACCTGAGTTACTTATAGTATAATACCTAGTATCCATCTAGAAAAACGTGTCGGTAATCAGACACTCCACTCGCAAAGTGGGAGGAGTTATCGTAGATCATGATAGGTCTATCAAAATTTTAATTTCCATTATCTACGTACGTATATGTTTTGCACTCACTTCTAAATACAGTACTGTTTCCTATAAGCTTTAAATAGAATACTGTATGTAATTGATAATTGACATAATATTACATGTTTTGAGATTAATTGATAATCAATTAAGCCCACCAAACCAAATTAGTGATTGTTAATATGACTTGTATGACTTGTAATCTGGAGTAATGCTATGTATATTAGCACTCCCATTATGATTTTTAGTCACTTTTATCTTAAATTGCTGTCTGGCATCTGGGCCAGTTATATAAAAAAGTTACAGATTAAAAACTTATTTACTTTCAAATTAAATTTTCAAAACTAAAATAAAGCTAAAATAAAACTTACACATAGAAACTTGCAAGAGATTCAAGGGAAAATTTGCATGAGATAAAAATGTATTAATGCTTGAATTTTTTTAATTAAAATTGATAATATTCCATAAACAAACTAGCATACAGCTATCAAATTCTAAAAAGATATTCAGTAAAAACATGACAGATGAATATAAACTCTATTTAGCATTTTCTCCACATATAACATACAATGTTAAATATCTCTCACATATACCCACACCGAATATTAAAAACAAAGAAACACACATATATTAGATACATAACTATACTCAAACACTCAGGAGACAGGACACAATCATTCATACACACATTTGAATTATTTACTACACTGTTCCCTTCTCAAGGAAGGAGACAGGAGCATTCATACCCACAATCATTCATACACTACACACATTTGAATTATTTACTACACTGTCCCCTTCTCAAGGAAGAAGACAAGAGCATTCATACCCACAATCATTCATACACACATTTTAAATTATTTAGTATTTACTACACTGTCCCCTTCTCAAGGTCGTCAAGGAAGGGGACAGGAGCATTCATACCCACAATCATTCATACACACATTTTTAATTATTTACTACACAGTCCCCTTCTCAAGGAAGGAGAGAGGAGCATTCATACACACATTTAAAATTATTTAGGTACTACACTGTCCCCTTCTCAAGGAGGGAGACAGGAGCATTCATACCCACAAACACACATTTATTCACAGATAATCAACATACACACAAAATATAATACTAAATACACACATGATTATAGAAGAAATTTTTTAAAATAAAACTACATAACAACTTTTATAATCACTTGATACAGGGAGAACAAAAAATCATACAACTCATTACCTATGACAGAGGAAGAGAGTGGATCCTATTGTAACCCTTGCCAGTGGAAAGGGACAAAAGAACTTGCCAACAAATTACCTCTTCTAATTGTCGTCCTTACAGATGAAGGAAACAGACATAAGAGACATACACACAGGTTCACAACACAATAAATTTACAGATCTCAAAACCTTTTCAAAAAAATCTGTCATTCATCCGCTCTAAAGCATAATTCCTTTTCAACCAAATTTTCTTCATAAACCTTTTTAATTTTTCCACATCCTCATTATTTTCAACAAAACCCAGAATATCCTGAATACTTGCCTCACTCATTTCATATTCAAGTCTAATATCAGAATAGTGCGTAGGTACATTCCATAATGAAGTGTTCTAGCGTTTCTTCAGTGTATCCCTAATTAATTAGTGATATTAATTCCTAAACCACGGAATCATACACATTGAAGTGGTTGCACGGGAACGCTAACCGAGGGACCGTTCTTCGTACCTTGAATGAACGTTCTTCGAGTCAAGATCAAGATGTAGCTTCGTTGATACCCTTTTCAGCGGGTCAGTCCTCCTCACTTCCCGTTCAGGTATTCACCTCTGCCACCACAAAAAGAAAGATCCTTCACTTATTTCATTATCAATTTTCACTTATTTCTAAACTTATCATCAAGCACTTACACTTAATTTTCACTTAGTACCAATACTGAGTTTTTCTTTCAGTACCAACACTTAACTTTACACTTAGCAGTTCTTCAGCACGGGAACGCACCTTATCTACCGTGTCGTCGAGTTCCACGAACTTGACGAACGTTCTTCATCACGGGAACGGTTGGTTTTCGTAGAACTGAGGGACGTTCTTCGAGTTCTTCAGCACGGGAACGCACCAAAATGACACAAAGCATAAAAGGGGTAATGCGTATTTTAGACAAAAAGCATCGAAGGAGTAGTGCGTATTTCAGACAAAAAGCATCAAAGGGGTAGTTCGTGTCATTGACACAAATCCTCAAAGGCGTAGTGCGTATCTTACCCAAAACGTTTAAAGGTCCTCTCCAGGCTCCGGGAAAAAAATGAGTTTATAACAAATTATTATTGAACTAAGGTTTACGATCATTATTCCGCAAACCGCATACAATCATGGCCGTCTATAGTTGATCAGGCCAGATTCCCGAAAATAACAGCTGTTCAAAGTGGTCCTAAAAAATCAAAACAAACCGCGAACTCAGTCTGTGTCTATTTTTTATAAATTGCCTATTTAAGCAACTTATAGTTATGTAATGATGAAATAAACTATACCAATGAATTTGTAATTAGTCAATTACTATAGTAGTGCTATTTTAACTGATCTGATCGTATTTAATCCATTTAAAAATCGTATATATACACAAGAGCTTGATGGCAATTCAATAAAAAATGGAGGTTGTCCTCGCATTATTTTACAGTTTAAACCAATTTAGAGTGGTCTGACGATAGTTCTAATAAGTAAATAGGGAATGAAAATATTGCCAAAGGCATGATTGATAGGACTGAAGTTTTTTTTTCCGATTCTTTTTATCTGATACTGTTAAAATTAATGAATTTAAAATAGAACGGACTGAACCATTCATATACCTAAGTCCCTAGTCAGCTAGGCTAGAAACATCTTCCAAAATTAAAAACAGAACAGATCAAATATATTTTCTTCATAGATATTAAATAAGTACCTAGCTATATAATTAATGTTTTAAATAATATGATAAGACTGTCAGAAAGAGATTTTGATAACAAATATAAAATTATGGGTCCACTTCCCAGTTTCCTCACTACTATTGTGACTAGCCTACTGCCAGGCTGCAGAGTATGACTAATATGTCTCCCAAGATTTTATTTTTTTAAAGACAATTTCTCTTCAAAAGGTTGCAGAATCTTACCTAATATTATCTGTTTATCATTAACAATCAAATATATATAATAACAGTCAACTGTGTCAACATTGGTATCAGTTATCATTTTTTACTTTCTATTCAAATCAAGACTCAGGAGACAGGAGTGGGTAGGTAGGTACCTAATTACTATTTTCAGTATACTGTATATGGTATAGCCTATATAGTATAGGTAACTATTTATGTAAGTAAAATCAGGAGGTCCTCAAGTTTATAAACTAATACTAATTAGAGATTCACATTTATAAAAGATGCCTTGCCCATATTACATTAAAAAATTATAATTTAATAGAGACATTCTAAAAATAGGAATGCAACAATCTAACAGAAATTACTTACAGAAGAAAATAGATGTGCTGAATAATAATGAGATGTTATTTTACCTATTGATTGATGAAATTCATATGGAACCATCAAGTCATCAAATTCAAATAAAGATATAGCTAGTAGCTCTACTCTATATCCTATGAAAAATTTAACTAGAGAATCTCTCTGTGCTTAACTATAAGTTATATCATTCATCTCAGATAATAATAGAGTGAATAGAAAAACATTTGAAATTGTTTGTGCTGGTAATTTACTGAATGTATAACTCAGTGAAGTTCATTATGTATTCTATTAACTGTTCTTTTCAGAAATCTATGTAAAAAATCATGTAGTTAAAGCCTAAAGGTACTGCAAGTAATGTATTACATCTAATCTTGAAAAGCTATGCTCAAACTCATCTAATATCTCTGTGAGTTGTTTATAATAAAACCATCATGACTTAGCCACAATATGTATTACCCTTTTCATTCCTAAAACTTCATTATTAAATGACTCAAAAATAATTATGTATTAATCCTTATTCATTTTATTTGAATGTTAAGTTATTTATACTAAAATTTATTATGTTTTTCAGAACTTCTGCTAAATTAAGGTCCTCAAACATATCAAGTGAAATAAATTTGCTGCTGCCTTCCAAGGAACGAAGCCGACGAAGGTAAAGACGACCAGAAATCATTTATAGATTAAACTTGAGTTCATTATTTAATAATAGAATATTTCTCATACCTTAATAATGAAATCAATATCATGGTTATTTTCATATCTTCATAATCAACTTCATAATGATAGTAATTCATTTCTTGGGCTAGTTCATGTATCTATAGCTAATAGAATAAATTTATAAATATTGTTCTCTTTTCCAGATTAATGTTTTCAAAAATGATTCATAGTAAGCATCGACACCACTCATGGCCTGGCACCACACCTACTTTTGCTGAAATATCTTGGTCATATCCTTCTCCCATATATTTCAGTCACTTGAAGGTTGAATTTTTATGAAATGGTTTTCATAATGCTAGGCAAATTCTGCAAGATACATTATTGATATGGCTACTCTTGTGGAAGAGATGTTGGCTAAATCTTATTTTTTAGAGCTACATTGCAAATTAGTCTGAATTCTGAAAGGACTTCCAATCATTCAAAAAAACCTCTCAATTGTACTATTTTTAGTGTTGAATAATGAAAAAAAGAACACTTCTGGAAAAGGTTCCACTTCTTTTCAGATAAGATATCAACATCTTCTATTAATCATTTAAAATTGGTATGTCATCTTCAAACAGCTTTATTTAGTTTAAAATATAGTTGCTTACTGTTTATACTTTAGAGTTTAGACCTATGAAATATTTTCAGTTCCTTAGTGAAGTTTGATTCAACAAGATTTTAATTATTATTTTGAAACCCTTCATGGACATATTATACATGCTAATCCGTTATTTTAATAAAATATAGTTATCAAACTGTTTTTTTTGTCTAAAAGCTTATAAATTCGAAAATTAAAAAAAATTATCTCTTTAGTTATACCACTTGGAAAAGTTTCAAATATATATTTTTTTCAATTATTATTGTGGATTTATTAAGATTAAAATTCTCATTGTTTTCATTAATTTTCAACGCACATTCTGGTGGGATAATAAAAAATAACATTTTGCAAGCAGTTTTGTATACAATAGCTACTTTTTTAATTGGACAAAGTTTCTGGTAACAATAGTTACATATACCTTTAGTCAGGCATTTGTTTCTGTTAAAGTTAACTAATATTTATTTCTACAACTTCAATACAAACAAAAGAACAGTATTATGAATTTTCATTTATCCTCAATATTCTTTCTGTCTAAATCATTTGGAAACAGAAGTGTATTCATCCTGCAGATTGTAATAGCAGTTACAGCCAGGAACACAGCATTTATTGCCTCCCATCTTCTGAAATGTTGAAAACAGAGATAAATTTAGAAAAAAATCTTTCAATGTTAATGAAAATGTTTTGCTCCGACTGCATTAAAATACAAAGAAAATATAAAAATAATAAAATGAATACATTCGATGTAATTCAATTGAAGCTTTTGACAAAATATTAGAAATTATTGGTTATTATTATATAGTGATATTGTTTTTTTTGAAAAGCATAGATACATGCATCATTTTTACTAAGTTGAAAAAATCATATGTTAATGCAATAAAAACTATAAGTACCTATCCCAAAATAAAATAAATTGAAAGACTGAATGAAAAAGGTTTCTTTTATTCTAGATAGAATAAAGTTTCCCTTCTGTGGTATTTATGTAATCTTCAAATGATATAATCAAACACTGTCAATGTTTGTGTTTAATTTAATTAGTTGAGAATTGCACATATATACAATTTTTTTGTAAATTTATTAGTTACAGCTAGTTCTAATTGGAAAAAAAGTAATTACAAATTTTACATACTAATTTTAAGTACCTAATCATATGAAGATTATTTTAAAACATATGCTTCAACTATTATATCATTATTGTGATAAGATTCAGTAAAAAACTAAATATTAGTATTTAGTAGTTAGATAGGTAGTGGACATAATTGACATTCAAAAATTAAATGATTAATTACCTTTAAAAGTTGAATCAACAGCTGCTATACAACCTCACTTTAGTCTGTAGACAATATTTTGCTTATCAGTAGCTAGGTAACTAGATATATGAAGAACATGTAAATATACTTAACTAGTTATGAGATCACAAATCTGCAAAAATGAAAATAAGGATTAAGTTCAGACACCAATACTAGTGAATTAATGGGGATTGAATCATCCAGATTATATTGCCAACAGAATCTAGAACTCCATTTTTTAGAGCATCAAGTATGCAAATCCGAATTAAAGTTATTATAGTAACACAATAGTGTAATATATTTGATTTAATTCCTACTTTCTCTCAATCAGTTATATTTAGATTTCAGATTATTTTCTACCACACAGCAAATAGTTTCTCTTATTATTATTGGTTCAAAATAGGGATGTTATAAATAAATCAACCAACAATTAGGTAGGTCCAAAGTAGTTCTAGGTCCTTTTCGCCGTGACACTTTTGCTGGTAATATGACAATTATTTAGCAAAATAAGGTATATTCATTTTATAGTAAAAAACAGTACTAGAGTATAAATCTTGTCATTTACAAACTTGGGTGGGGGAAATGGACTTACATTTGCTATATCTCATTATATTTATAATTTATAGCTTTTTAATTTTTTTGGGCACAAGTGACATACCATGATTCCATGAGGCATGAAAGAGTCATGCAGCAAAAAAAATTTGGGGGCAAAATGACTGGTCACCATCCAAAAGGTCCAGGTGACTGAAGGGAGATTCAGAAGCAGAGAATCTCCCTTAGTGGCCACTTAGCCAAATTAATGATAACCCAATCTGCATAATGTGTCTCCTGACCACTCTGGAAAGAGTGGTCTTCTCTGATGGATTAATTACTCTGTTGGAGTTTAGCAAACCTTAAAATACAATAATAAATTAATGGGAACTGTACAATCACAACACAATTAGCCTCTAAAATTCATCTGTTAGCCTTAGGTATTTTCCAGAGTGGTCTCCCGACTCTCAGAGATTATAATATGAGAGAGAGTTACTCTAAGCAGCAGATTCAAAATCTCCCTCAGCTAAATTAATGGTAACATAGGAATTAATACAAAATCTCCCCCTTGGTAACATAGGAATTAATCCGAAATCATCCTCAGCTAAAATACCAAATTAATGGTAACATAAGAATTAATTCAAGATCAGTAATCAGTTACATCATCCCCAGAGATCTTAATTTTCTAAAATTTGGCTCAGATTTGTTCCAAATTCTGCAGACTGGATGGTATCATGCCACCACTCTGCATAATGAGTCTCTTCTCCCCCCTCCTGCAGAGTCAGAGATTTTAATTTGAGAGACAGTTACTCTCTGACTCACAAGTCTCACACTCACAGTAGTAGATTGACTAGATTCAGAAATTAATGGTTACATAGGAATTAATTCAAAATCTTCCACATCTAAATTATTGGTAACATAGGAATTAATTCAAGATCAGTAATCAGTTAGATCATCCCCAGAGATCTTAATTTTCTAAAATTTGGCTCAGATTTGTTCCATATTCTGCAGACTGGATGGTATCATGCCACCACTCTGCATAATGAGTCTCTTCTCTCCCTCCTACAGAGTCAGAGATTTTAATTTGAGAGACAGTTACTCTCTGACTCACAAGTCTCACACTCACAGTAGCAGATTCAGAAATTAATGGTTACATAGGAATTAATTCAAAATCTCCCACATCTAAATTAATGGTTACATAGGAATTAATTCAAGTATTCCCACAGTCTACAGAGATATACAATTTCTGAAGTTGAGCTCAGATTTGTGGCAGAGTCTTGGAAAATGTTCCATATTCTGCAGTCTGATTAATTAATTAATTCAATGTCACCCTCAGCTAATTTAATGGTAACATAGGAATTAAATCAATGTCACCCTCAGCTAATTTAATGGTAACATAGGAATTAAATCAAGATCTCCCTCAGAGATCTAAAATTCCTAAAGTTAGGCTCAGATTTATGTCAAGATAGACTTGGAAAATACTGCACCTAGGCAGTGCTGAAGGCTACAAAATTATCACTCAATTAGGCATATCAGTCCTAATTAACAAACTAACTAGAGAACTTAGTTAACAAAACAACACAAGAAGAAATGTTTAAATCCTAACAAGGATCATTATCATATGATAATAACTTCCGAGTCTCTGATTTGCCTCCGGTGCTGTCACTGCTGTGCAATTCGTTCAGTTAAAAACCACTTTTATATATATTATAATGAATAAATTCACATAATTTTGATTGCAAATAATCCGGAACATTCCTTAATTTACATCATGAAAAGCACAAGGGGAAAAAACCATCATGAAGAGTGCAATGGCATAAAAACCTAAGAAAATATGTTGCGCGCCATCTTTATCCATTAATTTTAGCGACATTAATTGGATATCATAGGACCACATTGAACAGCTGATTGAACTATAAACGCCATGATGAGCTGGCCTGATAAACTATAGACGGCCATGATACAATTCGGTTCAGTATATATTTTATTATTTGCTTTTAAAGTTTTTTAATACTCTGTGAGCAACAATCGAGCGAATCTCCAACCTGACGCTAAGAAAGAAGATTGTACACTCTTTGTTTTGATTTCAAATTTAGATTTTTAAACAGACAATAAGTTTTTGGCCTTCTTTTAAGAGAGTAATTGTTTCTAAAAGTATATAAACGTTTCTAATAAGTTTATCCATTTGTGATCTAGCTAATCAGTGTCGTAATATTGATCTCTAGTTAATCTAACACATTTAGCTCATCAGGAACAGGTTCAAAGTTTGTGTCGAAATAATCAGCCAAATATAATCTAATCAATGTTGAGATATCGATCTCTAGTTAATCTAACACATTTAGCTCATCAGGAACAGGTTCAAAGTTTGTGTTGAAATAATCAGCCAAATATGATCTAATCAATGTTGAGATATCGATCTCTAATTAATCTAACACATTTAGCTCATCAGGAACAGGTTCAAAGTTTGTGTCGAAATAATCAGCCAAATATGATCTAATCAATGTTGAGATATCGATCTCTAGTTTATCTAAAACATTTAGCTCATCAGCAACAGGTTCAAAGTTTGTGTCGAAATAATCAGCCAAATATGATCTAATCTATGTTGAGATATCGATCTCTAGTTTATCTAACCCCTGCACCTAATACACTAAAGTTTGTACTACAGCAGTTACCTCGCTGAGAATTAAGAATGTAGGTATATAAACTATTTAACACTATAAAATCGATATGATGAAATACATATAATTGATCCGAAAATGAGTCGAAATATTCACTCAAATATGATATCATCAGTGTCGAAATATCTACTTCCAATAAATCTGAAACAATCTGTTCATCATCATTTGATCCTAAAATATGTCGAAATATTCACTCAAATATTATCTTATCAGTGTCGAAATATCTTCTTCCAATAAATCTGAAACACTCTAGTTCATTAGTAATTGATTCGACAGTATGTCGAAAATTCATTTAAATTTGATCACATCAGTGTCGAAATATCTACTTCCAATATATCTTAAGCAATCTATTCATCAGGATTTGATTTGAAAGTATTTCGAAATATTCACTCAGATATGATCTCATCAATGTCGATATATCTACTTCCAATAAATCTGAAACAATCTGTTCATCGGTATTTGATTTGAAAGTATGTCAAAAATTCACTCAAAATTGTTCTCGTCAGTGTCAAAATATCTACTTCCAATAAAAAAGAATAATCTGTTCATCGGCATTTGATCCGAAAGTATGTCGAAATATTCACTCAAATATTATCTTATCAGTGTCGAAATATCTACTTCCAATAAATCTTAAGTAATCTGTTCATCGTCATTTGATCCGTAAATAAGTCGAAATATTCACTCAAATATGATATCATCAGTGTCGAAATATCTATATTCAATAAATCTGAATCAATAAGTTCATCTGCATTTGATCATAAAGTATGTCGAAATATTCACTCAGATATGATCTTATCAGTATCGAAATATCTGCTACCAATAAATCTGAAACAATCTGTTCATCGAATTTTGATCCGAAAATAAGTCGAAATATACACTCAAATATGATATTAAGTGGCATAAACTTTCACCCTCTTTTAGCACAGCGACTAATATTATAGCATTAATAATCCTCAACTATTTATAATTTAATTGATTAAAAAATAATTGATTTTAGTGTTAGATAATTCTCCAAAAATGATCTAGCTAATCAGTGTCGTAATATCAATCTCTAGTTAATCTAACACATTTAGCTCATCAGGAACAGGTTCAAAGTTTGTGTCGAAATAATCAGCCAAATATGATCTAATCAATGTTGAGATATCGATCTCTAATTAATCTAACCCATACACCTAATACACTAAAGTTTGTACTACAGCAGTTACCTCGTTGAGGATTTGAGTATTTTCCACTCAAATTCTGGTGAAAACATATTGAGGAGCGACAAGGAGCAATACGTACCTTCCGGCTCAACCGCACTGAATGCTGCCCTGAGTGCAGGGTGAATCCAACATGTTGGATCTCCGAAAATGGCAGTCATTGCTGCCTGAAAACTACCATTTGGCGACCTGCATGAATTGAGGGCCGCAACCAATGCAGAAATTGCTGCTAGTGTATTATCGGCATTACCTGTCTTGATGAGTGCATGCATGAAATGCGGGCCGAAACCAATGCAGCAATTGCTTCTAGTGTATCATCGGCTTTACCTGTCTCGATGAGTGCATGCATGAATTACGGGCCGAAATCAATGCAGCAATTGCTGCATTGGTTGCGGCCCGATGTGTATTATCGGACCTCTCTCGATGAGTGCATGAATGAAAAGTCATGTTTAAATTTTCAGCCAAACATGATGCAAACAGTGTTGAGATATCGATGTCTAGTTAATATAATACATTTAGTTCATCAGTAACAGGTTAAAAGTTTATGTCAAAATATTCAGCCAAATATGATCTAATTATATGATCCAATTATTACCATTTTAAAATGAAAAAAAATAATACTACAGGGTTGAATACAGAGACCAATGAGGTGAAAATATGAGGAAAAATTAAAAAGTTCTTGTACCACTTGAATCTGTATTTAATTAAATAATGAACACATGACAAACATAAATTACTAGAGAATATTGAAGTATGGGGGGGGGGGGGAAGCTACATGTGAACTCATCTAAATATTAAGAGATTTACTAAAGTAACATAATATGAACATTCTTAGTCAGTTCTAGCTAGGTAAATTGTTGGAATGTTTAGATTGCACACACGCAGTATTCAAATCAATAAAATGATTAAGTGAAATCACTTGGATTAGCTTCACCAAGCCGTCTTTGTGTGTAATTGTTAACAGCATTACTGTTACTCATAATTATTTTTATTTTCCCAGTTTTCCTTATTTGCTTTGCGTACAACTGGAATAAAAAATGAACCAAAACAAAAACCGGCATAAAAATACAAGAATCTGAGGCACAAACAATGTGCTGAAAACTATGCAAAACTAATCTTCGGTGTTTCTCATACAGATGACAACGGCAAGTAAAATATAGTTCTAACTAACGTCTAATGACGTAATGTAAACGTTTATGAACCAGCCAGATGATAAACTATTTTTGAACTCACTTTTAAAGACTAAAAAACGATGGCATGTGTGGGAGTTCCTGACGAGTTTTAAGCAAACGTTTAAAATAGTTCTCAAGCGAATATCTTTTATCTCCTACAAATGATCAAGCCAATGAATCGCAGAGTAGTATAGTAGTGTTGTCCTTGCCAGATCTGAACATGAGGCGATACATCTGAAAGAAGAAAGTACTTATAGAGAATGATGGTACAGACACTTTGTTAGGAGAGAAAATGATGGTACAGACACCTTGCCAGAGATTGAATGACAATACAGACACTTTGTTAAGAGAGAGAATGATGGTACAGACACATTGCCAGAGATTGAATGACAATACAGACACTTTGTTAAGAGAGAGAATGATGATATAGACACTTTGCCAGAGATTGAATGACAATACAGAAACTTTGTTAAGAAAGAGAATGATGGTACAGACACTTTGTTAAGAGAGAATGATGGTACAGACACTTTGTTAAGAGAGAAAATGATGATATAGACACTTTGCCAGAGATTGAATGACAATACAGACACTTTGTTAAGAGAGAGAATGAAGGTACAGACACTTTGTTAAGAGAGAAAATGATGGTACAGACACTTTGTTAAGAGAGAAAATGATGATACAGACACCTTGCCAGAGATTGAATGACAATACAGACACTTTGTTACGAGAGAAAATGATGATATAGACACCTCGTTAGAGAGAGAATGACAATACAGACACTTTGTTAAGAGAGAGAATGATGGTACAGACACCTTGTTAGAGAGAGAATGATGGTACAGACACTTTGTTAAGAGTGAGAATGATGGTACAGACACTTTGTTAGAGAGAATGATGGTACAGACACTTTGTTAAGAGAGGAAATGATGATATAGACACCTCGTTAGAGAGAGAATGACAATACAGACACTTTGTTAAGAGAGAGAATGATGGTACAGACACCTTGTTAGAGAGAGAATGATGGTACAGACACTTTGTTAAGAGAGAGAATGATGGTACAGACACTTTGTTAGAGAGAATGATGGTACGGACACTTTGTTAAGAGAGAAAATGATGATATAGACACCTCGTTAGAGAGAGAATGATGGTACAGACACTTTGTTAAGATAGAGAATGATGGTACAGACACCTTGTTAGAGAGAAAATGATGGTACAGACAATTTTTGACATACTGTCGAATCAAATTCTAATGAAAAGAGTATTTGAAATTTATTGGGAGTAGATATTTCGACACTGATGAGATCATATCTTAGTGAATATTTCGACATACTTCCGAATCAAATCCTGATAAACAGATTGTTTCAGATTTATTGGAAGTAGATATTTTGACACAGATGAGATTATATCTGAGTGAATATTTTGACATACTTTCGGATCAATTGCTGATGAACAGATTGTTCCAGATTGATTGGAAGTAGATATTTCGACACTGATGAGATCATATTAAATTGAATATTTCGACATGATGGTACAGACACCTTGCCAGAGATTGAATGACAATACAGACACTTTGTTAAGAGAGAAAATGATGGTACAGACACCTTGTTAGAGAGAAAATGATGGTACAGACACCTTGTCAGAGATTGAATGACAATACAGACACTTTGTTAAGAGAGAAAATAATGATATAGGCACTTTGCCAGAGATTGAATGACAATACAGACACTTTGTTACGAGAGAAAATGATTATATAGACACCTCGTTAGAGAGAGAATGATGGTACAGACACTTTGTTAAGAGAGAAAATGATGATACAGACACCTTGCCAGAGATTGAATGACAATACAGACACTTTGTTACGAGAGAAAATGATGATATAGACACCTCGTTAGAGAGAGAATGACAATACAGACACTTTGTTAAGAGAGAGAATGATGGTACAGACACCTTGTTAGAGAGAAAATGATGGTACAGACACTTTGTTAAGAGAGAGAATGATGGTACAGACACTTTGTTAGAGAGAATGATGGTACAGACACTTTGTTAAGAGAGAAAATGATGATATAGACACCTCGTTAAAGAGAGAATGACAATACAGACACTTTGTTAAGAGAGAGAATGATGCTACAGACACCTTGTTAGAGAGAGAATGATGGTACAGACACTTTGTTTAGAGAGAGAATGATGGTACAGACACCTTGTTAGAGAGAATGACGGTACAGACACTTTGTTAAGAGAGAAAATGATGATACAGACACCATGCCAGAGATTGAATGACAATACAGACACTCTGTTGAGAGAGAGAATGATGGAACAGACACCTTGTTAGAGAGAGAATGATGAAACAGACACCTTGTTAGAGAGAAAATGATGATACAGACACCTTGTTAGAGAGAATGATGGTACAGACACTTTGTTAAGAGAAAAAATGATGATATAGACACCTCGTTAGAGAGAGAATGACAGTACAGACACTTTGTTAAGAGAGAGAATGATGGTACAGACACCTTGTTAGAGAGAGAATGATGGTACAGACTTTTTGTTAAGAGAGAGAATGATGGTACAGACACCTTGTTAGAGAGAATGATGGTACAGACACTTTGTTAGAGAGAGAAAATGATGATACAGACACTTAGTTAAGAGAGAAAATGATGATACAGACACTTCGTTAAGAGAGAGAATGATGGTACAGACACCTTGTTAGAGAGAGAATGATGATACAGACACTTTTTTAAGAGAGAGAATGATGGTACAGACACCTTGTTAGAGAGAATGATGGTACAGACACTTTGTTAAGAGAGAAAATAATGATACAGACACTTTGTTAGGGAGAGAATGATGGTACAGACACTTTGTTAAGAAAGAGAATGATGGTACAGACACCTTGTTAGAGAGAATGATGGTAAAGACACTTTGTTAAGAGAGAAAATGATGATACAGACACCTTGTTAGAGAGAGAATGATGGTTCAGACACTTTGTTAAGGGAGAGAATGATGATATAGACACCTTGTTAGAGAGAGAGAATGATGATACAGACACCTTGTTAGAGAGAGAATGATGGTACATACACCTTGTTAGAGAGAGAATGAAGGTACAGACACTTTGTTAAGAGAGAAAATGATGATATAGACACCTCGTTAGAGAGAGAATGATGGCAAAGACACCTTGTTAGAGAGAGGATGATGGTACAGACACCTTGTTAGAGAGAGAATGATGAAACAGACACCTTGTTAGAGAGAGAATGATGGTAGATACACCTGGTTAGAGAGAGAATGATGATACAGACACCTTGTTAGAGAGAGAATGATGGTACAGACACCTTGTTAGAGAGAGAATGATGGTACAGACACTTTGTTAAGAGAGAGAATGATGGTACAGACACCTTGTTAGAGAGAGAATGATGATACAGACTCTTTGTTAAGAGAGAGAATGATGGTACAGACACCTTGTTAGAGAGAATGATGGTACAGACACTTTGTTAAGAGAGAAAATAATGATACAGACACTTTGTTAGAGAGAGAATGATGGTACAGACACTTTGTTAAGAAAGAGAATGATGGTACAGACACCTTGTTAGAGAGAATGATGGTACAGACACTTTGTTAAGAGAGAAAATGATGATACAGACACCTTGTTAGAGAGAGAATGATGGTACAGACACTTTGTTAAGGGAGAGAATGATGATATAGACACCTTGTTAGAGAGAGAGAATGATGATACAGATTCCTTGTTAGAGAGAGAATGATGGTACATACACCTTGTTAGAGAGAGAATGATGGTACAGACACTTTGTTAAGAGAGAAAATGATGATATAGACACCTTGTTAGAGAGAGAATGATGAAACAGACACCTTGTTAGAGAGAGAATGATGATGCAGACACCTTGTTAGAGAGAATGATGGTACATACACCTTGTTAGAGAGAATGATGGTACAGACACCTTGTTAGAGAGAGAATGATGGTACAGACACCTTGTTAGAGAGAGAATGATGGTAGATACACCTGGTTAGAGAGAGAATGATGATACAGACACCTTGTTAGAGAGAGAATGATGGTACATACACCTTGTTAGAGAGAGAATGATGATACACACACCTTGTTAGAGAGTGATGATGCAGACACCTTGTTAGAGAGAATGATGGTACAGACACCTTGTTAGAGAGAGAGAGGATGATGGTACAAACACCTTGTTAGAGAGAGAATGATGGTACAGACACCTTGTTAGAGAGAGAATGATGGTACATACACCTTGTTAGAGAGAGAATGATGGTACATACACCTTGTTAGAGAGAAAATGATGGTAGATACACCTGGTTAGAGTGAGAATGATGATACAGACACCTCGTTAGAGAGAGAATGATGATACAGACACTTTGTTAAGAGAGAGAATGATGGTACAGACACTTTGTTAAGAGAGAGAATGATGGTACAGACACCTTGTTAGAGAGAGAGAGGATGATGGTACAAACACCTTGTTAGAGAGAGAATGATGGTACAGACTCCTTGTTAGAGATAGAATGATGGTACATACACCTTGTTAGAGAGAGAATGATGGTACATACACCTTGTTAGAGAGAGAATGATGGTAGATACACCTGGTTAGAGAGAGAATGATGATACACACACCTCGTTAGAGAGAGAATGATGATATAGACACCTTGTTAGAGAGAATGATGGTACAGACACTTTGTTAAGAGAGAGAATGATGGTACAGACACCTTGTTAGAGAGAATGATGGTACAGACGCTTTGTTAGAGAGAGAATGATGGTAAAGACACCTTGTTAGAGAGAATGATGGTACAGACACTTTGTTAGAGAGAGAATGATGGTACAGACAGCTTATTAGAGAGAGAATGATGGTACAGACACTTTGTTAGAGAGAGAATGATGGTACAGACACCTTGTTAGAGAGAGAATGATGGTAAAGACACCTTGTTAGAGAGAGAATGATGGTACAGACACCTTATTAGAGAGAGAATGATGGTAAAGACACCTTGTTAGAGAGAGAATGATGGTAAAGACACCTTGTCAGAGAAAGAATGATGGTACAGACACCTTGTTAGAGAGTGATGATGCAGACACCTTGTTAGAGAGAGAATGATGGTAAAGACACCTTGTCAGAGAAAGAATGATGGTACAGACACCTTGTTAGAGAGTGATGATGCAGACACCTTGTTAGAGAGAATGATGGTACAGACACTTTGTTAAGAGAGAAAATGATGGTACATACACCTTGTTAGAGAGAAAATGATTGTAGATACACCTGTTTAGAGAGAGAATGATGATACAGACACCTCGTTAGAGAGAGAATGATGATACAGACACTTTGTTAAGAGGGAGAATGATGATATAGACACCTTGTTAGAGAGAGAATGATGATACAGACACCTTGTTAGAGAGAATGATGGTACATACACCTTGTTAGAGAGAATGATGGTACAGACACCTTGTTAGAGAGAGAATGATGGTAGATACACCTGGTTAGAGAGAATGATGGTACAGACACTTTGTTAAGAGAGAGAATGATGGTACAGACACCTTGTTAGAGAGAGTATGATGGTACAGACACTTTGTTAAGAGAGAGAATGATGGTACAGACACCTTGTTAGAGAGAATGATGGTACAGACGCTTTGTTAGAGAGAGAATGATGGTAAAGACACCTTGTTAGAGAGAATGATGGTACAGACACTTTGTTAAGAGAGAGAATGATGGTACAGACACCTTGTTAGAGGAGAATGATGGTAGAGACACCTTGTTAGAGAGAGAATGATGGTACAGACACCTTGTTAGAGAGAATGATGGTACAGACACCTTGTTAGAGAGAAAATGATGGTAAAGACACCTTGTTAGAGAGATAATGATGGTACAGACACTTTGTTAAGAGAGAAAATGAAGATACAGACACCTTGCCAGAGATTGAATAACAATACAGACACTTTGTTAAGAGAGAGAATGATGGTACAGACACTTTGTTAAGAGAGAGAATGATGGTACAGACACCTTGTTAAGAGAGAGAATGATGGTACAGATACTTTGTTGGAGAGAATGATGGTACAGACACTTTGTTAGAGAGAATGATGGTACAGACACTTTGTTAGAGAGAGAATGATGGTAAAGACACCATGTTAGAGAGAGAATGATGGTACAGACACCTTGTTAGAGAGAGAATGATGGAAAAGATACCTTGTTAGAGAGTGATGATGCAGACACCTTGTTAGAGAGAAAATGATGGTACAGACAATTTTTGACATACTGTCGAATCAAATTCTAATGAAAAGAGTATTTCAAATTTATTGGGAGTAGATATTTCGACACTGATGAGATCATATTAGATTGAATATTTCGACATATTTTCGGATCAAATTCTGATGAACAGATTGTTACAGATTTATTGGAAGTAGATATTTCGATACTGATGAGATCATATTTGATTGATTACTTCGACATACTTTCGGATCAAATGCCGATGAAAAGATTGTTCGATCGATCTCTAGTTAATCTAACCCATTTAGCTCATCAGGAACAGGTTCAAAGTTTGTGTCGAAATAATCAGCCATATATGATCTAATCAATGTTGAGATATCGATCTCTAGTTAATCTAACACATTTAGCTCATCAGGAACAGGTTCAAAGTTTGTGTCGAAATAATCAGCCAAATATAATCTAATCAATGTTGAGATATCGATCTCTAGTTTATCTAACACATTTAGCTCATCAGGAACAGGTTCAAAGTTTGTGTCGAAATAATCAGCCAAATATGATCTAATCAATGTTGAGATATCGATCTCTAATTAATCTAACACATTTAGCTCATCAGGAACAGGTTCAAAGTTTGTGTCGAAATAATCAGCCTAATATGATCTAATCAATGTTGAGATATCGATCTCTAGTTAATCTAACACATTTAGCTCATCAGGAACAGGTTCAAAGTTCGTGTCGAAATAATCAGCCAAATATGATCTAATCAATGTTGAGATATCGATCTCTAGTTAATCTAACACATTAAGCTCATCAGGAACAGGTTCAAAGTTTGTGTCGAAATAATCAGCCAAATATAATCTAATCAATGTTGAGATATCGATCTCTAGTTAATCTAACACATTTAGCTCATCAGGAACAGGTTCAAAGTTCGTATCGAAATAATCAGCCAAATATGATCTAATCAATGTTGAGATATCGATCTCTAGTTAATCTAACCCATTTAGCTCATCAGGAACAGGTTCAAAGTTTGTGTCGAAATAATCAGCCAAATATGATCTAATCAATGTTGACATATCGATCTCTAATTAATCCAACACATTTAGCTCATCAGAAACAGGTTCAAAGTTTGTGTCGAAATAATCAGCCAAATATGATCTAATCAATGTTGAGATATCGATCTCTAATTAATCTAACACATTTAGCTCATCAGGAACAGGTTCAAAGTTTGTGTCGAAATAATCAGCCAAATATAATCTAATCAATGTTGAGATATCGATCTCTAGTTAATCTAACACATTCAGTTCATCAGGAACAGGTTCAAAGTTTGTGTCGAAATAATCAGCCAAATATAATCTAATCAATGTTGAGATATCGATCTCTAGTTAATCTAACACATTCAGTTCATCAGGAACAGGTTCAAAGTTTGTGTCGAAATAATCAGCCAAATATAATCTAATCAATGTTGAGATATCGATCTCTAGTTAATCTAACACATTCAGTTCATCAGGAACAGGTTCAAAGTTTGTGTCGAAATAATCAGCCAAAAATGATCTAATCAATGTTGAGATATCGATCTCTAATTAATCTAACACATTTAGCTCATCAGGAACAGGTTCAAAGTTTGTGTCGAAATAATCAGCCAAATATAATCTAATCAATGTTGAGATATCGATCTCTAGTTAATCTAACACATTCAGTTCATCAGCTACGGGTTCAAATTTTATGTCGAAATTACCAGCCAAATTTTATCTAATTAGTGTCGAGATATCGATCTCTATTTAATATAATACATTTAGTTCATCAGTAACAGGTTCAAATTTTATGTAGAAATAATCAGCCAAATATCATCTTATTAGTGTCGAGATATCGATATCCAGTTAATCTAAAACCTACAGCTCATCAGATACAATGAGGATATCATAGTTTGTCGAAAAATCAAAGAGTGAAAATATAGTTTCCTGGTTTCTATTATTTCCAGACGAAATAGAGAGGTTACTGTCGAAAAATCCAGGTGTCGAAAAATCGATTTTTAGTTTATGTCGAAATATCGAGGTGTCGAAAAATCGATTTCTGGTTTACTTCATTACATGTCGAAATATCGAGGTGTCGAAAAATAATTCTACTTTTAATTTTTTTTTCATATTCCTTCATTTTGCATGTTTCGTCCAGAAAATGAAAAAAAAATTAATGTCGAAAAATCGAGTGTGAATTTTAAATGGTTAATGATGTTATCCGCTTTCAATAAATACACTACACATTTTAGTAGCCATAATAATTATTTTAACTTTTTCTATTATCGTTTTTAAATAACACCATTATAAACTGTGACCGAGTTTTCCTAGACCGAATTTTCCGAGACCGAATTTTCCAAGACCGAATTTTCCAAGACCGAAATTTCCTAGAACCTTCTAAGTCTAATGGTTTCAACAAAATAACAAACAATTTGATAAAAATGACTTCTGGGAATATGTACTAATTTAAAATATACACAGTGAGACTTGCTCTATGTACTCAAGCCTCTAACTTTATGTTTGTTGTTAATTTTAATTAACTTAGAGTATTATTTATGTTGTCTCATAAATGCTACCTTTGATGCTATTGTGAGAATGCATCTGCAAAATAAACAATTTTATCACCAGCTTTAAAATGCAGGTGTGACAATGTAAACAAATATTGCACTTGAGATTTATTGTAAGTTGCATATAGAACATTTATTCATCAGTGCTCTATATACAATTATACATTGCTTCTGTTTGAATTAAAAAATCATTAAAAACATAACATAGTCAATATTATTATTCATGGAACTTATCACAAAAAAAAATAACGTGAACCAATCTTTGTGAGAAATAATCAGGTCAATTTCCCAATCAATATTGTGTACAGTGAACTCTGCCATAAACTCATGACTCTACTCTACAATTGTAAACAATAAATTGGCTAAATAGAAACAGTGTGTGTCGTAAATTAGGCAGAAACAACAGGTTTGAGGGCAAAGGCGTGAGATCGGGTCAGTATTCCAGGGGAGAATTAATGCACATGAGGGTAATTTATTGTGCATGATCGGTTAGAAGTGTGTAGTTAGATCTAATTTATGGAAGTTAAAGTAGCATTGTGGAGCAATCACTTTTATCTTCTTATTTGAAATCATTTCGCTATGTTCATTGTTTTGATGCAAAGCTTATAGTATAATAGATTATAGAAATGGACTAATTTATTAAACTGACTACTAATAGTCCACAATATTATAAAGACTACTATTGGGTGATATGAACATTTAACATTCAGTCACTATGCTAATTTTTGTGAATCTTATTTTATCGTAACAAGACACTCAGAATGTATATACAACATAATATGAAATGTAAACAAAAGAGTGGCAATTAAAAGAGATCAGAGTACAAGTCAATAAAGGTAATCAAACACAGAATAAAGTGGAAGTTAATGCCAAACAATTGCTAAGTCAATTCCTACTGCTGAGACTGGATAAACATCCCTCTCTCTCTCTCTCTCTCTCTCTGCTAACTTTTAATTGACTGTCTGGCTTGCATAAATTATGTAAATTTAATTAAGAAAAAAAAGAAATAATTATGTAAATATTTGTGATTAATTATATTTTATTATTATATCAATATCTCTCTATAATTATATATTTTTTATCATACTTATTATCTTCTGAAAGTACAGTTGACTCCACAGTGCCAAAAGGTTCTCTACCTGGCCCAGTGTTCTGTAGGCTATATCCCAGTGTTCTGTAGGCTATATCCCAGTGTTCTGTAGGCTATATCCCAGTGTTCTGTAGGCTATATCCCAGTGTTCTGTAGGCTATATCCCAGTGTTCTGTAGGCTATATCCCAGTGTTCTGTAGGCTATATCCCAGTGTTCTGTAGGCTATATCCCAGTGTTCTGTATGCTATATCCCAGTGTTCTGTAGGCTATATCCCAGTGTTCTGTAGGCTATATCCCAGTGTTCTGTAGGCTATATCCCAGAGTTCTGTAGGCTATATCCCAGTGTTCTGTAGGCTATACCCCAGTGTTCTGTAGGCTATATCCCAGTGTTCTGTAGGCTATATCCCAGTGTTCTGTAGGCTATATCCCAGTGTTCTGTAGGCTATATCCGGTACCTTATAATACTCCCAAATGATGCCAGTAATCACTATTGATGTCCACAGGGTGTGGTCACAAACCTATTTATTACTACTATTGATAATAATGTGCATTATTATTTATTTATTGAATCATATCTTTCTGCTGGGAATTGACTATAATTTACACACTATAGCAAACATGAATAACGATGAATTAATGGAATCATTGATCGTTATTTGAGCTTCTGAAAAAAAAAAATAAAACATTGATAATATAAAGGTTTTGGATTTTTTTTATTATTATGAATCTAAATGATTTTTAAAAATTATTCAATTTTCTAAGGCCTTAAAATAGAAACCTTTGTTAAAATTAATGTTTTTTTATTTGTGCTGATTCAATTGTTTCTGAACAAAAATAGTTTGTCATATCTTCTTGCTTAGATAAGCTCTCTCACTCGCCTTACCTCTATTTTCTTTGTGGATTTTGTAAATATTTATCCTGATGAAGAGGAGCATTGACCAGTAGACTGACTGACTATTGACCAGTAGACTGACTGACCATTGACCAGTAGACTGACTGACTATTGACCAGTAGACTGACTGACTATTGACCAGTAGACTGACTGACTATTGACCAGTAGACTGACTGACTATTGACCAGTAGACTGACTGACTATTGACCAGTAGACTGACTGACTATTGACCAGTAGACTGACTGACTATTGACCAGTAGACTGACTGACTATTGACCAGTAGACTGACTGACCATTGACCAGTAGACTGACTGACCATTGACCAGTAGACTGACTGACCATTGACCAGTAGACTGACTGACCATTGACCAGTAGACTGACTGACCATTGACCAGCAGACTGACTGACCATTGACCAGTAGACTGACTGACCATTGACCAGTAGACTGACTGACCATTGACCATCAGACTGACTGACCATTGACCAGTAGACTAAAAAAGTGATAAAAAAAATCTAATTCTTTTACAGTAGCTGCCCTAACTCTAAAAAATCAAATTTAAAACTTATTTGAGAACAAATTTGGTATATTAAATTGAAAATAAATGTGCGTATACATTTAAAAATAAACATCCTAATTTGAATCCAACTTTATGGAATTTATCGTAAACTGAATGTCTCCCATTGAACACGTAAATACCACACTGTTACAGTTCTGAGTAATCCAAATAGTGAGAGGAATTACCGTGGATATATTTTGACAATTATAAAAAATTTGCCCAAATTTAATTGACTTTTCCCACTCCTCTCATTTTTCCCACTCCTCTTACTTTCCCCACTATAATCACTCCTCTCTCTTTCCCCACTTTAATCATTCCACTTCATCATCTCATTGATAATTAATTTATAACCAAATATATCAATATTTGTTACTTCAAAGTTTAGATTCTCTTCCCAAGAAGTTTTAATTCCAGAACACACATAATACTAAATATTAAAACAGAAATATTGATATTCGATTTCATCAAAAAATAGAATTATCGAATCTTAATTTAGTTCAGTTTTATACCTTAATCATAGAATAATATTAAATAACTGTCAATATAATGGAGAAATAAATAGAGGAAAAAAAATCACTTCTAATTTCAATAGAACCCAAAAGCAAAGTCCACTGCACTTTGAATTGTTCTTCTCTCTCACTTTTACCAAGTCTCTTCAGTGAAATTTAATGGGAGAAATTTGAATAATTATCAGCCGTACAAAGAACTTCAGAGGCGAAGACAAACTCACTTCATGAATATGGATGGCGGAAAGCTACTCAGAGTAAACTAACATTTTCCTAATGATAAAACAAACTCCGCGTAAATTTAAACGCGTGAAGGAAAACTGAAGAAATGCATCCACAGTAAGAGTCTTTATAATGCATCCAAAGTAAGAGTCTTCATAATGCATCCACAGTAAGAGACTTGACAATGCATTCACAGTAAGAGACTTGGCAATGCATCCACAGTAAGAGACATGGCAATGCATCCAAAGTAAGAGTCTTGGCAATTCATCCACAGTAAGAGTCTTGACAATGCATCCAAAGTAAGAGACTTGGCAATGCATCCACAGTAAGAGACTTGGCAATGCATCCACAGTAAGAGTCTTGACAATGCATCCACAGTAAGAGACTTGACAATGCATCCACAGTAAGAGACTTGACAATGCATCCAAAGTAAGAGACTTGACAATGCATCCACACTAAGAGACATGGCAATGCATCCAAAGTAAGAGTCTTGGCAATGCATCCACAGTAAGAGTCTTGACAATGCATCCAAAGTAAGAGACTTGGCAATGCATCCACAGTAAGAGACTTGACAATGCATCCACACTAAGAGACATGGCAATGCATCCAAAGTAAGAGTCTTGATAATGCATCCAAAGTAAGAGACTTGGCAATGCATCCACAGTGAGAGACTTGGCAATGCATCCACAGTAAGAGACTTGACAATGCATCCATAGTAAGAGACTTGGCAATGCATCCACAGTAAGAGACTTGACAATGCATCCACACTAAGAGACATGGCAATGCATCCAAAGTAAGAGTCTTGGCAATGCATCCACAGTAAGAGTCTTGACAATGCATCCAAAGTAAGAGACTTGGCAATGCATCCACAGTAAGAGACTTGACAATGCATCCACACTAAGAGACATGGCAATGCATCCAAAGTAAGAGTCTTGATAATGCATCCAAAGTAAGAGACTTGGCAATGCATCCACAGTGAGAGACTTGGCAATGCATCCACAGTAAGAGACTTGACAATGCATCCATAGTAAGAGACTTGGCAATGCATCCACAGTAAGAGACTTGACAATGCATCCACAGTAAGAGACTTGACAATGCATCCAAAGTAAGAGACTTGACAATGCATCCACACTAAGAGACATGGCAATGCATCCACAGTAAGAGACTTGACAATGCATCCACAGTAAGAGACTTGCCAATGCATCCACAGTAAGAGACTTGGCAATGCATCCACTGTAAGAGACTTGATAATGCATCCACGGTAAGAGTCTTGGCAATGCATCCACAGTAAGAGACTTGCCAATTCATCCACAGTAAGAGTCTTGGCAATGCATCCACAGTAAGAGTCTTGCCAATGCATCCACAGTAAGAGTCTTGACAATGCTTCCACAGTAAGAGTCTTGCCAATGCATCCACAGTAAGAGTCTTGCCAATGCATCCACAGTAAGAGTCTTGACAATGCATCCACAGTAAGAGTCTTGCCAATGCATCCACAGTAAGAGTCTTGCCAATGCATCCACAGTAAGAGTCTTGACAATGCATCCACAGTAAGAGTCTTGCCAATGCATCCACAGTAAGAGTCTTGACAATGCATCCACAGTAAGAGTCTTGACAATGCATCCACAGTAAGAGTCTTGCCAATGCATCCACAGTAAGAGTCTTGACAATGCATCCACAGTAAGTCTTGACAATGCATCCACAGTAAGAGTCTTGACAATGCATCCAAAGTAAGAGTCCTGCCAATGCATCCACAGTAAGAGTCTTGCTAATGCATCCAAAGTAAGAGTCTTGCCAATGCATCCAAAGTAAGAGTCTTGCCAATGCATCCCTAGCAAGAGTCTTGGCAATGCATCCACAGTAAGAGTCTTGACAATGCATCCACAGTAAGAGTCTTGCCAATGCATCCACAGTAAGAGTCTTGCCAATGCATCCAAAGTAAGAGTCTTGGCAATGCATCCAAAGTAAGAGTCTTGCCAATGCATCCACAGTAAGAGTCTTGTCAATGCATCCTTAGCAAGAGTCTTGGCAATGCATCCACAGTAAGAGTCTTGACAATTCATCCACAGTAAGAGTCTTGCCAATGCATCCACAGTAAGAGTCTTGACAATGAATGCATCACTTTTTAGGCTTATCGTTTTCTATCACAAACTATGAATCATAGAAAACTTTCAGATATATTAAAATGGGAAACTATTGCATTTTACAGTTATATCTTTAATTATACGTTCTTATCGTTATTTATCTTAAGAATTGTACTACATATATTCGTTAGTGTATTTAATTAAAGTAAATACATATTAACATGGTAAAAAATATTAAGTGAAATAATGAAATTTAGGGAATGAACAATCTCTCGCACTAAGACCTAAAATTGTACAAATTTTAATTTTCTTTCCTTTGCTACTTTAGTGTTTACCAAGTCTATTGACTTAATTCCTGTGCGATATGATTAGTGAGTTAGGAATTAATTTGCCACCGCAAGGCACACACGGTCTGCCGCTACCAAAACAATAAGACTGTTGATCTTAATTTGTAAGTAGGTACACAAGCTGTCTGTCGAGTGCCATTTTCTCTCCAAAAACACAGCCTACCTAATGAAAACGGCTCAGTCTTCTTCATTTCGTTAATTAGCATTTTTAGTTTTTGTTTCTCATTCACGAGTCCCAGTAGCGCAATGCCAACATTTTTATCACCAAAGTTGTGTCTTCAATGAGCTTTGAGCGTTTGTTCGAACCGGAGAACCATAGCAGCTTGATACATAATTTTATTAGTGTCATCCAATCAGGAACTTAATCATCATTGTTACCTATGTATGTTTGTTTTCAGTTAAGGATTTCAGATTCATACGTTTTGAAAATAATTCATTTAAAGAAAATTCAAATATTAATCAAAATATTTATAGGTGATCTGAAATTTGACGTTTCTTTTCATGTTCTTATTTGAATTACCCATTTAGTATGTTCTATACATTGGTAGTGACCACCAAAACTAAAACTTCTTCAATTTCATAGCCAACATAATTGTATAGTCAACTAATTATTCTTTTAGTAAACTTTATTTATCTGGCCAAGCACATAAACCACAATTTCCATCTTCAACATATCCAAGAGAGGGCATGATTGTTGATCAATTTGTACACAATCTTGATCAATAGAAATATTTAATGACCCACCATTGAGCGCCATTAGCGCCTCGGTGTGATTTTTATTGATGAGAGGAATCTGAAATCTGAATTGCTAAGCAGGTTGGTTTTGTCATGGAATTTGAGAGCTCACAAGACCTCTGTAATGATAGCATTCGTAAAAATAACACACCGAATAAAGGCACAATTTGTCAATAGTTTCGTTACGCTGCACAGCATTACGGTGAACCCTTCTGCGTGAGGTGGGGATTCTTTTGCGGTCGAATAAGCGCAACTTTAGCCTCAATTCAATGCAGATGAAGTCTTACGTTATTGGCACAAAGACCAAAGAAAGGGGATTTGCATAGCAAAGTTTATGGAAAGAGATGGAGTAGCAAAACTTTGGAATTAACTTTAGATTGATTCAGTAGCTATATCTAGCAGAAAAATAACTATACACCAATAGCGACAAATTACATCAGTTTCTAAGACCAATAACCCCTCAGTGTCTAAGACCAATAGCCCCTCAGTTTCTAAGACCAATAACCCCTCAGTGTCTAAGACCAATAACTCCTCAGTTTCTAAGACCAATAACCCCTCAGTTTCTAAGACCAATAACCCCTCAGTTTCTAAGACCAATAACCCCTCAGTTTCTAAGACCAATAACCCCTCAGTTTCTAAGACCAATAACCCCTCAGTTTCTAAGACCAATAACCCCTCAGTTTCTAAGACCAATAACCCCTCAGTTTCTAAGACCAATAACCCCTCAGTTTCTAAGACCAATAACTCCTCAGTTTCTAAGACCAATAACCCCTCAGTTTCTAAGACCAATAACCCCTCAGTTTCTAAGACCAATAACCCCTCAGTTTCTAAGACCAATAACCCCTCAGTTTCTAAGACCAATAACCCCTCAGTTTCTAAGACCAATAACCCCTCAGTTTCTAAGACCAATAACTCCTCAGTTTCTAAGACCAATAACCCCTCAGCTTCTTAGACCAATAACCCCTCAGTTTCTAAGACCAATAACCCCTCAGTTTCTAAGACCAATAACCCCTCAGTTTCTAAGACCAATAACCCCTCAGTTTCTAAGACCAATAACCCCTCAGTTTCTAAGACCAATAACCCCTCAGTTTCTAAGACCAATAACCCCTCAGTTTCTAAGACCAATAACCCCTCAGTTTCTAAGACCAATAACCCCTCAGTTTCTAAGACCAATAACCCCTCAGTTTCTAAGACCAATAACCCTTCAGTTTCTAAGACCAATAACCCCTCAGTCTCTAAGACCAATAACCCCTCAGTTTCTAAGACCAATAACCCCTCAGTTTCTAAGACCTATAACCCCTCAGTTTCTAAGACCAATAACCCCTCAGTTTCTAAGACCAATAACCCCTCAGTCTCTAAGACCAATAACCCCTCAGTTTCTAAGACCAATAACCCCTCAGTTTCTAAGACCAATAACCCTTCAGTTTCTAAGACCAATAACCCCTCAGTCTCTAAGACCAATAACCCCTCAGTGTCTAAGACCAATAACCCCTCAGTGTCTAAGACCAATAACCCCTCAGTGTCTAAGACCAATAACCCCTCATTACTTTGGTCTAACAACACAAATGAGTGGAGAATTAAGTCCAGGTTTTCTCTTTTCAAATCGACTAATTATGGCCATGTTTTACTCCAAGGCAAGTGTATCCTTCACTCTTTCTAGCTGTTCAATGAGCAGTAACGCAGTCAATGTCCATATTTAACGTCTCTATTGCTTAGACGTTAACGCTGTTAATATCAGACTGCTGGGACTCTTCATTGTTATTGTTATGGTGTTGGCACAATCTGAGTCCATTAAAATGATTTGCACTTTACGACCAGAGGAAGAGTTGCGATTCCAATGTGTGATGCAACACTTAGAGATCCATTGTGCGAAAATATTATACTAAAACATATTATACTTACATTTTTGTTAATTTAGTAACATTAATGATATATGAGGTACCTATATCGTATAAGAAGAACGTGACGCTCATTCGACCACTACTTAATAAAGTTTATATTGCTACAACTGTTCTTTCCCTTTATGAATAACGACGGGTTTTCAATATCATAAGTATTGATGTTATTTGTAACTTAACAATCAAAACTTTTGGTCGCAAAAAGTGGCTTATTTATACTAAGTGGCTTGGTCGCAATAAATGGCTCCCAATAAAGAATTTCTTAAAATATTTATCGAGATAAATATTTGAATTCTCTTTTATGTGCAAACTACAAGTTTTTTTAAATATCAAATTTTGTGTATTTAAAAGTAGTTTGTTTGAATTATAAAAGGAAAATCAGACCAACGATGATTAGATTGTTTATTTAAATTCACAAGCATCAAAGCAATACATATATTCCTAAATATTTTCTCCGCTAAGTGGTAAACATGTCAGTCACGGTGAAAATATTTCATACATCCATTTAAATGGGACCGTAAATAAAACAATGATTTGTTTATTTTGAACAACTTATGACAGTCTCAACCAAACATTACGCTGTCAACGAAACACTTCTACAAAGGAAAGCCTTAATTAGTGAACAAATAAATAAATTATGAAGCGAACTGCTAAATAAACAAATGAAAGTAAAACGAATCTCGTGCGAAAAAAAAAATAAGAAAAATGTCCAACATTTTGGCGATCTAAGAAAATAATAAATGATAATTAAAAATAGAGGTTAAATTATAATTATAATAAACTGTATTTTTTGATGATCGGAATTGCACAAGGTTCGATTACTCGAAAATTTCCTTATATTATAATACACACAGAGAAAGGATTAGTTAAATCGAATCAAATTGGATTTGTTTTGACTCATTTGAATGGGTTATTTGCGCGCCTACCTACGTGGTGAGTTGCAGGTACTATTTAATAGTAATTAAACTGACGTGGGTTAAAACAAAACAGTCGTTTTGACTCACTCCAAAACTTAAAAAAAGTTGCGCCAACTCGCATAGTAAGTGAATTTATACACCAGATACATTGGACTAACAGTCTTTGTGAGTTACTACAATACACTCTAATAGTTGTTTCAACATACTTTAAAATAATCAAAAAAGTAACTTTTAACTCTCACAGTAAGTTGATTCGATCCATAAAAATAATTGAATTAACTACTGTTTGATGACACACCATGTCATAGTTGTGAACACACATGAAAACATGAATAAAGTCCAACGAACTCACGTAATAAATTGATTCAAAGCATAAATTGATGACCCGTAAGATATGAGTAAACTTTTTTCTCTGTGTATTAACTCAATTGGAATACATAAAACTACAATTTATAAGATTACAAAGAAATGCAAATTTACTAATATAATGTATTAGAAAGTTTTTATAATTATAATCTCTTTAATAATAACTCTTCCAAATTAACTCAAATCGAAATGTATGAGAATCATTAAGTACTACAAAATTGTTATAGACGGAATATCTTTCCGGTTTTACACATATTAATTGGTGTATAAATCAAGCCCCCTCAACCAATCTCTTCCAGAAAAAAAATCATAATTAAAATGGTTTCTAATGAAGTTTTTAATTGCTTTATGGATTAAGCCAAAGACACGATTCGACTCATTCATTAGAAAATTCGACTCCAATAATAACGAACTGTGTAGCAATTTCAAGAGGATTGGGAAATCTGGAAATATAAATTAAAAAGATAGATTAAAACCATGGTTTAGAATTCTGTATTATATATTATTTAGTACTCATGTAAAAAACTACTGAATAATACTTGTGAAAATGTATATTCATATACATATCTTGAATATATCCATTTCTATTTTGAACAATTAATGAATCGATATATAGTTACCATAAGGCCTATTTACACTGGGGATGAATCTCAGGCACGATTGTCCCAGATTTAGAGTTCTGCCTACTCAGGTTACCGACTGATAACTTATGAGTTGTCAGCAGTGATTTTACATGACCATTTTGACACGTGATTACCATACTCCAACTACTCGTCACAAGGAGAGAAGGGGAGAGATGCTTGTCAGGTGCTAAATAATCAATTGCGATTAGAAGAGTAAAGAGATTGAAATAATTGGTCTTGGTGATATGCCGATGACGAGCCTCCACGGGACCAACAGCTGGTAGGTAATAACAATTACGAATAACTTTTAAACAGATACATAAAAAAACAGATACATTAAAAGAAACATAAGATGATGTAGATCCTCCGGATAGGCCTCATACCCAGACTAGTGCCTTCTGTATATCCCGGAACAGCTTACCCTTATTGGAAAGAAGAGCCTACCATCAAAAAGCGGGTGAAATGGACTCAATCCTCTCCTTACAACTTATATGGAAAACACCTATTCCATCTAGTCAAGAACGAACACAAAAAAATATGTTTTTACTGAGAGCAACACCTGCTTCACTATCTTTCCCCAAATGTGACACTCACAGCACCTGTTATAGCGTCAGTGTCTGTTATAGCGTCAGTGTTTCTCTCCCTACAATCAGATTCAGTTCATTACAACACATTAGCATCTATTATTAGTCAGATTTCTGTGTTAGGGGAAAAAAAACTTCATCTGGCTCTCACTGAGCGATTAACAACTCCATTGTCATTGGAAACATGCTCTCTAACATCCAGTGTCTGGTTACGGAAAAAGAATCCCTCTGTCGTCAAATATTACCTGGTGTACTTTATGTACATTAATATTATTGTTCTTTCTATTCACCAAAAAGTGAATCTTTGCCCTGTGGTATCGAATCTGTAACTTAGATTCAATAATTTGAAAAACTTAGTTTAAACTAATTGTAATGAGGATGAAAACATCAATGAATGAATTATATGAATCAGAATAAATAAATATATTCTTACATGTATATATTAATTAATACCCAAGCAAATCTGATGTCAAATTCTTAAAGTATTTAGTTAAAAATATAAAACCTGAGCTGTGGGCTCCTCAATTCCAGAAAAAATGAAATAGTTAATATCAGAAACTTTGGCAAGATCAGACTTCAGGAAAAAACTTTAATCGGGAATCTCGCGAAGTGCGAAAAACGCCGCCTTTGGTCTAAAAAATCTAAAAGTCTGAATGGGGGGAACATCTGATCCATTTCTGATCGTTTGGACATTTTTAATTAGTTTCAAAAGAAATGGAATAATTAGTTACTGACTGATACGAAAGAAACTCCCTCACTCCGAATTAAACTTTATATCTTCAATAATTTGAATCCGATGTATATATGCGAGATTTCGAAGTTACAATTTATAGATTTCATTTTAACTTATGATAGTTTTTAATCCATGGCAGATAATTGGTCTCTGGATAGGTGAAAAAAAATATATTTGAAAAAAAATATTATATCTGCATTAGTTAAGAAACCATTGTGACGACTATCATAGAGATGTATAAGCTGAAAGACAATCAATAGAAATCTATATTTTGATACATATATGTGACAATAATTAACACTTACCTGAACTGATTGACGTGACCGTTCTTTGACATGTCAATCTCTTTGTGTGCCGTCATTCTCTCTTTTGACAGTTCTTTGTGTTCCATAACCGATTGCAGTTGGTATTGGTAAATCAACCTGAAAGACAGTAACGAAGAAATTACCTAAATTGCAATGTTTATAGTGAGTCCAAACCAAACATTGAGAGGCCTGCAGTACAAACACACTCAGTGCCGACAACCAATCCAATTTGTTGGTCAGTTTCTTCTTGTACCTGAAATAGACACATTTCGAATATAATCTCATGGAGATCAGGAAAGTGACATTTACTATGGCTTGGAATGGTGTATTTACCATCAATATATTTCAAACCTTGTGCATATCGTCCTGTAGAGGAGATGATTGAGAAAGTTGAAACTAATTTTAAACTCCTAGTTAGAGGAAATCGAAAGATTACTATGGCTTGGAATGGTTTATTCACCATTAAATAAAATTTAAAACATCTAATATACACTTTTATGTCAGTATTTCAGTAAATAAAGATCATTGAGGAAAGTGACACACAAACAAACTACTGACTACTGATCCGCATTTACAGATCACTCTGAACATATTTACGCTTCAAGTTAGGTACTGAGTGAGAGAGAAACACGATGCAGTTAAAAGTCACAGATTTTGTAGTGCTACTAACAGTCAATTGATGCAGTTAAGAGTCACAGACTTTGTAACGCTACTAACAGTCATTTGATGCAGTTAAGAGTCACAGACTTTGTAGTGCTACTAACAGTCATTTGATGCAGTTAAGAGTCACAGTCTTTGTAGTGCTACTAACAGTCATTTGATGCAGTTAAGAGTCACAGTCTTTGTTGTGCTACTAACAGTCATTTGATGCAGTTAAGAGTCACAGACTTTGTAGTGCTACTAACAGTCAATTGATGCAGTTAAGAGTCACAGTGTTTGTAGTGCTACTAACAGTCAATTGATGCAGTTAAGAGTCACAGACTTTGTAGTGCTACTAACAGTCAATTGATGCAGTTAAGAGTCACAGTGTTTGTAGTGCTACTAACAGTCAATTGATGCAGTTAAGAGTCACAGACTTTGTAGTGCTACTAACAGTCATTTGATGCAGTTAAGAGTCACAGTCTTTGTAGTGCTACTAACAGTCATTTGATGCAGTTCTAAAGCTACTACCTCTGTCTACAGATATTGTATTTGCAGTTCTAGAGCTACTACCTCTGTCTACAGATATTGTATTTGCAGTTCTAGAGCTACTACCTCTGTCTACAGATATTGTATTTGCAGTTCTAGAGCTACTACCTCTGTCTACAGATATTGTATTTACAGTTCTAGAGCTACTACCTCTGTCTACAGATATTGTATTTACAGTTCTAGAGCTACTACCTCTGTCTACAGATATTGTATTTGCAGTTCTAGAGCTACTACCTCTGTCTACAGATATTGTATTTGCAGTTCTAGAGCTACTACCTCTGTCTACAGATATTGTATTTGCAGTTCTAGAGCTACTACCTCTGTCTACAGATATTGTATTTGCAGTTCTAGAGCTACTACCTCTGTCTACAGATATTGTATTTGCAGTTCTAGAGCTACTATCTCTGTCTACAGATATTGTATTTGCAGTTCTAGAGCTACTACCTCTGTCTACAGATATTGTATTTGCAGTTCTAGAGCTACTACCTCTGTCTACAGATATTGTATTTGCAGTTCTAAAGCTACTACCTCTGTCTACAGATATTGTATTTGCAGTTCTAGAGCTACTACCTCTGTCTACAGATATTGTATTTACAGTTCTAGAGCTACTACCTCTGTCTACAGATATTGTATTTGCAGTTCTAGAGCTACTACCTCTGTCTACAGATATTGTATTTGCAGTTCTAAAGCTACTACCTCTGTCTACAGATATTGTATTTGCAGTTCTAGAGCTACTATACCTCTCTCTACAGATATTGTATTTGCAGTGTTGATTGGCAGAGAAAGTTACACCAGCCGATAATTCGCTGTCTCTTTTATTGATGTTTAGTCGAGTTTTGTTGTCATTTCTGGAGTGACAGACTCACAGTTTGGTATTTGATGAACCTGTATTTAGTATAAAGTTATTTTGGAGTTCCAAATAAAATTTATGTACTAATAGCTCTTTGCACAATTTACGATACAACGCAATATTATATAGAACGTATTTAAAAACAACAAAAATAAATTTTGAATTTGTATACAATGTAATTGTTCGATTAATATCGTGGGAGGTCGTAGTATACATATATAATTTTTATGGTTTTACAAAAATCATAATTCAACAGAATAATTTGATTGAATGGGAAAACTATATTAATTACCTAAAAATTGATTATCTTGCTACAAGAATAGCAGGATATTTTACTAATTACCTTCGCAGAATGCGGGAAGGTCATATTTTCATCGGATTTATTTATTTATTTATTTATTTATCATCTTGTTAATCGCTTAACTGAAAAAGTTTTCAACCAAATTGCTTGAAATTTGGTGAAACAATTGGTCCATGTCCAGTGACCTGCTGATAGTATTTTGGGAGTGACCTGGTCAAAGGTCAAGGTCATGATCTTTTATAACTCAAAAAGTATTGAAACATATTGCTTGAAACTTAGTGGGACGATTGGTCAATATGCATGAACCATTTTGTTAGATTTTAGGTGTGATCGGGTCAAAGGTCAAAGATCAAGGTCAAGGCCATTTGTAACTCATAACTCAAAAAGTATTCAACCAAATTGTCAGAAATTTGATGGTACAATTGGTCAATGTCCATGAACCATCTGTTAGAATTTTGGGAGCGGTCCTGTCAAAGGTCAAGGTCATTTATAACTCAATAACTCAAAAAGAATTAAACCGTATTGCATCAAACTTGGTGTGACGATTGGTTATTATCCAGTTAGCAGTTCATTAAATTTTGGGAGAGAACAGGTCAAAACGGTGGAGAAGGTATGCGCTCTACCGAGTGCACATAATCTAGTTGTCAATGAATTTGAATTGCTTTTCATTTAGATGTAGGAATCTATATCGTCTGAATCAGTTATGAGAATCAGTCTTTCGGATATAGGCAGAGGCAGGTTAAGCAACGCCTTCTGAAGTAGCACTTGACCTCATCAAACCAAATTTGTTTATTATAGCAGAGTTTGCATTGGATTACTTTATTAATAATAGCGATAAAGATGAAAATAGTGTTACTCTATATTTATAGATTTAATTAAAATAATATGTAACTCGATATCGTAAATATCTTAGGCTTATGAAGCGTGCTTTAACAGCGATGATATGTGTAGTCCTATTATTAAGGGGTAGCAGTTAATAGGACTACACAGTTAAGCCGATCGGGGTAGGCACCAGAGCAGTCAGGACCCTGCTAGAGCACAGCGTGGGAGCCAAACTGACCACTTTAGGGGTTTATTCTACTCTGGCGTAACTGCGCTGAACTATTCTGGACACCTGCTCCAATCTAACTGAGGATGCGCGGCCCTAGCCACAACTCTAATATTATATTACTATCATAGCAGTTTTGGCTGAGAGCCGCGTATCCGCAGTTATGCAGCTCGCTGGGAAAAAAGGAGCAGGTACCCAGAGTAGTCCTGCGCAGTTTCGCCACAGCAAAATAAGCCCCCAAATCGGTCAGTTTGGCTCCCACGCTGCGCTCTCGCTGCTCCCTGACTGCCGTGGCGACTACCACGATTGGCTTAACCGCTGCTTGGAACCTGCTCCTATTTTCATTTGGGATACACAATTGAATCATATTAGTCAGCCAATAAGTTATTCCAATATTGTTTCAATTTTCCAAAGACTATTAAGAGGTTAAGCGTAATTTTAATTTTACTACGTCCACACACTAAGTTTACTGCATGTATGTTCAAAATCAGTACCTAACTGAGCTTGGACGATAAGGATATACACGAACCTTAAAGAAAATATCCTCACTCTCCAACTACATTCCCATACTTCATTCCCTCTAATCCACATACATTGCTGGATAACAATGTCTTTATTATGACACAGAAAACACCAAACTTGTTCATCAGGCTCAAAATTTTTTTGTATTATCGCTGTTTTTAAAAGTGATCCACCGATGAAAAGTTTCGTAAGACCTCTTATCCCTATATTCTAAGCTGAGACCACAACATCCCGTTGCTTGTTTCTCTTCAAATTCTAAATGAGTTGTTTTCTTGGCGTTGTTTTTCACTAGGAAAAGTAAAAACAAGAGTTTCTCGGTTAATTTTAGAGCCTATATCCTGAACTTGTAAACACTCCTATCAGACAACAATGAAGTCTTTAGAGATCTATCGGGTGGCTCATGAATCTATGTAGCTATTAATCCTAGTGGAAGAAATGAATCGACAGTGAGATGAGATTCTCTTCATTGAATAAATTGAATTCATCAAATTAGGAATTCAAGGGCAAATATCGGGAAAATTATCAAATTTTGCACTTAGACAGAGGATGAACCAATCAAACTTTTTCATCTGCTAAACCAAAGTTATAACTGAGAATAACATTTGATTATTAATTTTCCAAATCCGACGTGAATTTGTAGATATGTATACTGAATTCTCATAACGTAACTAAGATAAGTCTCCTTCAGAATCTTACGTGCTAGTAATTCACGCAAGTTATATTCAATGAAAATTCTTCATTAAGGCCAAACAGCAAGATTTCCTTTAAAAATTACCGTCTTTTTTTTTTAATTCACGAAATATGACCTTGCTGCGACATGCCGACCTGGATCTGAAAACGAACTCTAGCTGTATCCATTTACATGAGAGTAAAAGGATATATTGGACGATAGATCGATCTACTATGCTATCTAATACTTTATAGACTCTTTTTCCATGTTTGATCTACACTTTTTTAATTTTAGGTAACAATTTTGACATTTTCATCCATATCATGATTTTTAAATTATAGTTAAATCTATGAATTTGATTAGGTAGCAGAAGCACTTTATCCGTATGAAGATTGTGTAACTATAGATATGGAAATGTAATTTGCATCTCTTCCTCCTCCATAGTTACCACTTCAATATCAGCTTCTGGTAATTCAATCTCCAATATAAATGTTACTCCTTCAATATTTTATTCTCTGAGCAGATTCCTCAGCAGCTAAACTTGTTAGGACTCACATTGTGAGATTGATGCTCTGAATTTCTTTGGCTCAAACACTGCCACAAGAGCAGACTCTGATGGAATACCTAAAGAGTTCATTGATGAGGTAAATATTCAGGGCGATGCATCGGCCGGATGGAAACCGTTTTTCCCCTGGACCTCAAAAAAATTATACATAGAAAAGAAACCTAAGTCTATCTTGTAAGGGGAATCAATCTCAAATATTGCTTTCTAAACGATTGATTACCGAATCGCTTTTGCATGCAAAACTTATATTTTAATGTGATTCAATCATTTTAGAAATTATTAGATGAATGAAGATTATTAAATATTACCGCTAGGTTATCGTTCTTGTCATTTCAACTGAGTATGAAAACCGGTTTGCTGAACGATAAAAGTAAAATGGAAATTGGAAAGGGAAAGATTCATTCTAATTGATTTACTTCCTCGTCTAGTCACATGAGCATTCGTATTTGTAAGAATTTACCGCCAAATAGAGTTAGCGTTAAACTCCGATGCTGTAAATAATCAGTTAGTGCCATTCCACCACCATCGTAGAAACACATATTTGCTTTTAATTTTTGACGTCTGCTGATCGATATGTGCGGTTATAAAACATCTCTGTTGCCGGTTGAACCAATCCACACTACCTATATTGACATGGCACCGACATCTGACGTTTGGCATGGCTTGATGCGCTTGATGGAGGGTCGCAAGAACTATTTGCTCAGTGATTTTGATCAGACTAATTCGCATGGAGTAAGATTTGGTTGTCAGTCTAAAATTAGTTTTGTTTACGTATTTATTATATCATGCTATGATATCAGACTAATGGTTATTATAAAATAAAAAGAAAATTAGGCGGCTCATTATAGGAAATTTATACATTCGTCAATGTTTGCGATTCTTGATTTGTTTCCTCAATAAAAACTTCCAAATTATAAATAATTATTGATTGTTTTAAAAAATAATAAATTCTAACATATTAAAAATACTAAATTATTAATAGTTACAAAGTATGACAAATTATAAAATATTAAAAAATTTATATCATTAAAAATTCTAAATTATTAAAATCTCTGAATTATGAAAAATCTAAAATATGAGAAATAATGAATTATGGAAAATCTAAAATATGAGAAATAATGAATTATGGAAAATCTAAAATATGGGAAATAATGAATTATGAAAAATCTAAATTATTAAAAGATTAAATTTTAAATATTCCATATTATTTGAAAATTATAAAGAAATAACTTCTAAAATCGTAGTTTCTGAATTATTAATATTCCTAAAAATCACATCTCCTCATTTCGAAATTATACACTATTAATTTAATCCTAAGCTTCTGTTACTGAATTCACTTGTTTTCCACATTTGCCTGGATTCTCTTATATGACATCTGAAAATTTAAATTATTCACCCATTCAACAAATATATAATATATTTATCACCTTTTCATTCATATAATATTGTGTTTTGAATCATAGATAAAACTTCTTTCATATATACATGCATATACTCCTTCAGTTTATATTGAAACCTATTTATTGCTGTTTTTTTAAGGAAGTAGAAATGAGTCTGTACCACTCACCTCCAAGAGGAGCCTATTTATCAAAGCACCACACATAACACCTTCTGGAGGTGTAAACCGCACCGTAAATCTCTTTTTTCGAACACAGCCTCAGTGCCATAATAGCCTACTCATCCATCAGCTTTTTAGAGCAATTTCTCAGCGGCTTAAGCGTCCAATGGGACACAATAGGCAACAAAAGAGCGACAATAAGATTTGTGACAATTCTGAGAGGTATGTTTGGATTAATAGTTTTTCTGCCTAAACGTCCGGCAAGACTTTATCCGCCATGAAATATCGAATGCCATTTTTGTGTTTCTGGAAAAACTTATACTAAAGAGATGATGAATGTGTACCTTTTCAAAACGTTGATAGTAAATTTGTTCAAACAACTAGGTTATTAATTTGATTTTGATGATATTGCGTTCAGCGACAGTAATCATCGTCTGATAATCAATGTGTTTCATGAAGACATTGTTAATGAATGCATCATACTATTAAAAAATATAAACCAGCAACTGAAAAAGGATTGTTTTTCTTTCAAGGAATAGCACATTGTCTCAGCAATGGTACAGTGCAATCGAACTGGAGAATGATTCTCTTTAATCCATCCTTATAGATGAACGTATGCCTATAGTAGCCCCTTTAAGTTGAAATCGAATAAAAACAATTAAAGCATAACAATCCACAATAATATCTTTGATTTCGATTGTTTATTTAATTTTAGTTGCTCCAAACAGTATTTTCCTGATGTAACCAAGAAATTATGGTGAGCCTTAAACTTTTCATCGATCCGTGTCATTCAGAGAACTCAGATCACAAATATTTTCTACAACCTACAACACTCACCAAATAACTCCTGTGCCATCACCTAACACGAACGAATCGAAATGAATTACATTTCCAATCATCAAAATGATTTTCAATTCCATTTGCTAATTTGTGACGACACACTTTCTATAACTTCACGATTCCGATGATTAAATATTGTCTGCCATCATTTTGCGTGACAAACTAAATGACTTTTCGGTCGTTTGATCGCTTATTGACGAAAAAGACACGAATTGTCGAGTATGATTGTATTTCACAGAGAATTACTTTGTTCTACATATTCAATGAATTCTTTCCTGATTCTTTGTTTAACATTTATATCATGTCATGACTAATTGGAACGTTAATACTGACTGCAGTCATTTATCCATTTTTTTAGGTACCGCAACACGTCATTTTGAGACGGTATAATACGTAAGTTTCAAGTTGACAAATTTTAGGGGATTGTCTCACATCCCAGTTATTATTTTTATTCGTGGACCGATTATTCTGAAATTTGAATTTTTTGGAAATGAATACGTTTTGTTAGTGTAAATAATTCGATTTAGATATTACTGTTTGAGAAAATGATGATTGTATAAAAATAATTCTAAATTTCAAAAGAATGGAGGTTTATAAGGATTATGACACAGTTTTAAAAAATTGACACAGTTTTAGAATCACAGTAACATTAATTTTCTCACACAAAGAGAAACCGATAATCCATTTACTTCCTTGTATTCTTTGGTTGTGCAATTTCTGATGACTAACTGATATATAAACTTTTTGTAGGTTGAAAATTCACATTTTACAGGAAACACAGAAACGTAGCATATTATTCATGTGTCTAAAAAATCATAATTTTTGACCATCACTCACCCTTCCTTGGACCCCTAATAGAGAGGGTGCACATAGCCTCAAAACGAAATACAATTTCGAACATACCTATACTTAAGAAGAAAAATGATCGTGGTGCCATATAAGGGTATGTGTGATTATGTGCTAATCTTAAGAGGCCTTTACAAACGTTCTTTTGGGGGGAGCTAGAAAAGAAGAACAAAATATTTACATTCTTCATAACATATCAGTTACTTTTGTATAAAGTCTTAAATTTTGAAAGATGTTTCACATTACAATATGGTGGAGAATAACGTGTCCCAGCTGTGTAGACTCTCTTGAAAACAACACAATTCTTCTATATTATTTACATATTTTCTTAAGAATAGTTATATATTATAAGATAGATGTTAAATAAGTCTTATTCTCAAAACTGCAATGCTTTAACATCAAATTCTATTTAGTAATCATTAATCACTCTACACAGTTTCAGCTCACTGATTTCTAAGGAAGTTTGTCCACATCTGAGAGTGTGGCGGTCTCTCCTAGGCAGGATATTGCCAAACTTTGGAGACTGGTCAAGTAATGGACATTCGGTGTGAGTGGATTCATTTGCTATAATCAAAAGCCAATGTCCAAGAGTAAATTCATAAATTCAATTCACTATCATCATTCTAAAATAACTCTTCATATATAAAAATTAATTTTCTAATTCCAATAATCGAAAATTCAACTCAGTATAATAAATTATAAAATTCTTCAAATTTAAAATAATTTCAATTAATTACAGATTTCTTATCTGCACATACACAATTACACATTCATTACATACATCAATTTCTTATGAGTGTATCATTAATCCTAATTCCTTCTGCCCAAATTAAATACCATCATCAGTAACTCTTGATATTCTCCTAATTAGTAATTTATTTTGTATGATGTAGAGCAAGCAGAAGTTTTTACAATCAGATCCAGTAATTGATTCTCACATACGAGATGCAATTCCGTACCTGTCGTCCACAATAAACTATCATCTGCTTTATCATTTATTGCTTTTTGTCATTTCCAAATACCATCATATTATAATCGAGATTTAATTAGATAATCTGCAGCCAAATACTTGTGTGTTTTTGTCAAATAATGGAATAAAAAATGAGTTTTTCTGGTGCAGTGCCAATGTGTTTTCAAAACACTTCTACAATCTCACAACATTTTATTGATTGATTTATTCTCTACCGCTGAAAATGTGGTATCAGTCACCGTGGACTTTTACCTCAGAGATATTATCTCCCAGCTGATAATTAATAAACTATTGAAGCTGTTTTGGTAATTCTCTGTCAAAATAAGCCTATGAAAAATGAGCCTATCAATTTGGGGAAAAGTGTTGATTTTAGCGATGCTGACAGAGTATTTATTTTGCATGAAGTGGATGACGGATGTCGCTAACAGGGAGGGAATGAGAGTGAATATCTGCCAATCTTGCAATATCTAATAACTGTAATAAAGAATAAAATACTGATATCAGAAAAGAATCACAAAAAATTCTTAATCATTAAATTTATTACTGTAATTACAGACACATTTATAAGTGGATGCTTTAACTTACAAAATACGACCAACAAAATGAAATGGACTTCCGAGTCAAGGAATTATTTTGATAACTTCAAAAAACTCAATTTTTCGGGTGATTATAGAAACGGAATCTAAATTTCTGTTAAATTCGTGACAACAGTTCCGGCCTACTATTACAGTAATAATAAACTAATTTTAGCAATATGAAAGCAAAACAAAACTGAACTATATAAATTGTCCAATGTCCATGGATCATAATATCGCACCCCTTAGCTTTTCTAGGCGTGTATCCAATCTTCAGGAGTTCATATCTCACCCCCTAGCTTTTCTAGGCGTGTATCCAATCTTCAGGAGTTCATATCTCACCCCTTAGCTTTTCTAGGCGTGTATCCAATCTTCAGGAGTTCATATCTCACCCCCTAGCTTTTCTAGGCGTGTATCCAATCTTCAGGAGTTCATATCTCACCCTTAGCTTTTCTAGGCGTGTATCAATCTACGCCCGAATGACCTGTCTTTAACAAACGTGTCGAGAGTAGCTATTGAGATCATCTTGAGGTCAGTGGCGTAGAATCAGTCAAGAGGGAAGGTTGGAGACTCTCCTCTACCGTCAATTTTCGTAGATCTTTCTCTCACTCAAAAATATGCCTTTCCAATGAGTCTACGAATTATTTATGGGATGAAATACAAATAAAATTTTAACCATGAAATTATATACAATGATTGCATATATTGATATGATTACATTTTTTATAGCTAAAGATTTTACATTTTAATGTAATTCTATTTTTATCGGCAGACAAAAAAAGTAGTTTTATACCTTCATCTATATTTTTCAAGTTGCATGAATTTATTAATTATTTAAGCTTGAATAATCAAAATGTAAACAAATAGAAATAGAAATCGAGCATTAGCGATTAATAAATTAAATGATTTAAAAAATATTGATGAATTTATATCTTTATATGTAGGTATTGAAAAGATACCATAAAAAGAAAATAGCTCAGAATCTCAGAAATGAAATGTCACTTGTTAGTGAATGGATGAATATTATATATAATCTAACAAATGAATTTTTTAAATCTGAAAATGATGTTCTTAAGTATTACTCACTACTTACGATTAGGTTTTTCAGAATTGAAGTTGGCAATATTGTCTTACAAAGAAGAAGTATGGAGGAGGAGGAGGAGGAGGAGGAGGAGGAGGAGAAGGAGGTGGAGGTGGAGGAGGAGGTGGTGGAGGAGGTGGAGGGTGTTAAACCGGCATGCAGAGTTGTGTTAGAGGGGGAGAGGGGCATTGATTTACTCTTTCTCCGTAAGGGGGCTACAGACGTAGATATTTCCTCAGCATCTCGGCTGTAAATTTTAAATAGGAGGAGTTTGGAAGACAACAATAATTCCAGTGCGGCTTTTGAATGTGGGCGGAGTCACCGAGAGTCCGGGTATTGGCGGATTTATTTGTGTTTGGGAGGTTACTGGGAGTTGAGTGGACGTGCCCGGGCATGCGCTTACTGATGCTTTGTTTTTGTTTAGAAGAAAATAGCGAAGACGCTCTGCTTTTGCTACATAAATTCCAAATAGGTAAAAACTATTGTTAGGAAAGGAAGTTGGAATATAGTGAGCTGTTAACAAATAAAGGCTCACGCTTTCTCTCCTGCTACATATAAAATAAAACATTGACTTCTATTCATTTATGATATTAACGTTTCAATAGGATTAACTTGTATAATCTTTGGAAAACCTAGTTAATCTTAAGGGGAAACAAAAATTATCTGTCTTAAAAAATAACTCATTCAAATTTCTATCTAATTGACAGCTTCTTTTGTGACTTCATCCGAAACACTCACTCTTACGTCTCATCTATCGATTTCTACGAAGGAGAGGAGGGGAGGGGGGGGGGTGTACCTGAACAGCTGATCGGAAAATTGTCCAAGAAATGTCATAAAACAGCTAATATACAGACGGATTTCTTGATTTCCTGAAGACATGTAAGGAGTCTAACAATATTAGTAACTACTCAATATACAAATTCCGTAACTTTTTCAAAGCATTTGGTACATATTTAATAACATTTTAATTCTACCTGTTATCAAAAAAAATATAATAATTTGAACTATTTTGTATATATTTGGATAACTAAAAATCTATCATTCAGAATATGTTTTTACCACAAATATGTCGATCTGTTAAAATAAGATTTAATTTCAAAAACACACCACCATCCACTATAAAATATAAAACTAAAGTTATTCATCAGATGGTTGCCATGACAAAACAACCCCATGGAATGTTATTTCCCTCTATTTTGACTGTGTTGATAAAATGTAAGTTCAATGCTAGCTCAGTAGGCTCAGTGGACGACAAACAAAGATGTTATCTGCGGTAGGCCTAAATATCTCAGCGTGAGGTCAGTGATAATAAACCACAAATTTTATTGCAAAACAACGGAGCCTTTTGAAGAATGTAGAGTAAAGCCACCTAAAAGAAGGCATGACCAGCTCATTGAATGGTGAAGCCACCCAAAGAATGTCATGACCTGCTTATTGAGTGTAAAGCAACCTAAAAGAAGTCATGATCTGTTCATTGAGTGTTAAAGCCACCTAAAGGATGTCATGACCAGCTCATTGAATGGTAAAGCCACTTAAATGATGCCATGACCTGTTCATTGAGTGGTAAAGCCAACTAAAGTATGCTATGACCTCTTCATTGAGTGGTAAAGCCACCTAACTGATGTCATGACCTGCTCATTGAGTGGTAAAGCCAACTAAAGTTTGCTGTGACCTGTTCATTGAGTGGTAAAGCCACCTAAAGGATGCCCACTAACTAAACCAATTATGCGAAGCAATAACTGTTCCAGTTAGTGGGATTGAGCCACACATAGTGCACCAAACTGTTCAGTGCAGCCAACCGTTTTAGTGCGAATACTCACTAAATCATTGGGGCAAAGCAAACAAACACACTACTGATATTATTAGGTTAGGTTATAAACATGAAAAATGTAACCATGATACGTACGAGAACATATTGATATGATATTTGATTTTTTACTAATGTATTTGCCCGTTAAAAATAACGGGTCTTCTGTACCAATTTATTACCCGTTATTAAGTTCTTTCAGTTAACTCGATTAAAATTTATTTTCCTGCATAAGCTGATACTTTATTTTATAGATAGAATACACACAAAAATTGAATAAAAACTATTCAAATATCAAGTCAATATATTCCCGTGCGTATCATAGTTACATTCTTCATGTTCAAAACCCGTCGAATAAAAGCAAACACCAAATAAGTAAAACACGTGGGAAATTATTAGTATAGATGTAAACAATAGTATTGATTGTATATTTCATCTATCACCCCCATTAATAATTTCCTGAATGATCCTGAAAATGAAAATTTCAACAAACAGAAAACTTTGAAAAAGGAGAAAAATCGGAACTTACAGAAAAAATCAGAAAACTGAAAATTCGAATAAACAAATTTTGGAAAATTGAAAAAGAGAAAAAATGGACCATCTAATATGGCAAACGAAAAATATGAAATACTGGAAAACCGGAAAATCTAAATATTCGAAAATCCATAAATCAGAAAACTCAAAAAATCTAAAAAAGCAGGAAAATCCAAAAAAATCAGGAAGTAAAAATAATCTGGATAAAACATAACATATACAGACAACAGCAGATAAACATTATAGTTCGTCATTTTTGATGAGTAAATACGATTATTTAAACTCACATTACAGTCAATCACTATGGTAAAAAAATTATAAAATATCTGAGTTCGAAATAGCCTCCTAATTGTAACATGAAGGAAGAAAAATTAGAATAGGATTTCGACAATCTAGAAATTAAAATAGCTGGCGACAAGTCATTTTCTGGCTGATGAACTCAGCATTTAGGATTTTCCGAATCTTTTGTAGTGGCCTAGGTTTGAAATAGAACTTTCACTGGGTTTTGGAGAGTCTTTTTAATGGTGCTCTCATGGAAGGTCCAGAGGATATTCTTGTGTTTCAAACGGAGTAACAATCTCATATTAATTAGCCAGAGATTGTCCGCTTTGGGGAAGTACTTTCACAATGTACTTAAACTGGAACACAGAGACATTTTTAGGGGGATTCCAATGTAATTCTGGACATTTTACGTTTCGAAATCATGGACAATATGTTATCATTCTCTTTTACAGGATTTTTTTTTTGTCAATTTGATGCAAACTTGTCTCACTCGATGAAAAAATCAATGATCGGACTGTTGCTTTACAATTCATTCACATTATTGATCTTAATATACGTAAATAGATGGCAATTTGAAAACATGGTATACACTATACACGTTCCGGGTTTTTTAGTTCACAATAATCATAACATATTTTCATACTCATCAATTTATTAGCAAATATGTCATAAATTCAAAAATTAACCCTCATTTATATGGTATTTTTTCCTTTTTTCTAAATATAATCACTGCAAACCTGAAACAAGTGATAGGTATTCTGAACATTATCAGAGTATGTACGCAAGTTGAAATATATGCACGTAAATTTCTCAATTCATTTTTGTATTAGTAAAGTAAATGGTATTTGAAACTTTGTTCTATATATTGATCCTCTATAAAATGAGGCTATCAAGACGAGTCTACAGTCTATCCATACACACAAATATGGGAGAAGTTAAGCAGTTTGTCCTATTTACACGTTCAAGGGAGCTTATTGGAAACTTATGAAAGTTCTTGTTTAAGTTGGATTTTTAGTTATAATAATTCAGAAATAACCTCGATAATTCACACTTGGAACTCCTATCTATTTACTACTCCAAATCAACTTAGCTTTTGGTATTTAATTGTTGATCATATGAGTAATTGGTCATAGAATTGAAGCGATAATTGTATACAGTTTATGAATAGACTTTCGTTGCAATTCAGTTAGTGTCAAGCATATGTAACTTATTTTACTATGTAACATTTATAATGAGTATGTTTGTAACAATATGCTTTTAAAATAATTAATATCGAAGATATTTTAGACCGAGATAATTAAAGCATATCGTCACAAGCCTAATAATATGTCCTTTAGGGATGAGTATCTTCGGAACCCCCTCTAAAGCAGCGCATAAGAAATGAGTTGCAAGTTAAGGCCTCTTTCCGACTCTTGTTCTCATCATCTCCTTTTCATCAGAGCTCATAAAGAGAGTATTTTATATACAAATCGGTGAGAAAAATCCTCAGTTGCAGCAGTTGTGGAGCTGACAATCCTACGCTTCTCGACTCGACAAAAAATTAACAAGAGAAATCACTCTGCAGGAAGCAGTCGAAGAAAACTGAATTAGGAAGGCTTGAGAGTATATTAGATACAGTTGAGAGTATCATAGATACACTTGAAAGTACCATTGATACCTTAGAGAGTATCATAGATACAGTTAAGAGCATGATAGATACCTTAGAGAGTATCACTGATACGTTATAATCAATGCCACGCAGTTCAAAGACTGGAAAGGATTATTGAAGGATTCAGTTACCTTTTATAGGCTTAAATGCAAATGATCTTCACTGCATCTCAAGATTGTGTTCGGAAGAATGGCAAATTATTGTTAATCTCAAGAAAATTCTAGATGATTCTCCAGAAATGTTTATTTTTTAATACTATCTTGAAGAATCTTAAAACCTTTTTATCTATATATCTATTTGGAAATATCGTACAATGGAACAATGACAACATCATGGAAACTGCACTTCTTCCCTCATATGTAAATATTATTTTAGTTTTACCCCAAATACACTCTTTCAAACTTTAAGATGCATTAAGCAAGAAGTATATTTACTCTTGTTTTCATTAATTCAAAGTTTTGGGGTGTTTCTCCCTAAGAGTTTTAGTCTGTAGACAATTACTGGGAATCTCCAGGGTAGAAAGTTATCTCTCTCCCTCTCTCTCTCTCTCTCTCTCTCTCTCTCTCTGCATTGCATAAATAACTTTTACTGCAAATATTGAAACAAGGGCCACAATTCTCAAAGCTAAAGGGATCATTGTATTTTCTATCATTATTTACCAGAATAAGATAAATCATTTGTAAGAGATAAAGTGAAATGTGAGCAATATAAATAACAATCATTTATTTTGTACATAATTACAAATGTTCCAATAAAAGAAACAGATTAATTAGGTTTCACGTATCGAAAATAACATTTTCATATTAGATTAACTGGCCACGTAGGCGGCAATGGACGTGAAGATTGCGTAATAAATTTTCTTTCCGATTTTAGAATTTTTTCAACAATTCTTAAGTTTTTGGTACAAAAGCAAAGAACTCTTATAGAACCTTAGATTTATCACATGTTATACGGAGCAATGCCCAGTCCTGCTTTTTAGGATCTGTAGCTAAATTTATGGCAGCTGGACAATAATTCTTTGCTTAGCTTCAAAATATACCTCGCATTGATATATGGTCAGTATAGTAGGGTAAGTTCCGAATTATCGGTCAGTTACACATTTTAGGACATATAAGAAAAAAACGATACAATAATAATTATTTCACAAGGAATGATTGAGTAAAAACAACCAACACGGGTTTCATAACTCAACCACTCCTATAGTAAAATAATTTCCCTGTTATCGTTTTTCTTATATGACCGAATATATGGAACTGACCGATAATTCGGAATTTACCATAATGGTGTAAATTGAATTTGATTTCACCTTTTTGAACTCTTAATACTTTATACATTTAAAATATACTGCTATATCTACAAGTAATGGGTATGTTTCGAGTTATTGGACAGTTCCCCATTTTCGGACACGTAAGAAAACGATATATAATAATTGTTAATCAACTTATACTTTCATTAGTATCTAAACCGTTACTTAGCTGAAGAAATTTATAATTGTATATTTAATTTCAAGTTATTAGGTTTTTTAAATAACATTTGAAAAAAATTGTAAAATATCTTGATTAATTAATTTTTTTTAAATCAAAATTTGAGTTTAATATAACAGCTGAAAAATCTATACTAATAATTTCCTTAGTGTGTTTATTTATTTATTTATTTGGTGTCCGCTTTTACTCGACGGGTATTAAACCTGAAGAATGTAACTATGATACGCACGGGAATATAATTGACTTGATATTTAAATTCCACTGCTTTTATTCAATTTCTAAATGTATTTTATTTATAAAATAAATTAGACTGTGAAGAAAAATGAATTTTATTTGAATTCACCACAAATAACCTAACAAAGGGTAATGAATTACTATTGTAGACCTGTTATTTTTAACGGGCAAAAACACTAGTAATAAATAAACAGTTAAACACCCTTCGATAAGCTGTTTTTTATTATTAATAGTTGTGTAAACAATAGCCATGTAACTTCTTCCTATATGAGTTTCTTAATATAAGTGTGTCATACAGACGTTCATCCACATAGTTCAATTTTAAAATTCAATGATGCGTGTATGTGGTGAAATTGAATCAAAATTGAATGTCCAAGAATGTGGATATATGAATCGTTGGAAGACCCACATTTTGATGAGATCTACAATTTTTTTAGAGCCCCCTGCCAGAAGAAGCAGACTTTCTTTAAATAATTTGCACAAAATTGATGATGAATAATGAGCTCATCGAGTCAAAGTTTCAAATTGTTCCGTTAGGCCATGCTTGTTATGCAGACAAGTGAATGTGTTGCGGATTAATTATTATTTTCTGATCCGATCTATCGAAGTTTCTCCATCAATCTCAGTGACGATAAGTTGGTTTGATGATAGCAAAGTATCTTCTAAACTTGATAAATGGTCAAACAATATTCCAAACTATGACCAAATAATCCAAACTATTTAACGTACAAATTTGACTGAGGTGAAATAATTACCTTCTTGACTTGCAATCCATAATTAAACTGCAGAGAATCACTTTGAAGCAATTGCATAAACCTTATATAAGGTTAAATTATAACTATAATGTCTGTAACAACTAATATTGATGTTTTATTTTATATATTAAGAAGCAAACTATTCAGATTAAACTTTAACAAAAAAATTTCATCAAATGGAAGACGTTCGTGATACAAGAAAATTTTTGTTACAGAAACTTCATAAGTAAAAAATGTCATGAAAGAAAATTACTGGCAACATTCAGTACAAAATTTTTCCATTATTGGTCCTCCTGGTGACTGTTTTTTGCTTACGTGTGTGAAAGTCCATTCAAATTCTATCTTTCTATTCTCAAATTAAAATTTTAAAGTTGAATTTCGGTTTTTTGATTGCATAACAAATGTTACAAAAACCTTTAAATGTTTAAATCTTACCAGACATCTCTCTCGTTTACATTTTTGTTCTATTTCCAGGAGTGACTCAGCATTTGTTGCAATAAGTGCATGCTTTACAAACACATCGTGACGTGTGTATTTATTTACTACCTACACCAGTGATTGATGTACTAGTACAGACTGGGTATGTACTAGTACAGACTGGGTATGTACTGGTACAGACTGGGTATGTACTGGTACAGACTGGGATGTACTAGTACAGACTGGGTATGTACTGGTACAGACTGGGTATGTACTGGTACAGACTGGGTATGTACTAGTACAGACTGGGTATGTGTTTGCAATTTCAGCAACATTATCTTTCTGTGTAACCTGAATGCAAAAATGAAGATAAATCCTCATTTAGGCTAAGTATACTGACCTAGTAAACAGATCCTGATAAAAAACTCTCTAATTGTAAATAGAATGTAATATATTTATTCTAATTATGAACAGTTTGAAGGAATAATGGAGAAATATATAGTCCTTCCGTTTATTTTAAATCGATGAACATCGAATGAATTTAAACTTTTGTTCGTAAGTTCCTCCATTATTCTCGGTAGCTAATTATGTTTCTCCTCATCCAGAGGCTACGATCATCACTTTGTAGGCATTCATTAGTAGGACACATTCCAAATTGGTTTGTAGGCAGCCTATTTTCCCAAACCATTTTTAACTCCCACTTCATCGTAAGAATAAAAAATGAGCTGTTCACCCTTTCTATGAGGCCGAAAAGAATTATTTTAGAATAGTTGCAGCTTAATGAGTGGGTCGGTGAGACTCAAATTGCAAAGAACAATCAGAGGCCAAGTAGGGTTATTTTGAAAATTCTCCTTTAAACATATTGGATACCTCGGGAGAAGAGGATCTATCTACCGGTAAAACGAAAATTGGCCGAAACCAAATTCTCTGAACCGGATTTTTCGAATACGAATTTGCCGAAACCCAAATTACAGAGAATCCGCTTCGACGAATTATTTTCGGCAAATTTGGCTTCGGCCAATTCGTTTTCGAAAAATCAATCTAGACATCTACCACATAGGCAATTTATTCATTAATTTTCCAGTACTGAGAACTACTACATTAAATACTAACTACATTAAATACTTACTACATAAAATACTTACTACATTAAATACTCACTACATTAAATACTCACTACATTTAACACTTTCTACATGCATGTCTTTCGGCACTATTTCGCTCCTCGTGAGTAAATTGGATCACCAGCCAGTACTTGACTCCTGCAGCATACAACTATCTCTGGAAATCCTTAAATTACTATTGCTATTCACGTGTTATTACATGCAAGTAGACAGACAATATTGCGTGATTCCTCATGTCATTGATCGTTTAGAAGTCTTACGTACGCCACTTGTGCTTAGAAATTATATATCTTTGATATTACAGCCTAAGTGTCCCGTTCTCTGCGATAAACTCCTCGTCAACCAAATAGGAGTTACTTTTCCTTGCCAAGCGTATGGTATTCCTACGGGAAAAGTTAGGATTCTTACTCCTGAATCCTTGGTCTCCTGACCACCTTTATGAGCTTCACTTCATATTGTTTTAGGTTAAAATTATGAATTTACTTCTCCTTCTTTGCAAATAAGTTGATAATATCGCATGTTCGCGAGTATTATTATGAGTGGAATAAAGTAGTGGTGATGCCAAGCCGTGAAAAGGAGCATTGGTTTAATGGTTTCTGAAGTTCTCTGGACTCACGCTAAGTGCGTCGTAATTCGCTACACTGTTCGGGTAGCGGCGATCTTATTGGAACATTAAAACATGACTTCTTTTCTTATTTTTGCACAGTAGAAAATTGTAGATGTGTTAGTATAGTATATATATGCACTGATAATACCCTTTAAAAACTAACTTCATATTTGAATAATGAACTTTAAAGAATTCACCATTTCCTTCACTAAACCAAAATGAAGATCATCTTAGAAAAATTTAAGAAATTATTTGTCATTACTTGAATTAAATAAAACTTATAGAATAGAATCTGCAAGTCTATATATCTACATTTTAAATATCATGTAACATATAATATCAGATTTGTATCAATCAATCTATTCGACATAATCGGAAGCAATCCTTTCTGTAGCAAAAATATGAGAACTTTGATGTTTTCAATCTGCAAACTATGTGAGAATTAAGAACAAACAGAGTACTTCTGATGAAGAGCTGCCTAGACTTCATAAAGACTGCCTAGACTTCTAAAAGACTGGGTAGACTTCTAAAAGACTGCCTAGACTTCTTAAAGACTGGGTAGACTTCTAAAAGACTGACTATACTTTTCCAAGACTGCTTATACTTATTAAAGACTGCCTAGACTTCTTATAGACTGCCTAGACTTCTAAAAGACTGCCTATACTTTTCCAAGACTGCTTATACCTATTAAAGACTGCCTAGACTTCTTATAGCCTGCCTAGACTTCATAAAGACTGCCTATACTTTTCCAAGACTGCTTATACTTCTTAAAGACTGCTTAGACTTCTCATAGACTGCTTAGACTTCTTATATATTGCCTAGACTCCTTAAAGACTGCCCAGACTTCTTATAGACTGCCCAGACTTCTTATAGACTGCCCAGACTCCTTAAAGACTGCCTAGACTTCTTATAGACTGCCTAGATTTCTTAAAGCCTGCCTAGACTTCTTATAGACTGCTTATACTTCTTAAAGACTGCTTAGACTTCTCATAGACTGCTTAGACTCCTTAAAGACTGCCCAGAATTCTTATAGACTGCCTAGACTTCTTACAGACTGCCTAGACTTCTTATATAGACTGCCTAGACTTCTTAAAGTCTGCTTAGACTGCTAAAAGACTCCACAAAGTCTTAGATAAACAACAAAAAAAGTCTATTGAACTCCAGTCTAATGGTGGATGTATTTGATATGAATTAGAATGTTGTAGAAACTAATCATCGATACATATAAACATATCTATTATTTATATATGAATACAAAGATAGACGAAGAAAAAAGTAACCACTTTTAAGCATACAACAACCAATGAATTCATATTAACACTCTAGATATGAATAGCGTGTTTTAAAACAAAGACATTTGAAAATTATATTCAACATATTGCGCGCCATTGATGCGAGTATCTTGAGTGACTCTCAATATGTAAATTTCAATGGAGGTGTCACTTGGGATGGATGTTTACGCACTTTTATTAGGGCTACTTTGGGAGACAGAAGTCAAACACCGGCCAGTGGACACGAGTCGCTACTTACTCCCCGGAAAATGTTATTGTTATTACCCCTGTGAAATATTATAATTTAATATAATAATGGGCTTTGTATGCTAAAATATTGGAATTTATAACTAATTTCTAATAGAAAGTAAATTTTATGTTTTTTAACTTAGAACCAAGAAAGTCGTTGATGTTTTTTGATGATTGAACATTGATGAATCTGATTAATTCGTTAACCCGTACACGGTTGCTCAATTTTAACTTTGCTGATGTGCCACATCTACAGATTGCTGTCCCAAAATAAGGCCACCCTCCATGTACGGGATACTACAATTATTTTTGCTAATTTCATATACAGAATTAGTCTACATTCACCGCGTAATCATACTCCTTTGTAGCAATAGGAACTTCACATCAAACACAAAAGTATGATTGAATTAATGGCGACTGTAATTCCTATAAATCTCTATAACAAAAGAGTAAACCTCATTAATAATTTGGCCATAAGAACTACGCAGATTCAATTAGTTGATTGAAATGATGTCCTAATCAACTCTCTCATTATTCTCAATTGTTTGCTTAAATCGCCCTATATTGTCCTTTGAATACAGTTATGAATATATTCTTTTTCCTTAACAATTTAAATGTTATCTTATAGTTTGTTGATAGCTAAGGGTAATATAATTTACAGTCGTGGATAGGGGCTGTGAATCCGCAGTTAGGCAGCGCGCTAGGCAAATAAAGGGGCCCAGAGTAGTTCAGCGCAGTTACGCCGGAGTAGAATAAGCCCCCAAAGCGGTCAGTTTGGCTCCCACGCTGCGCTCTCGCTGCGCCTTGACTGCAATGATGACTACCCCGATCGGCTTAACTGCTGTCTCGAACCTGCTCCTATTTTCACTTGGGAGGTGACCAATTTATATTTCACACTCTAACTATTTTCCTAGTTTGTTAATATAACGTATTTAAATTTTGGTAAATGCATAGATAATTTCCATTAGCAATATCTGAAATGATTATTATTTATATTATATACTATTTGTATTGTAGTATATAGTTTTGATTTTTCTTCTTATATTCTTTAGTTAATGACGCGAAAAATTCCAAAATTGGCAAGAACTAATAAAAAACATGATTTAGAATTATAACTATATCGTTTACCAACAACAAAAATTATGCCTACTAAATTGATTTCAAATCTGATTTATTTATACGTCGATTGAAATATATCCCAAACAATATATAAGAGATAAATTAATTGTAACAATATTAGACGTACCACAAGAGATAGGTTTGATAGTTCAGTATATCACTATAATTAGACAGCGCATGCATCATAATTATTTTTCAAATGACAATTATTGACTCCTTGCATGTCTGCTAAATTACATTATGTGTCTACATTGAATTAACACAGCTAGGGCAAGCTCTTAATTATCGGTCAGTTCTCCATTTTCGGACACGTAAGAAAAAACGATATAATAATAATTATTCAATTTTTATTTCGTTTTTTCTTACGTGTCCGAAAATGGGGAACTGACCGATAATTAAGAACTTTCCCTAACACAAAAAATGGTGATTGAGAAACATTGAACAAACATAGGCTTTTAAATATTTCTCTTCCTATTTTAAATAGTTTGGATTAGAAACTGTAAGGGAGACTTGATCACATCTTTGATCTCCTTATTGTTTGTAAACATTATTGATAGGATTTAAAGGTTCATTTTCATAGATAACGATATCTAGTTAAAGTCATTATAAACACGCACTACTACAGAATATGACAAACTCTATATTTTAATGGAATATAGTGTGTCTGTCCGAAGCCTTTGATAATTATAGAGGAAAACTAATAATTTGTGATCGGGCGTAAAAACAATTCTTACAGAATTATTATTCAGAAATTCTTATTTTGAAAAACAAGAATTTTCATGATAACAAAACAATCCGAACATTTTAGTTAAAAAATCATATAACAAAATATATATATATTTTAAATAATCAGGATAATTTTAGAAATAACCAACAATTATTAGTATCCACTTTGTGACGGGTAACTCACTCTATTGTTAATTATATCAGCTGTTAAAATATTCTCCATTTGGCAAAGTTAAATTCATCACTGTACAAACAACCCATAACGAATTCCGTACAACAGAGTGTGCCGAATACACAATTAAGGAGTAAAATCGCTGACAAAGCACTTAAAGCTCTAATAGCATTCTTTTAATTACTTACTCGACAAATAAGATTCTCAATTAGGAGTTCCTTTATTGGGGTTCTTTTTATCTTTTCCAAATCTAATTCATCAGCATAGAGTCGTTTGGAAAATGTTTTCTCAGATTTACCAATCCAAAGAAACACAAGAAATACACAGAAAATATACTGTATAATATTTTATCAATATTATGATCCTATTGAAATAAAGGATCTCTGTCGGGTTTATATACATGGAGTATATTGAGATTATTTAGACGATATTTAAAAAGCGAAAACTGTCCCTAATTTCTATTACACGTATACGTTGATCTTTAAAAAAAAACATTATCAATAAATATAGTCATTGTCGAGGATTACAATTTCAAATTCACTTTGCTTTTCAACAAAACAGACATTGAAGAATATATGAGACTATCATATATTTTGTTTAATCTCCAATATTATTTAAAGAAAGATCATACTTCCTCTAAAGCAGTGGTCCTTAAAGTGGGATCCGCGGCACCCCTTTGGGGCCTGGAATGCTTATAGGGGATGCCTAGCTGGTATGGGTGTTTCTTATGTTTTTATAATTTCAGTTCTCGCTGTTTGAATGCAGAGTATACATGAAGTACATTTGCCATTTTCTAACATTATAGAAACCAAATATACTATAATTGTAGCTTTTCAATTTATTTCAATGCAATACAATGCTCAGAGGGTGCCCGAAAAAAAATACCTTAAGAACCACCGCTCTAAGACGATAACTGGAAATATTGTATTTTGTGGTAAATGAATATGAGTGATATTAAGGTGATAAACAATTATTATTCACATTTGCTAAGTGCTTCAAAGTGTTAGCGATAGTTTAACTAAAGTAGGTTTAAAGTACACAAATTGATAGGTGCTATAAATATGAGAAATGTTCTACATGCACTTTGCTAGAACTCTAAATAGCACCATTAGTACACACATATGGTCATGTACAGCAAGTGATGTTTAGAATAATTACCAACTTGCTTTACCGAATGTCAACATCGATTGAATTTCTGTCTACTTCAGATCGATGTTATAATACTTTTAAAATGGACATCATAGTTTCTATATTTTGTTCATGATTATAGGGTTCAAGAATATATATATTTGAAGTTAAGGCTTCTTAATTGGTAAACCATCTATTGGCAATGATAACAAATCAATCTTTCTAATAATTTGATGAGGAGCAACAGAGATATAATCTTCAATATACTAAAAATTATTTCCCAATATTGTTACATTATTTTACCAGGGATATTCGAACTCAAAACAATCTGCAAACTTCATGATATTTAAAACTATAACTTGTTATTTAACATCAGCTCTGAAAAAACAAATCGTTCCATCTCCCAACTTTGTTTTCATTTACATTTTATTTCCAGTTTCTACAGAGGAACTTTTCGTTCCGTTACAAAAAGACTCACGTGCGCAACGTTTTCCAATCGGCTGCCTTGTTCTGATGATGAATATTTTCTTTGCAATCAGGATGTTGCTAACTTGATTTGTGTAGTCGAGATATTCTCTTTGGAATGACAGTGCGATGAGGATTGGGAATTTGAATTAGATTCCTGTAAACTGATTAGAATTTTACATAATAATCTAGTGCTATAGGAAAAAAGCAGAAGATATTAAAGGTATTGTATTATATGTATACGAATACTAATTACTGTATTATAAAAACGAATGATAACGTGAAGTCTACTTGTAATGCAAAGCAAATCGATATAATAATTGTAATCATTAATTTTAAATATTTTTTACTAATTGGACACTGCTACTTCTTCTCTGTGACACCATGCATTCACACAAAAAGACTAATGTACACGAAAATGTGCCATATTTAAGCTACAATACAATATATATTGAGACAGCATTGTCCCAATATTGTCACAACATTGTTACAATATTAACACAACATTGTCCCAATATTAATACAACATTGTCCCAATATTGTCACAATATTATAACCTGGGCTCATACTCTTCGCTTTACAAACTCCCATAATATATAAACAGAGGAAGATATTCTCCTATCATATACGTGTTTTCTTCTTAAATAGTACAGTATAGCAGCACGCAAAATGTCATCCGAGGCATCAGTGCAATATTAATGAATTCCTCACCAGACAACAGCCAAACTGATATCAAACATGCAAAGATTTTACGTCGAAAACACCAAAAGTGCGAAATGAATACAATTTACCGAGGCTAAAAATGGTACATTAGCATATCACATAGTGAGAGGTTTGTCACACTCTTCTATGGATTAAATGTCAGGTAAATACCGTGCAGTGGTACCTACTGAAAACATACGCCATTCTTTTGCTATTTATGTATATTTATAGCATTGAATATTTAACATTAGTCGTTTAATCATGAAATATGAATTATCTGTATTATTGATATTACTTATTCACAACGAATTTACATTTGTTTTACATGTTCAAAAAACATCATTTTACAATACAATAAATATTAAATATTAAATTCGATTATTTTAGATTATATTTTAATTAAATTACATTATTGGAAACAGAGTTAGTATTTTAATTAGGGATCTATTCACAAAATCTAATATGAACTGAACAGTGGTAACACATATCCAGTCAACTTTTTTCATTGGTTATAATGTGAATAGTAACAAAATAAATGCAACCTGAATTAGTGATTTCGATGATGAAATTTCTAAGGTTGGGAATCAATTGGAAAAATGCTTTCCAGAGAGATGATTAGTATGGACGAGACACATACATAACATACATACATAAAAGAAATCACAAAAAATTGTTAGATAGGGAAAATGAAAAATGGGTAAATGTACATTTTATAAGGCAACATTTTTACAAATTTATTATCAAGTTAATAGTTATTTATAGTAGCTTATTCAATTATGTTAAATTATAATTGATTGTACGTGTAGATCAAGTTGTTATTATCGGTTGAACATAGATTGCAATTAAATATATTAAAATCAACATGAGTAAGCATATTCTGTTTCTGTAGAAATTGAAGCATCTATAAGACATAAGTCACCATTGGTGTCAGTCACAATATTTGAAATCTCTTATTAAGTCATTATGTGCAATCCAATCGCTTATTAAGTCATTATGTGCAATTATTTGCGATCTATTTAGATACGACTGAATCTGTCAATCAGATCTGAGTGACAACGTAGCCATTCATCCGATGTGACGCTGAAGACTTTTGATGGTCTGTAATTTAGATGTTTGGCTGTTGATAGGTCCCATCTCTAGATGGTTATTATCACACATTATTATTATTCATGGTTATTATCACTTTAATTGTGCTCTGACTGATTTTATCCACTCATGCTGTCTTCTCCGGTGAGATGAGTTATTACGAATATTATTACTTAATTGGTAGTGACTATACAGTATAAGTTCAGAGTTATTGAAATATTTTACATTTTCGAATTATTTTTATATGCAAAAGGGTCGAAATGGTAGAGAGAACGTACCTTATCTCTTAGAATTATCGGAGTAATGAGTCTCATCACTTATCATTCAGGAAACCTATTTCTATTTCGACATTTAGTGCTTCATAGACCCTATATTCGTTGTGTCCGAAATAACTAAGAAAAATCTTCGAATCAGTAGATAGATCCCAATTACCATATTTGCCCTTTAAGCAGGAAAAGAAACCAATTCCTTTACACCATAATATGTGTTGTTCTATAATTGTAAATATTTTCTATTATTAAGTATATTTGTCTTAAGATCTTGACGTGGTTAAAAGATATCAAAATACTTTCCATTTACGAACACAAAAAACCTGAGACGTATTCGAAAAGATTCCTTGCAGAACCTTTAACTGAACCGTTCTCATTAATCAACCACCTGAATTGCCCCTAATAGGGCATATCAACCAACCATCGAAACCAAACGATTCTTTGAGTTTATAGAACAACCAATTTTGTTGATAAATCACGATAATACGAATATAGGATGATGTTCAGTCTGACCGATTCTCTTGGTCACCCAAGCATTGTGACCTCTAGTCAGGGGATGTCCTACGGCTTTTCCAATACAGAATAAATGACTATGGATGCAGAGCAACACTTTAAGCGAAGAAATACTTATTGCATGATAAATAAAACATGCTTAGTGTCTTGTTCAGAGGAAAGCATTGCACAGTTTAAATGCTCTCCTTATTAGGCATAAGATGCACAAGTTGAGTCTCAGATTTATGTATTGTAGTCACATTAAGTCCGTCATAGAGCTCGTGTGGTCTTATTTACAGTTTTATGCTTTACATTTGTTGCGGTTCAGTGAAGCGGAGGAATCTTGGGTAGAATTACCGCCTTGTATGGCTATCCTTTCGAGAGAATATATATCTTTATATCTATATCAAATTACAATATAAGATATCGCTTGATGAACAAAAATACAGATTAGATAAACAGAATTTGAAATCATGTTAATTCTTGAATATGTAAGTTAAATTGCATTCATATAACCCTCACTTGTTTGAATTACAGTTAATACTAATATTATTACCTATAATATATATATATCATATATAAATAAGGTTCCAATTAAGAAAAATAACAATATTTTGGTTAGCCATAAAATATTAAATTGAAGCCAAAAGTTAAGACGGGGCTAGAAATATTACGTTAGGACCCTCCCTATCTTCGATGGCCCACCATAACTTTCTACTCTAACATCAGGATGGCCCTACTTAATGTACTTTAGTTGTGTGCATGTTTACTAAGTAAGCCATGGCATGCCCCACCATAACTTTCTATTCTAGCATCAGTCAGTCAACTGTGCACCACCTTCAGTTCCTCCCGGACACGCGTGACTGTTTTTAGCATCTTTAGGAATTCACGAAGAGAGAAAAGAGATCAGGAGTGAGAGGGAATTCCTGAGTGGATTCTTGTCACGAGTTGAGACTTTATGTTGCACCCAACTATAGGTGCAGTGCACTAATTTGTACTGGGGTATTGGTTGCTCTGGTTTGAACTGAGGTATTGGGTGCACTAAGGATACAGTGCACTACTTTGTACTGAGGTATTGGGTGCACTAAGGATGCAGTGCACTGGTTTGTACTGAGGTATTGGGTACACTAAGGATGCAGTGCACTGGTTTGTACTGAGGTATTGGGTGCACTAAGGATACAGTGCGTTGGTTTGTACTGAGGGATTGGGTGCACTAAGGTTACAGTGCACTGGTTTGTACTGAGGTATTGGCTGCACTAAGGATACAGTGCATTGGTTTGTACTGAGGTATTGGCTGCACTAAGGATACAGTGCACTGGTGTGTACTGAGGTATTGGGTGCACTAAGGATAAAGTGCACTGGTTTGTACTGAGGTATTGGCTGCACTAAGGATACAGTGCACTGGTTTGTACTGAGGTATTGGGTGCACTAAGGATACAGTGCATTGGTTTGTACTGAGGTATTGGGTGCACTACGGTTACAGTGCACTGGTTTGTACTGAGGTATTGGGTGCACTAAGGATACAGTGCACTGGTTTGTACTGAGGTATTGGGTGCACTAAGGATACAGTGCACTGGTTTGTACTGAGGTATTGGGTGCACTAAGGATACAGTGCACTGGTTTGTACTGAGGTATTGGGTGCACTAAGGTTACAGTGCACTGGTTTGTACTGAGGTATTGGGTGCACTAAGGTTACAGTGCACTGGTTTGTACTGAGGTATTGGGTGCACTAAGGTTACAGTGCACTGGTTTGTACTGAGGTATTGGCTGCACTAAGGTTACAGTGCACTAGTTTGTACTGAGGTATTGGGTGCACTAAGGTTACAGTGCACTGGTTTGTACTGAGGTATTGGGTAGTGGAAGTTTTTAGCAGGGAGTTTGTTAATGTGGCACAGTGTACTTATAGCTACATATTGTTTTAGTACACCAATTACATTAACCTGTTCATTATCTATCACTTTATATTGGTGCATTAGGTGTACACAGAGAGAAATTTATGTTGGGGCCATAGAAGATTAAGAAGGGACCCATCTTATAGTCTTATAATAAGGCCCCAAGTTTAGAATGTTATTGCAAAATTGGTAGCAAAGTCCTAATTACAGGTGCAATTCAATTGTCTTTTGTAAAGTAAACTTGCTAGTTAATTCAGTGTTGCTCTTTAGGTAAAGATCAAAGAGATGAAATAAAGACATGACCTTTATTTTCTTCTCACTAATTACCATTGTTGTCACAGCAGAAAGTAGTAACTGATAAATGTTCAATAATTAAACTGTCTGTCACTCTGTAGAATATGTGACAGACTGCAGTGTGGTGTAGAAATTAATATTTTTACCAATAGTGGATTTAAATGTTCAATTATTATTACTTTTAGTTTACTAATTGTTGCAAATAAAGTATGAGAATTTGATCAAACGTTTGATCATTACTACTTTTGGTTTACTAAAATGATGGAGACATATAATTTGTGTAAAAAATACGTAAGATATAGACTATATTCCTAAAAAATAGACACTTATTGCGAGGTTATAATTAATAGAAACTCCAGAATCTACCTATTAAATATGGCACATGTTAAATTCATCATGATCTGATTTACATACAATTACCTGAACACGTGAATAAATACACAGTCATAAAAAAATCACATTCATAAAAATATTTCAATTAATTAAATTAGTTAAAACGTTTGTCTTTTGCACTCTATATAAACTTAATTATAGGAAAAAGATCCTAGTTTAAGAGTGATGTAGTTCAAGCGAACAAAAATCGATAAAGACAATACGATTAGATACATATAACATACATATATATATTATTTGTGGCTGTAATTGATTTTAACTTAAAAAAACGACAGCCGCAATTGAATTTCTATGAATCCACTTTAATTTCTCTCTGGGCAAGAGAGAGATTTCAGTTTTGTTCCAAGTTAAAGAGAAGTTTCTTCTTCATCTTCTACGGCCCCACCACAGCTTCTTTCCCGGGTAGAGTATTACTTGCTTGAATGATTAGATAGCCTGACATGATTGTCCATTCCCACCCATTTTCTGATTACGTTAATTACTGTTATTTCTTTCCTATGTTAATTGCTTCTTTGCATGAAGATTCGCTTTACCATTCATTGAGTAGCTAACGAATCGAAACCGATTGACCGATAAACAATCGTGACTCCGTGAGAACATAGGCTTGCGAAAATAGAACATAGGAATACTTAGCTATATGTATATATGTATTATAGAAGATAATATCCCCGGACTCTTAATCACAATCTGATCATCGGTGATTAAAAAGATTATCTGTCTAAATGTAATTTTGATTTATCATAGAATACTTCAGTTTGTCGATCTAATTGAACATTCACAAAATATATTTAAAGTCGGAATTTATCAAAGCATTAAAATACGATCAATATTTAAAAATCGTAACTATTGACAATAATATACGATCAGACGATTATATTTTCCCCGTCCTAGTATACTCCGTTTCATCCAATGACGGATGTTCTCCAATTTGGTAACATTCGATAATTTCGACAGCAGACAATCTAAATAAATAAGATGTGACTGGAGAATTTCTTCTGATTGTGGACATTGTTCGAGTCTCTGTTTGTTCGATATTGTTCGAGTCTTTGTTTGTTCGATACTGCAACAGAGGCACAAATTCTGACGGCTAGAAATTATAGCCTCAGGGAAAAGGAATGTAGGAAGAAAGTACTCGAAATTGAAGCATCGGATGCAAGCATGCAGTGTATGTCTATGAATTTCTTTCCATCTTCTTATAGAATGTTTCTCATAAAATTATTCTTCAAGATACTTTAATATTTAAAGATGGAATTAAAAGATTTTCAATATAGATATCGTTAGGCATCCATGAATTTTTAAACAAAATATAATTATATTTTTTGTACACATTTTACAAATAAATATTTCCAGCAATTTTTAACAAGAAAATAGAAAAAGATCTCTATTTTGTCTCATTGTTCCATTTGCATCTTGTGATGATTCTGTGTATATTTTAGTGTCTATTGTATTTTAATTTACTTATTTAGAGTGTTTGCAGGTCCACTTTTTCTATTAAACCTAGGATTGAACTACTTTCTGCTTTTTCTCTAAAATAAAAAATCCTACCCTAACAATGGTAAGTAAATTTTAACCATATGAGGAACTCTTAGTCAGCAAAATTTCGTTCATCAAATTATGAAATCGTGTTACTCGATGTGTAAATAAAATGTCTGTAGAACTTTAGATAAAGGAGTAATGTCTGTAGAACTTTAGATAAAGGAGTAATGTCTGTAGAACTTTAGATAAAGGAGTAGTGTCTGTAGAACTTTAGATAAAGGAGTAGTATCTGTAGAACTTTAGATAAAGGAGTAGTGTATGTAGAACTTTAGATAAAGGAGTAGTGTCTGTAGAACTTTAGATAAAGGAGTAGTGTCTGTAGAACTTTAGATAAAGGAGTAGTGTCTGTAGAACTTTAGATAAAGGAGTAGTGTCTGTAGAACTTTAGATAAAGGAGTAGTGTCTGTAGAACTTTAGATAAAGGAGTAGTGTCTGTAGAACTTTAGATAAAGGAGTAGTGTCTGTAGAACTTTAGATAAAGGAGTAGTGTCTGTAGAACTTTAGATAAAGGAGTAGTGTCTGTAGAACTTTAGATAAAGGACTAGTGTCTGTAGAACTTTAGATAAAGGTGTTGTGTCTGTAGAACTTGTATAGTGTTGAACATGAAAACAATAGTTTCTCAAAAAATGTATGCTTTTTGTCGACATTCTAGAGTAATATTGACAGTTTCTTCTTCATTTATAATTAAAATTATAATTGAAAAAATTAAAATTCGCTCTTAGGAACTCAAATCAATAAAACTCCTTTTTTCATATTAATAATCATAACAATAATTTATTAGCAGTTCGTCACTGTACCAAAAAAATATAAGTGAAAAACAGATTGCTGTGACGTTACATGATATATATGAAAAAATTATAATATTGTGGTAAGAGAATTCATATCGCATCAGAGATTCAAGAATAAAATAGACTTAACTTAAACTAACTAAAGAACTTTGTTTACAATGCCGCGGCACTCGATCTAGTTTTTTGTCCCTCCCATTCCGGTTGACTATCTCATAAATCCGTCCCTACCAACTAACTCCATCAACTGGTAGAAATTACTCACCTAGTTTATGGAGTTATTTTTGTTTGTCTCCAATTCAAAGAGATAAGAAAGAACTCACACCATTAAAAGGCTCATTAGCTCTAAAATAAACACAACAATTTAGTGGCTTCACGTCAGTCTGATCTGTGCTTTGGTGGATATTCACTATTTAAGAATATAATGCAAAAGAAAGACACAAATTCGTTTAATATCCTCACTTGTTCATTCTTCGCTAACATGAACTATATAAAAGTTATTGAGAGACAGTACTAGATGGTGAATATTTTCACTCGATGTTGATGCTTAATTTTCTTCTCCCACTTTACTAAAGTTTTTTAATATTGCCCAACTTATTTCAAATTAGAATCTATAAATCGTGCACAACAATGACTATTAATCTAAGTGTTTGATTTCCGTGTCCGTGTTTTTGATTCTCCTTTTGTTTATCTTCTTCTTGTTGTTTACCAGCAACCCAAAGATGACTGGTGAGTATTTGCTCTCCAGGTGAATTCTGCCAATCAGAGCCACTCTTCACCTCGAAATGACAGGTGAAGGGAGAAAATGTTTAGATTGAAACGTAGGTAAAAATTAGGATCACTGATCATCGGATTTTGCTCGAACATCAAAATAAATAATAAAAATACCATTCGTTAAATTATTAGAATAAAATTCAATTGACACTTATCACAAATATCTCATCGCATTTCGTCATACATTTCCGACGATAGAGACAGAATCTATGTTACTTTACCATAAAATTCCATCAGTAATTACCGCCGTAATCGATAATAACACACGATCTGCCAATTATGAATTTAACGATTGGAATTTGAATTGGGGAATGAAATGATCGACTTTTGTAATTTAGATTTTAGAGTATAAATTTGTGATGTGTCAAATAATTCACAGAGTATGAAAAACAATGTTTAATTTTATTTTATTCATATTTCCTTATTAAAAGACCATGTAAAAAGTATTTCGAATATGCATTTGTTTTCTTTTATTCAACAATAGGGCTTTAAATTTGCTAAAAAATAATCTTTTCTCTGTGAATTATTAATTAATTATATGACAAAATTTGTAATATTGCATTTGTATTAGGCCAGATCAAATAAATTCACTATCACCACAATGTTTCAATATTACTAATTTCTGAAACTCTACCATTCATCACAACTTGTGGCAAAGACACTGAAAAGATCACTGAGGGAAGAACATCAATATCAATTTTGGCTACCAAAGAACCTGAACTATTTTCCGTCATTTCGTGATAAATCAAACCTTTTTTCACTTTTCGTATCCTTCCTGATTCAAATTTTCTTATTTGAGAAGATGGAAACTAAGAACATTCGTAATCTTTGCCTGAGTTTGAAATCTTTCAAATTAAAGTTACCAAGTTCCACAAAGGCAAATATGGAGGAACACCACATTTCCCGAGTACTGCGAGTCTAAATATATCTAACATACTTTATTTCATTACATACAAAATATTAATAATGTTCATCTCTATTTCACATAATGCAGGTAATACTAATTTAATTGCGAGGACCCAATAAAGTTTTTGTGTTATTGTTCGAGTGAAAAGCGATAAATGAACGAAGAGTTCACATCGTATTTTCTCATTGTGTGTCTTTTTTCTGTGTGTACCGTCCCCGCAAGTGACTTTATTATCAACTTATATGCGATTGTTTCAAAGCGCGCAATTAAATAAGCAATATTCTCTTTTTCTTTTAATTACCTACCGAAACAATATAAGACGCTGAGAAAATACTTCAGCAAAACAATGACTAACAAATGGGATTTTAATTGAGTCTATTGTTTTTGATGAAAAGAAGCTCGGGAGAACCTAGCTATAGAACACTCTGCAAAATGTTTATTTGCCTGGAGTCACGATGTGAAATGCCATGAATACATCTTATATGTGGCGAGGCTCTAGGAAAAAAATTGGTCTCGGAACTATCATTGTCGTTTTATATAGATTTTTTTATTAATTAATTAATATATTTATTCATTCAAATAACACCCTTTGCAGTTGATACAGGGCCGAGCCTCCATGATGATCACATATGCTATTATTTTGTACAATTCAGTTAAAGAATTCTGTAAGAGTAACCCAGTTGCCAGATCCCTGAGCTGATGTAGTGATGTCTACATGACGTCATTAGTTAGTCATACAAAGCTAAACAAATGTGCAACCTAGTAGCGAGTTCCCAGAACTCTAACACGGTCTCCAACCTTCCCTTACAGCTTTTCAACGCCATCTAGCTTGTGAGTCCACATCCGTGATAATGCATGGAGTCTGTCACTCCAGAAACAACAAAACTCGACTAAACATCAATAAAAGAGACAGCGAATTATCGGCTGGTGTAACTTTCTCTACCAATCAACACTGCAAATACGATATCTGTAGAGAGAGGTATATTTAGTAGCTCTAGAACTGCATCAATTGACTGTCAGTAGCACTACAAAGTCTGTGACTCTTAACTGTACCAAATAAAAGTTAAAGATATTTAATGCTGACTTTTACAATATATTCAGGACCCAATCTATGAAAGTCCAATCATTGTTTTAGGTTGTTTGTTTTCAACCATAACTGTATGTATTCCATGACATTATATTCGAAATGTGTCTATTTCAGGTACAAGAAGAAACTGACCAACAAATTGGATTGGTTGTCGGCACTGAGTGTGTTTGTACTGCAGGCCTCTCAATGTTTGGTTTGGACTCACTATAAACATGGCAGCACTCTCCTTCTTATTTCTCCCATAGATGGCCTTAGATGATGACTCTCGATGAGGCGTGGTCCAACCGAAAGTGAGAATCTCAGGTAGAAAGCTGTGGTGGAACCTTTGAAAATGGAGTGAACCTTAATTTCAACTGTTTTGTCTTACCTTCATTACTGAGAAGCTGCAGTAATATGATTGCTTTTATATCGGTTGAATCCTTGTACAAATTATTAACATTTAGAGGACGAAATCAGTGCCAGTTCAATTATGAAATTCTGTAATAAAATGAAAATATTAAATTATTAAAGGAGGTTTCGTTTATTTGATACTTTTCATGAGTGTTATCAAACATGCTTCCTATATTATTTATTATTCACTCCTTTGCTATGCAAATCCCCTTTCTTTGGTCTGTGTGCCAATAACGTAAGACTTCATCTGCATTGAATTGAGGCTAAAGTTGCGCTTATTCGACCGCAAAAGAATCCCCACCTCACGCAGAAGGGTTCACCGTAATGCTGTGCAGCGTAACGAAACTATTGACAAATTGTGCCTTTATTCGGTGTGTTATTTTTACGAATGCTATCATTACAGAGGTCTTGTGAGCTCTCAAATTCCATGACAAAAGCAACCTGCTTAGCAATTCAGATTCCTCTCATCAATAAAAATAACACCGAGGCGCTAATGGCGCAAGAGGGTGAACTCTTAGAAATGTATTAGTCTACAATTGTTAAGAAAAAAACTGAATATAAGAACGATGTGTTTCATTAATAATATTTATAATAAAAGTGATTTTCAATTCAAAATGAATACACAACATTTTCAATTAATGAAATTTATCTTAAACATATTTATGTGAAGAATATGATCTCGTCAAAATAAGGTGGAGTATCTCAAATGCAATGGACAACCTTTTACAACAATATATAGACGATGTTGAAATCAATTACATATAATCAAGTGAATCACTGTTCACCTAATGATAAAACTCAAATAAGCTAAATTCATCGAAAAAATGTACGACAAAAAGTGGTGATTTACTTTTTCCCTGAGTAAAGTTCTTGAGATCTGCTCCACATGATCATTAAGAACTAATCATTGGAAATTTGCATATGAATTTGGGGAGGTGCTTCTTTCTGGGGATTTTTTGCGAGATAACTTATTTCAAGAATGGATTACAAAAGAAAGCCACACAAAATTGGAGACTCTGATGAGTATCATCAAATAAATGGAGACCTTAATTATTTCCCTGTTCATTGTTATTCAACTGATTTTAATCGTCTCTGATTGAGAGAATAACTTAACTCGCAGTTTTCAAGATATAACAGTTCACTACTGAATTTTTCATGTCCTAACTAGTGATAGTCATAATATTAACAAATTGATATGTTATTCTAGCTCATGTACTTTTTCTAACTCTTTAACAGACTTCAACCTTACAAAATAGTGTTGTTCGTAACGAAATGAGGAACATATTTTCGAAGAGTTCTCAATTGCATCAATTACGATGTTTATTTTCAAATTAAATCGTGATTGATTGATCAATTTGTCTGAGTGATGACAAAAACCGTCATTTATTTTGAATTTGATCGAAAAACCGTGAGATTGTTAATATGGAACGTGATGTTGATAGTAAAAAGAGAGAAATTGAACAGAATAGTATTAGGACTAGCTATATCCATATGGTACTAAAACTCTTCAATACAGGTAATGTTGTTTCGGAGTAAATTGTAGATGTGAGGGACTGTGACGTGAACCACAAACAAGATAAACATCTAGAAGAATGCTAGACAATTGACTAGGTACAGGACTTATTTTGTCATTAACTGTCGGCTCTCTTCTAGATCTCATCTCTTTGCTCATATTTTAGATGAAGACTTAGAGAGGTAGCCATAAAATTCAACTAAGTCGGTCAAATGGTAATCAAATATCAGATCTAATCTTATTTACTTATATAGTCTTGTATGTTTACATATTTTACACATTTTATTTTCTTTTATTTATGTGGATACACACTAATTACTGAAGAATTTATCCAGTGTTTAGTACAATAGTTGGTAAACTTCAATATTAAAATCCGTCCTTGTTAATTTTGAAAATTAACATTATTTGGATACTTCATATCGTGAAAGTTTACTATTATATACGTATATTGTTTCACCCATGAATCCATTGAACTCTCCACTGCTTCTATTTCGCACTGTGAGACAAAGTTAGCCCCGCCCACTGAAGGGGGCAGTTACCCCCCTTTATTGCCCCCCGCAACACAACATCACAACAGCCCCCCGTAAGGAGTAAACAAAACAAAAATGGCGACCAGTGAAAGTACCGCGTGATCATTTGACCACGGGAAATAGAAACAACAGGCTTTGTAATTATAATACTCTACTATTTTTATATCATTAAATAGAAAGTGCGTGAATTGGTAACTTAGGTAATTAATCTTGTATGATGAAAATTTATGAAAATTGATACTGTATTTCGCTAAAGAATACAGTATATATACAATTAATAATAAAAAATTATTCATAAATGGAAATCGTAAAGCTCGAATATATTATTTATGGAAAGCTCTGAGTTATCGGATTGTTCCACATTTTCGAACATATAATTTTTTGTTTACAAATTTACAAATATTTATTTATAAATTCATTGGAAAAAATAATCGTAGTAATTTAAAGTATAATATTCCAGAAAAATGCATTTAGAAACAATAATCCCATGAGTTTTATCCTACAATCCCGTAGCATGTTTACGTAATATTTACATTGTTTTCCAACAAAATTAATGATCAAAAATAATAATTTGATTTAACAGATAAAAATATTAATAGTTTCCTAAAGATTGATAATGCTGCTACAAAGTCATATACAGTATAATATTCGTTATAATAAAATATCAAAATAGTTCAATTCATCAAAATGTATCATTTGTAAATTTCAATAACAATTCAATAGCAGTTAGCACAAAAATTCATAGATTTAACAGTTGCATTTGCCTCGGTGTTTAATACTTACTTCATACATATAAACATACAGTATGTAAATACACTATATGTACATACAACATACATAAGATAAGTACATACAATAAATACATACAATATATTTACACTATAGAACACATTAAAATAATGAGCAATCCTGCAATCAGCATTTTTTCTTCTTTTCTTCTCCACTCCGTTGTTCCTTATCACAAATAAATGTTTATAGAGGAATATTAGTCCTGCGATCTGCCAGTTTTGATATTTTTATTGGACATCCAGCATAGTTAAATAAGAATTTTACTGATGTGATCTGTACATTAGAACTGCAACTCAAAACAGACTGCAGGTAGCGCCAAACCAGTTCAGTGTTGGTGATTGATGTTCAAGGGGTCTTTGCATACTATGAGGTATAATTTATAGCTAAATAATTATTGATCTTTTGTTAGTATAGAAGGAGTTATTTGGGTATTTGAAAGTACTTTCTTGAAATTGGATTTCAATTTATGGAACAAAAAAAGTAGAGCAAAAAGTTAAATTAAATTAAAGTAAATAATTCAATTGGGGATCATTCTCTCAGTAATTCTAGCTTGAAGACATTTGAAAGTTATTAAACAAATAATATTTTATAACTAAATCATATTTATGACCGAGACACAATTTAATACGAAGTTATTAAATTAAACCTAAACCAGTATACGCTTTACTGCTATTATCACATCCATAGCAACTGTTTATTATCCTCTCTCCATTTAGACTGAACCGCATGGAAGATTTAGTAAGTCAGACTTATCTGCTGCTATCGGACATCCTTAAAGCTATCTGTCTTGTTATCTCCTAGTGTAAAGCTATGTAAGATATTCTACGTCTTTTGACAAGTTTGAGGCAACTATAAAAATCAAATGATTAACAATTCATACATTGTACTTATCAGAGTTTGAACATTTTAAAGAAGAACATATATAGACGAGATCTAATTATTTTGGAGTAGGTAGAATTTAAATTATTTAACAAACATTCAAAGCGAGTATAGGTACATACTTACTTACTATAATACACAAGTGATATAACTTTTCAAAACTTTTAAAAAAACATTTCATAGCTTGTTTTTTAATTGGTAAAACATGAATGAATTACCTCGGGCAAGAAGGGACCGAGGGAATACCAAGGCAAAAAGGATACCAATTTATATATCTTTTCCATAAAATACTGATGCAACACTGAGAATAAAGAGAATTTTATTTTCAATGAAAAACTTTATTTTCAAATTTTGTGGTTTAGGCCATCCTTCCAGCGATCGCGTCATGAAATTCCGCATTAAGAAATTCAATTTCTAACAAAACTGCCTGCATGTATTTTTTAATAGTTAAAAATAAATGGCAACAAAATTATTAAGAAATACAAGTGTCATTCACATACTTTAACAATACCAATTTCAGCTTAAGGCAATAACATTGGTGCAGGTGTTCAATAAAGTAACGATCCCCCAAATTAAATAAGGGAGTATTAGAAGGGAATTATAGTAAATAGTGTGGGGAAAAAGACCTGCTTGACTGATAGGCAGCATACTTCCCGGGGAAAATTAGCGTACAGAAACCAATTTACAGGATTACATACCTATATATGATATCACCACAAAATCTAAAGCAATCTGATTATAATATTTTGATGAGAAGAATTAGATACGGTAATAGGATGAGAAATGTGATGTTAAAATTAGACTACTTGGACTAATGTAATAAAAAATTAGCTAACCTAATCTTGAGTGTGTATGTTTATTTTAATATATTTACCTAATTATACTCAAATTATATTATTTGATATATACTTATCTGCTACATCTTAAACTATAATTTATGTGCCTATAATAGGTAAAATTAATAACTATTTCATTAACTAGGAAATATTCTGTTAACTAATAATAGTTCCCAATATTTTCTTTCACATATTTATATTTAATTGAGAGTATGTATCAATAATGTGAATTGTTAAAATCTATCAACAGCTATTTTTATTTTATAATGCAAATATGAACAAATTGATGTTCATATCTACACTATAGATTATGAATATAACACAACTATACACATTGAAAATACCAATAAAGTATTTACTAGCCCAATCAATACTCAGTTTGTTATTAGTTCTATATCAGTGTGTAGTATTTACTAACCTGTAGCGTGCATTCTGAGTCAATCTAGATATCACGCAGCTCTGAATTAGTAATTAGATTCGACAATAAAGCTTTGGTATGTGTTTTCACATTTATTGCAGCTTGGGAATTATTGTTAAATTTGATGATATAAAATCCAATAACTATTTAATGCCGTAGGGTAAGTTTCGAATTATCGGTCAGTAATCTTTGGTCACGTAAGAAAAACACGATATAATAATAATTATTTCACTAGGATTGGTTGAGTAAAAACAACCAACCCGGGTTGGTTGTTTTTACTCAACCAATCCTAGTGAAATAATTATTATTGTATCGTTTTTTTCTTATATGACCGAAAATGTGGAACTGACTGCTAATTGAGTACTTACCATATATGGTAAAGGACGTATTTACTATTTACACATTTCGTTCTCATAGATGTTCGTCCTTCAATTACAATCTGTATTATTTTATACGCAAGCACACCAATGAACTTTATTTCTTGTATTTAAATATTAAAAGAAGTTGTACTGAAATAATAGCCTATTAACAAAACACTGAATAAGGATAAATGAAAGTTTAAATAACACCTATATTGTATTGGTTATCTATGAACAATTTAGGTTATAGTTCGTGATAATTGTCCAGAGTCTTGATATATAGTTTAGTCCCCGTGAAGAATGGCGATACGGGAACTCAGCACCAGCAACAGTGACTGTGGGAAATAAATTTTAAGAGATTTATAATATTAAACTTGTATAAATTGAAGATTAGGTTAAATTTATGGACTGTAAAAATTAGTAGCATTTTTAACAGAGACAGAATTTAATAATAGAATTTAATAGAATTTAATAATAGAATTTAACAGAATTTAATAATAGAATTTAATAGAATTTAACAAATAGAATTTAATAGAATTTAACAAATAGAATTTAATAGAATTTAACAAATAGAATTTAATAGAATTTAACAAATAGAATTTAATAGAAATTTAATAGAAATTTAATAGAAATTTAATAGAATTTTAACGATAGAAATCTAACAGAATTTTAACGATAGAAATTTAACAGAATTTTAACGATAGAAATTTAACAGAATTTTAACGATAGAAATTTAACAGAATTTTAACGATAGAAATTTAATAGAATTTAACGATAGAAATTTAATAGAATTTTAGGAGTGAAAAATTGAAAACATTGAAAGTAGGATATATATAAAATGAGCCACCTAGTTGCCTTTATTTTTAATTTGGAACATAGTCTTATTATCTTATTATGAATGGAAATATATATACACAAACATAATTAATTAGAGATTCAAAACCAAATTGTGCGCCATGCGAATTAGTCTTACCTAAATCTCTAACAGATAAATCATGCCATAGCCGTCTTCCAGTCCATCGTGTCCCTTTCAGTGCCAGGTGTCCGGTTAACTAACGCCAGGTAACATGCCTCAACCGGCAACCGAGATGGCCTTCCTGTCTCCTTTAGCCCAACATATTTTAGCTAGTCTTCGAGACACGGATGTTTGAGGAAGTTGTTGTTAGTAAGGGATTGTGGAGGTAACTGACCTGTGTCAGCATCAGCTGTTTGAGGTTACCTTAGTCTGGTGGGAAAACCTCAGAACAAAGGTTAAGATTTAGAGCTAACTCGCTGCGCGTCCAATTTGGTTTGAATTTAGACAATAAATAAAAGCGCAACGAGGTAGCTCATATATGTGGCATAATGAATGAATTAAGAAATTAAAATAGTTAGAATTTATAAATGTAAAGGGAATATTTAATTAAGGACATAAACTATTAAAACTTCAAGATATAATATATACACGCAACATATAATGAACAAACAAGATTAGAACAATAATTAAACAATAAACATATATACATAGATGTGTATTTATGTACAGAAGTTTACTCCAATTTAACCATACTTTATGCAGTTATTTCACGGTGCTGAAAATGTCTCCTCATCTACCTGTAACAATAAATATTTAGTGTAACGTTATATTTTCCCACAATATAATTAAACTCCCAGGACTTATTCTTGACGATATCTCTCTATTTCTCACGCCAAATGATCCTTGGAGGGACCCACCCAGAAACCTCAATGAAGTGCTGCTTCATTTCACCTGTTTGTACACATTGAAAAATACAGGTAAACTAATCTTTGTAGTTGATTGATTCGTTGCATTGATTTAATTGATTTATTAAATATTGTCACAGTAAGTTACCAAGATTAAAAATACGAAAAGAGTATTAAAACCAGTTTTATATAATTTGATTGGAAAGATTTATTTATATTCATTATTTATTTTGTATCCATGATACCTGCATGCAGCTATCATGGATACCAATTAAAATAACGAGTGTATAATCTACTTCACTATTTTAATTGGTATCCATGATACCTGCAGTTATCATGGATACCAATTAAAATAATGAAAGATTATTATTCCTATTTTTTATTTATGTGATTGGAAATATGGAGCAGTTCAATAACTCAGAACATTACCCCATGTGTATGAACTATTTTACATTAGGATGTTCAGGTTGTATTTCACTATATGATGTCGCTAACAAATTATAAACATATATGGTAAGTTATGCACAAATTGATTAAAGTTGATCATCATTAAGATGATCGACAGGTGTTTTATTTAATACATTCTCCCGTAATTACTTTGACACCACACCTGCGTTACGTTAGACTTTGCTGGGGAGATAAAAAAAATCCTAAAAGCTTTTCCATATTGATCCAAACATTTTAAAGAGTGGACTAATGTTTGTATAATATTGAAGTTTAGAAGAAGATTTGTCAATTCTTAATTCAATATCAAGCATTAAATCAATAGTAGATGTCAGGTAATTTACACCCATTGATGAACCTTGCAGTGGACTCCTATTTGGAAGAGTAAGGTGGACATGGCGCTCTAATTAAAGGATCCATCACTGGAAAAAAGTACGAGTCAAATTGACTCAAAATATGAGTTTTCAATTTGTCCCAAAACCGACTCAAAAATGAGAGTCAATTTGACTCATCCTAATATTTTACTCAAAAACAAGAATCACATTGACTCCTAATTCATAGTCAGATTGACTGAGGTAGAGTCAATCAAGAAAAGCGACTCCAATGCTGGAGTTTTGCCAGCCTTGACTCAAGCGATGAATCAGGTTGACTCGCAATATTTCCCTATATGCAAAGTACATATGCATAGTCAGTCACTACTATTTCTCTAGTCTGCATTTTGTCTCTTCCAGGCATCAACAAAACAGTAGGAAACCATCACTTTAGATTCAACTTACAAAGAAATTTCAAATCATTTTCAGAATATAATCTAGATATAAAATACCGTCTCAAATTTTATTAACTTGATATTATTCGTATATATGCCATTTCATTAAAGGTTTTTTTTAAGATAATCATGCTTTAATTTAATCGATGGAAATGCTATTCATACAAGTTTAACCGATCTAACTAAAGGTTCCTAGGTATCAGTAATGTAATTATGAGACAGTACATGTCCTAACGGAAGCATTGGCCGTCTTGGCCCATCAACTTCGTGAGCTGTTGTCGCGGCGTGGAGAAACAGGAATCATGAACCGGTGGCCAAACAACAATAAATCTTTGGATTATTGTCGCCTACTGGTAAATTAGAGAGCCACGCAATTTCTGAAGATGATTCCTAAGGGATGAATTAAAAAATAGGAATTTGGGAATTCTAGGTAATATATTTTGGTAATGAAATAGGTATCTATTAACAAAAAACAATTTTGTGTGTCTTATGAACACATCTAACGAACTATAGGTAAGATGTATAGTTCAAGTCATCTACATTAAATATTAGTCCAAATGTCCGACTCATTGACTTCGTGATGCACGATCTGCACACAAAATCCTACCGAAAAATTGAAATAAATTAGAAACTTTAAGAAGGAACAAAAAATACTAATAATAATAATATAGTTTATAGAGAAATTAATATCTAATGGTGACCGTAAAACTGTATTGTATCATTATTCAGATATATTAAATCATTCATTGATGATATATATTTGTATCTCTTGAAGGTATACACAGTCTTATGAAGACACTCCCTCAAATAATAACTATAGTTTATCACTCATTTTCGTCAATTTAGTCTAACCATCGGAAACGGCAGGTGGCAAATAATGATACAAATTTGCAACCTTTCGTTCCTTGTGTTTTGTTGTTGCAATCTATTGCCGCGAAAAATGGAGTATGCAATAAATCACAATTTGATTGCCTTTTCTGTTAAGATTATTATTTGAACGAACAAATAGAATGTAACTATATATATTTTAATTATATATTTTTCAAAGCTATTTTGTTTTCCTAATATTTCATAAGTTCAATTACATTTTTTTGTAAAAAAAATAAAAAAAAATAAAGAAGTGAACCAATGAATTCCCATAAAACTTTGTGTGACGTGAAGTCAGAATACAGTTTTGATTCGAAATTGATTTTAAATTATTGAAAAAATATCATGAATTAGTAATATTTTATAGACTAGTGAGAGATAGATCTGTTTGTTTTTAATTCTAGCACAGTGACGGTATAGTTCAATACTGTCTCCAAGTCAGTGATCAATGTTGTCAAACCACATCACCTCTCTATCGAAAGCTAATTTATCTTGTGTAGTTTTTATTGGTCCAAAGACTGTTCTGTGGACACAGCAAACTCACCAACAATCAACTCTTTGAAACAAAAAATAAAAAAGTCGCCTAATGCTCTGCTGTATTTGGCCACAAAATGTCGCCCAGAACTTAGGCAAAAGTAAACAAGAATTTCAAAGGAAGATGACAGCTATAATGCATTGATTATTACCCGAAAAGAATATAAATATTGATTAGAAACCTATGAAACTATTTATCTTCCACCATTACATACTGCAATACTTTCAAGCAAATTAGACTTTGCTTTATTATTTCCACGTGGCATATCTCCAGATCTCTGCTCATAAATCCTATAAATTTAACGATCTTATCCTCCTTAAAAGACTATAAGTTGTACATTAATTGGTTGAGGAGAAAATGCAGTCGTGTGTTTGAAAGTGAAAACATTTCGTGTGAGAGTCACTCACGAATTAGTGAAGTGCTCTGCAATGTTGACTAACAAACTAGTACTCATTATCTAAAAACGCGTAAGAAATGAAAAAAAGAAACTATCTAATTCCCGTGTCTGTTTCTTCAGTACTGCAACTTGTGAAACATTCTTTTAACTTTTTGAGAATAAATTTTGTGTCAATCAGTGTAAAAATCTTTCCATATTAATGCCACAATTTTGGAGGCTCGGAGACGAAAAGTGCTTGTGTAATCTTATAATTAGAAATAATTAGTAATTATAGGTTAAACCCAACAATAAATATGGTAACTTTATTGTTCCTAAAATGCTCATCAGTACAACAAATTTGAAGGTTGGGAGACGAAAAGTGCTTAATCCTCCAACTTGTGGTTCAGTAATTACTCCCACAAACAAGACGTCAGACGAGACTATGGCAGAATTTACATCAAATTACCGGTTGTGAAATGAGTGATGATTAGCGGGAGCTGTGGCGCCCCGAGGGATGGACACTTATTGGTTGTGGAGGACCACCATTGGAGTAAAATCTTATTGTGAAGATGGAAATATTTTTCAACTGCAATTGCATTTTGGATCTAGTATTTTCATCAGAATAAATGAATATATTGTTTATCAATCAATATATAATTCATATAACTAGATGACCTTCGCAGCTGTATATAACCTTGGCCATCCAATATTTTGCCTTAAGTTTCAGATGACCTTAACCTTAAACTTTATCGTTCACTCTCAAAATCTGTTAAAATGGATCCTGGATACATGACCAATTATCCAACCAATTTACAGGTAATTTGGTTGAATACTTTTTGAGTTATAAATGACCTTGAATTTGACTTTTGACCCGATCTCTCCCAAAATTTAACTAAATAGCTTCTGGATATTGACCAATCATCACACTAATTTTCAGCCAAGTTAGTTGAATACTTTTTGATTTATAAATGACCTTATGCTTGACCTCTGACCTGATTCCCCCTAAAATCTAATAAACTGATATCTGGATATTGATCCATTGTCCTACCAAATTCCAGGCGATTTTGTTGAAATTTGGATGAACTTGACCTTAACCTCTGACCGGATCGGTCCCATTCATCAAATGGTTTAGATATTGACCAATCGACCTATCAAATTTCAGGCAATTTGGTTGAATAGTTTTTGAGTTATGCAAATAACAAGATAACAAATAAATAAACAAAATATCTGCAACGTAAAATATAACCTTCCGCAATCTGTAGGAAACATCAGTTTTCACAAAAAATTTATTGGGTAATTTAAAACCTAATTAACCACCTAACAGTTCAATAATTAATATATAGAAACTCGAGAACATCATTACATTTTAACTGTCCAATTATTATTTTTAAAATTATAAATGTATTATTATAATTTCTGTAGGCAGCTACGTAGATATGGATATGAAAATTAATTGAAAAACTCATTTTAATTGGTCACTAAAAAATTGTAATTTTGAAATATCAATATGTCGTATATGTCTTTCTACCAAAATATTAGAAATTGTAGCATATGCTGAATTATGTTAACCGTTAAGTTATTCTCAATAGATAGGTAGTTTGAATATCCATGTCCAATGAACTATTCCATCCATTCATCATTCTATCTATCATCAATTAAGTTATCTGTCAAATGATGGTCAACAAATTGAATCTAAGTGGCCAACCGCATTGCTATAACATTCATAAACTCTCGCCAAAACCAGGTTTCAATTAAATGAGTTCCAAATCTTTACATATATGTTAGAACTTAAATATGCATTACGAATTATAAAGTATATCTTACATTTAATCCATTGAATTTAGTTCTCTGTATGTATCAATTTGATGATCAGTAATTCAAGCAAATTAGGTAACACCAGCAAAGCATTTTTTTCATTCTTAGAGTTTACGGTGGGTGGTCACTGAGAGACTCGCAATTTGGTTCTCTACTTCCAATGGCCTACAGCAGCATGCTTGTTATTTGGTCGCATGGAACATGCAATTTAATGCGGAGTATTGTTCGAATGATTTGTAGTTTGGGTTATAGAAGAAAGAGAAAATTGATAAGATTTATTTTCATAACTCTTGATTGTAAAGAAGTCATGATAATACACTTATTATAAATCATCATCTTATTAGGGTAAGTTACGAATTATCGGTCAGTACTACATCTTCGATCATATAAGAGAAAACAATATAAAAATTATTATTATTATTACACAGTGCTATCTAATACTTCTGTAACTCGGGTTTGCAGAAGTATTAGATAGCACTGCGTAATAATAACAATTTTTATATTGTTTTCTCTTATATGATCGAAGATGTAGTACTGACCGATAATTCGAAGCTTACCCTATATCCTATTATTTTAAAGAAAGTGTTTTTCCATTAATATAAAAGATTTAATTCTTTTTCTATTTGTTGTCACCTTATCATATCACGAAAGTTTTCAGTCACCGCAAAAAGGTTGTTTGTAAATTAATCATAAGTTCACGAATCATATGAATGAATGAATTCAGCTGAATAAAAACTGCAAGGTAAACCAAACAGATACTCCATATTGATATACACATAAAGATAGATATTGAAGGAAAGATATTCAAATTGAGGACAAATTTGGTTAGTTTGAAATCCACTATAATAGATAACTAATATTATTCAGTACAATTATCAGCACATATGGTAAAGAATCTATTTTAACATTTGTGAGTATTAATTGGATCGAGTATTAATCTGTAAGTGATCCTTTACTCAAGATTGTAAAGATCAAGTACTACCTTAATACTTGATCTAAATGTAAGTGATGTTCAGTTTAATTATAAAAAATATATATATGACTAATGAAAATATTTCATAATGTTAGGGTAAGTTCTTAATTATCAGTCAGTACTACATCTTCGGTCATATAAGAAAAAACAATATAAAAATTATTAGATAGCACTGTGTAATAATAGTAACTTATATATTGTTTTTTCTTATATCACCGAAGATGTAGTACTGACCGATAATTCAGAACTTACCCTAGATAATTACACTACCCCATTCTCTAACTCTGCTCTTCCTAAAAAGCGTAACATACAAAAAAAAAAATTCTCCGCATCTGAACGCCACTGTTATGAAAATTCGGAGCATAAATACCAACAATCGATGGCTTTATCAACAGAAATGTTTTCTTTAGGGATGAATATGGGGGAAGAAGTCGTAACGCTTTGTAGTGATACTAACAAAGCGCTACGTAAGCAGAAAATGCAACATAAAGTACGTAACTGATAACGGAACAACATACCAGTAGATCTTTTCAAATATAACTCTGGGGAAAACAAGTAATAGAATTGGGGCGTAGAGAAAGTGCTGAGCAAGCTAAATTTTACTAGCTTTTGTGACTGAAAAATATGAAATAGCTAAAATGTAATTTGTTCGATGAGTTTTGCCTATCGATCGAGAAGGGAATATTGTTTGCACATACAATAATGCTATTGATTTTGAATAAATTGGAGTAAGTGTATATTTTAGTGTTTGGTTGAAAATCTCCTATATATAATGCAATGCATATTTGTATATAAATGCATCTATGTACTGTATATTAAAATTTATCGAATTATATGTACATCATAAATAATAATTTTTTTATATATAGACTAAATAGTGTTTCTTCTGAATGTACGAATAAATATCGAATAAAAGTTACTAAATTTTTTAGTTTACTCATTTGAAATATGTTTCTAAAGCTATTGTTAATTGACTACTCAGTTCTCACAATGCATCTCTTTAGATCAGACAGTTCGCTGTGTAATATTTCATTGTTTTTTGTTTATTTATTTGATAGTTAATTCAATACTCAGTTATTACAATATATCAATTTAGATCAGACAATTTGTGACACAAAAAAGTTTCTGTCGTCAGTACACAGAGAAGGAGAGGCCAATTGTTGTCCCTGGTATCTTTTGCTGAGCAAGCACTTTCCCAACGCTAAAATCGATGCTTGTGTGTTTATTGGCTATTTGGTCAATCTATAAATATATTATTCTTCATTTTTACATTGCCATGATGATGTTCTGTTTGGCTAAAGTAAATTCTTGTGTATCAAGTATAATGAAAACTCCGGACATAAACAATAATAATATATTTTAATTATAATATTAAAACTAGAACTAACAAACAATTAATTTGACTGAATTTCATTTTTCCTCTCATACTTTTTTTCTTACGACATTATTCATAATAAATATTGCTGATGAATTGATATTGCTGAAAGATTTAAATCTATTGACTTCTAATATACTGAAATACCATTGCAATTGATTTCATATTTTTAGATATAGCATTTCTTACAAGAATTACCATCATTCATTTTAGCTGAAACTGACAAAATCTGAAAGCAACCTCTTGTGAAATGCTGTTCCTAAACAGTTTTGCATCGGGTAACAGCAGTTGTCACTTCTTACTCGATGAGTGAGCAAAACGGTAACTCACTTCCGAAAATAAGAATATAGTAGACATCATTATAATTTTTGTATGGATGGCAGTTATAGTTATGTAAATAGTAGCAGGAAGAAAATTGTTATAGTTACCTCTATTTACTAAACAATTATATATAAAAAAAATGAAAATATAGAACATTCTAGTAGTTATAAATGCGTGGTACAGATATATTGTTAATTCAGCGGCCATATCTTCAGCATAATATTAGCTACGATTCTATTTTCTTCACATAAAATGTATGCTCCAATTAACGTAACAAAAGTAAACCAAGGTAGTTCCTCTGGAAGAAAAAGGCATTCTCTCTCTCACTAACAGGTACGGTTTAATTCAATTTTAACAGAACAGTTTTATTTATTTCGTATGACAATTACTGTGAAGTCAATGAGCCAAAACCAATTAGTGACACCCAATTGAGTGAGAGGGGGGTGTGACATTGAAAAGAGACACACTGCTCAGAAAATAACACTACAGTTAGATTATTAGGTTACCAGGAAGAAAGATTTAAAGTCCCCACTTAATCTTCTATGGCCCCACCATACTTTTCTCTCAAGGTGCATGACAATTTCCCATACATAGAACATATGCATCAATATCATAAAGGCACAAAAACATATCAGGAAATTGCATTTAAATCGTCTCTGCTTATACAGGGGAAATATTTTCGTGTTACAGTATAATATCCAGGTTAACTCAAACCTTTCCTTCTAAAGTGTAACAAGAAATGTTAACATTTTCTAAAATGTGACTTGAGATAGTAGTATGTACGGATAATTTATGACTATTTTTTGTCTTTCGTTAGAGGCATCTTTGCACACATATCCTCAAGTACAAAAACATGAAACCATAGTTAGACACTAATCTAGTCATATTTTGTAGTATTTACAAGAGCGTGCTCCGAAACTGAGTAGCGTTAACTTTAATACCCTGTTTAAGGCTTTGCCAGGGCACTTAACTGCTCCAAAAAGTCGGCTGACACTATTTTGGGGAGAGTTGCTTTTGATGACTTATTTTTCTAGAATACCTACACTCTGCACTCTTTAAACTATAATATAGTCATACTTTTTAATGAGATGTCAAATATGTGAAAAAAACTGACAATTATATATCTTAAATAGTTTATTGAACTATAATAATAAATTAAATTTTTGGATTTATGTTTCGTGTTTGAAACAGTGAAACAGTGAAAATTTTGTATTTATTATTTTTTGACTTGCGTGTAAGCAGGTTTTCAATTATTGTGCCTATATGAGCTACACTCAATATCAGCTGTTAGATCATTCTCCCCCCAATCACGACCTGCTCCATTTACTGATAAGCTGATAAGGTAGGTAGGATGTAGTAGAATTTATATCGCGTGTACAGACCTCATCTGTTAGGTTAGACCAGGTGAAGATCACGCCAACCCTCTGTCTATATTATCTTACATCTGCTGAAAATTCAGTAAATAAGTTACCACCCAAGTTTTACAACTATGTGAATTATTCGATTTGCTATAGTTAGATTTACAGTTTTATATTTATAATATCTGAATGTTACAAATAATAATAATATTGAAAGCTATATTCCTATAACCATCATTAGTGACTTGGTTTTAAAATCAATAGAAATTAAGAGTCGATAACTCTGTAAAAGAAAATTAACAATATGTAAATATACTAATGCAATTATCACACAAATCACTTTCTATCTTAATTCTGACAGAACATTTTGGATTGGTTTCCTTTCAATTCGACTTATAAGGTGCATTATGTTTCTGAAACACTATGTCCATCTCTTTCTACAATTAATAGATGAGATGGTTGGTGTTTGTGATCAGTTCTGGACTCACGAGTCACTCCACCCTGTCATCATCTCCAGCACAATAACCACTTGAGTCCATTCTTGGTGTTATCTCCTTGCTATTATTAAAGCCTCACAAGATCAATTCAACGGAAAATTGAGTACCTATCTAACATTTCTGAGAAGAGGATCTAAGTGGTAGATAGTTCCTTAAACCTACATACTTATGTTCTAATTTTCAGTTGCATGAATACAATACACAATCTTAACTTGATAAATAATGTCAAGTTTTACCTAGTCTATCACATGCTCGAAATGCAATAGTCTTATTAACTAATTCAACTTCAGGAGAGAAGAACTATGGTTGGAAAATGAGTTATCAAACATGTTTTAACTTTACGAGGCATTTTGCCGCAACTTGAAGGCAGTAAGTAAAAGAGTTTATGGTTTAATAATGAGGTAATTATCTAATGAAGCAATAAACATTGTGGATGAGGGACAAAGCACTAGTTTGAACTAACCATTCTGCACTGGAAGAATGTCTTCAGGGTTTCGTGTGAATAGAAAACAGCTAAATTAGAACCTATAATGGCCTAATTGAAGTGATTCGACAGCCAAGTGGGTAGAGGATAAAAATATTAACATCTTCTTGATGACTAAATGAGAATAAGTTACAAATAATTAGAAAAGCTATAGATATATTGCTATTATGCCTCCTAAAGATGAATGTAAATGAACTGCTTCTATAATGGAACCCATTAAGGAATTAGGCCGCTATAGTCTATATAAATTTATTAGGATAAACGAAGTTATTGGAAAAGGGAAAAGTAATTTAACGTCATACTTGTAATATAAGACAATACATTATCTGTGATAGAAAATTTTATATTCAGAGCGCGATTAAACACAATTGTAATTTGATCTATTAAGTTTTTTGGATTCAAAATATATTGGACGGTGCGACATTTTCAATCAGATAGTATAAAAAACAATATTAAATAGAATAAAGCTCAAAAAAAATTATTCAGATATTACCAGATAATTCATAACTTACCCAAAACATTTGATAATTTTCTCGACAAAATAGTTCAGAAAACACTATAACGTGTCTTCAAATTATTTCCTACATAGCCACAGACTTTATAGAAAGAAAAAAAGTGAGCACCTCGCCCTTCCTGGTGAAAAAAAGAAGAAAGCTTTTAGGTTTAGCTTGTTAAAGAGACAGAAAAATGGTGAGAGAGTGAGAGAACTGGTATGAGTGAGAAAACTAGTAAGTGAGAGAGCAAAATGACTGGTAAGATAGGAAAAGTAATTGTAAGACAGAGAGAAAAGCGTATATTGTTGTTTGGGTGATTGAAATTTTTCTTAAATCAACAATTTCTAATCGCCAAACACTAATTTGATGAATATTTATCCTTTCTAAGCTAATTAGTGCGCTGACAGTAATTTCAGTTACCAAATGTAAGCAAATTCGGTAACTAAGATGATGTAAATGGGATGTTTTAGCATTTTGCTCATCAAAAATGAAGAACTATTAATTTTAGATTATTTCAAAATTATCCAGAGAAAATAAAAAAGTACGATTTTTATTATCTGTGTTTTATTTCTGTAATTTAAATTTTTCTAAGTTCTCTCTGAATTTTCTGTATTCTCATTTTTTTTTAAATAAAAACAGAAAAAAATTAAATTAAATTGAATTAAATTAATTCCAAACCATTCAAATTTTTCGATGAATAATCATATTCGGTCATAAGCATCATATTTCGAACTGCAAAAACAAATGTCCGGAATTAAGATGCAAAGGTACGTCCCATTTGAATGTGAATTGAACTAATATTTCCTCGGTAGTTGAGATGTTAATAACCTAAAAACATCCTTAGATTACAAACTGGGAACAAAGGAATTCCTAAGGACTCAATTCCTGGATCTCATTCCTTAGCCACCTCCTTCCGTCTCACAGACAGGGACTTGTTTTGAAACAGTTACCCTCATTGTAATGTACACTCTAAGAAAGAGTTACCCTCATTGTATTGTACACTCTAAGAAAGAGTTACCCTCATTGTAATATACACTCTAAGAAAGAGTTACCCTCATTGTATTGTACACTCTAAGAAAGAGTTACCCTCATTTGTACTGTACACTCTAAGAAAGAGTTACCCTCATTGTAATGTACACTCTAAGAAAGAGTTACCCTCATTGTATTGTACACTCTAAGAAAGAGTTACCCTCATTATATTGTACACTCTAAGAAAGAGTTACCCTCATTGTATTGTACACTCTAAGAAAGAGTTACCCTCATTGTAATGTACACTCTAAGAAAGAGTTACCCTCATTGTAATGTACACTCTAAGAAAGAGTTACCCTCATTGTAATGTACACTCTAAGAAAGAGTTACCCTCATTGTATTGTACACTCTAAGAAAGAGTTACCCTCATTTGTACTGTACACTCTAAGAAAGAGTTACCCTCATTGTAATGTACACTCTAAGAAAGAGTTACCCTCATTGTATTGTACACTCTAAGAAAGAGTTACCCTCATTTGTACTGTACACTCTAAGAAAGAGTTACCCTCATTGTATTGTACACTCTAAGAAAGAGTTACCCTCATTGTAATGTACACTCTAAGAAAGAGTTACCCTCATTGTAATGTACACTCTAAGAATGAGTTACCCTCATTGTATTGTACACTCTAAGAAAGAGTTACCCTCATTTGTACTGTACACTCTAAGAAAGAGTTACCCTCATTTGTATTGTACACTCAAACTTATTATCAAAAGATGAGGGTAGAAAAAGGTCCAGAAAAATTAACGTAAAAACATACAATGGTGACTTTTATAAATATTTTATCATATTTATTTATTGGAGAAAAGAAGACTAAGAAGAGGTATCTCCTTTCCTTATTTAATATATAGCAAATATGGTATAAGTTCAATATATTCCACCACAGCAAAAGCTTCATCTGCCTGCGTAGTGACGGATCTCTCGGCAGTATTTGGATGCCAATGGATATTGAAATGACTCTGATATTGGCTCTGGAGCTGTTTATTCTTCACCAGCCAATATTTTCTCTCGAAAATCTTAATGTATTCAATGTTCATTCAAACAGTCACAATCAACTCTCTGGATCAATAAACCGCCTCAATATATTCTCAAAATTCAACAAATGAGCAGTAGGCCTAAATCTTCAGGTACTTCAAATAACCATATTGCAAATTTGAAAAAAATATATCAATACTCTTAGTGAATTGAAATAAGAAATGGGTCCAATTCACACCTATATCAATATATTTTATTTTACAATGGGGTAAATATATAAGTTTATAAACTATCAACTAAATAACTTCAAGGAAATTGCAGCGGGTCAATCCGATGGTCCACATACAACCCAATTAGGGCAATGTTATTTCGGTGAACTTTTTCAAATACTCTTACCTAGTTAAGTATTCGGATTTCTTAACAGAGTTATTTAGTTATTTAATGAATCCAGGTTGAGTTCTGAGTTATCGAACGGTTCCACATTTTCGATCGTATAAGAAGAATAAATAATAAATTATTATATATTTTTCGAGAATGTTGAATCATTCAATAGCTTAGAGCTTACCCTATACTTTTTAAATTAATATTTGAGATATTTATTTTGATTTTATAATTTAGTTTACACTTTTTCCGATTAATTTATTATCACAGCAATCTCTCATGCATTCTAATGTAATTAATATAATTATACGCTATATAATTGCATTAGATATTAGACAGTGTTTCCCTCATGCAAATTAGCATTAGAATTTAGCAAACAGATTCCCATACAATGATATCTCATTGAAGGTAATAATGCTATCTGCTAATTTTGGCAAACACATGAACAAAGGAATTAAATTCTCTTCACCGCATAATTTGTTGATATGTAACACATTGTGTTGTCTAAATAAGTACGCTTTGCTTTCATTTCAAAGATAGCTGTGACCCATCATGTGTAATTAGCATTGTTTTTCATATCTCTCCTTTTCTCATGTTTAGTGTTTAATTGACGTTAGCTTTATAAATAAAGAACTATCGTGCAGCTTTCTATGTAACTTCATCTTTTGATTAGTACAATTAAGTATTGAAGGTTGCTATATTATACAGGGTAGGCAGAAAATTCAGTTTCGGAAATTTCGGTCTCAGAATTATAAATGACCTCTCAGCATAAATGACCGTTATGTAGTTTGCTGTATCCGCTAGTTTGTGGTACTGCACACTTCATGATTGACAATATTGACCTGGCAGGGGGGGGGGGGGTTGGAGGCGGCACGCCCCCCTATACATCTAATTCATGAGTTTGATTTATACCTCAAACCGAATATTCCAAAACCCAAATTTCCGAGACTGAATTTTCCGCTCGAATCTCATGTTAAATAAATGTCAAAACATATCAAAATTACTACTGTTACGTATCATTTTACAACGGTTAATGATGTTATCCGCTTTTAATAAAAAAAATACACATTTTAGTACTCATATTTTCAACTTTTCCTATTATTGAATTCTTTAATAACACCATAATAAACTGAGACCGAATTTTCCAAAACCGAAATTAGCTAGAACCATTACATAGATTTTCAAATGCTCTCAATTTAAAGATATGCTCAGTTTACTAAGATTTACTGATAAAATAAAAAGTCAATACTAATATATCATGTAAATTTAAGTTTTTTACTACCTTGTTACTAGATATTTCATTTCAGTAAGACATGTAAACAAGTTGAGAAAACCACGTTGCAAATAAATGAAAAGTAGAATAATAATTATATAGTTACTGATCATCTGAGTGAAATTTTAATTACTATGGTCTAATCTACCACGTTATTGACGGATATAATTCAATAAAGGTCCATGAATATCAACAAATAATAAAGAGTATTAATGGGCTTCTACTAATCACAATTGAAGTACATTAGAAGTCCATTAGAATCACTTCGTATAACTATTCTCCAGTAGTCTATTCATAGTTGGTCTATAAACAGTCACATATGTAGAGTTTAAACCACTTTTAAGTGTGTCTGTAGACCAACATGTCAGATTATCTATTGCCGATATATCAATTAAGGTCGAATCACAAATTTTGCACATAGATCATAGAGTCTCAGTTCTGAGCGGAAACTGTCGTTTGTTTCCCTTTTCTTGTGTGGGAGAGTAGCGCTGTTTTTTTATTCAGTTTCAGTGCAGTTGAAAGCTACAAACAATTCACCTGAGCGTTTCATTGTCAAGTCAGTTATTGATAACGTGGAAAAACGTGAGAAGTTCTACACACAACTGCCATTGAAGTATACTTTTAAAAGAATTTTAATAGATTATCAGGACATGAGGTAACAAAAAGCCTGATTATAGGAAAATTTCAAGGTAATCGAACTGTTCTACATTTACAATCATTTAAGAAGTAATAATTATTATTCAACTCGATACTTTGATTATTGTATCATATATTTCCTCTCCTATTATTGAAAATGTGGAACAGTCCGATACTCGGAAACCACCCCAAATTTATTATTATATTATGATATTTAAGTGTGTCCCTATAGTATAAATATGGAATTGAACTACAATTCAAATTGGATCCCATATTTTTTTCAGTTTATAAAAAAATGATGAAACCTTCTTATTTTTCATATACTGAAGACATTTACTGAAATGATTTAAGTAACTAAATATCTTTATTTCACCGAGACAAATAGATCTCATTGAAATCAATAAAATGCACGCATTTTGAATTAATTAAAAAGTTAAATAGGAAAAACAACTTCCCTTCGACCTAAAGTTTCTAGAAGATCAGAACCTTCATCTGCGGAAAAATTAAGAACGAAAGTTTAGCTGCTGCGGTGCACACAGTTCTAATTGTTTGCTAGAAAATCATTGGAATTAGAATATTGCTGTGAAATTATTCCTACTATATAAAAGATACTAGAAAACACTCATCAATTCAAATATTATAGGTAAATAATTTGTACTTTTCATGTCTATTGAGCTTTCCAAATTGCATGCAATGTTAGTGAAATTATCACCTGAGGAGTACCACAAGACTCAATTTTGGGACCTTTGTTGTTTCTTATGTTTATTGAAGATATTATTTTTATTGCTCCCAAAGTTTTATTCTTCTTTTATACTGATGATTGTAGATAAAAAGAGTTACTGAGAAAATTAATTAGAAAGTCTCATTGTGTAAAATAAACAAATTTTGCATACTTTATAGATGGCCGTTTGTTTTATCTATTTATCGGTATGAAAAGAGCAATAGCGTTATTCAGGGTCTTAAATTAAATTATTTGGTTATATATAGTTTATTATTCCCAAATATTTGTATTAAATAGATAAAATAAATCATTTTTAAGCTAAGTTGAAAATTTGCAAATTTTTCTTACATTAAATTTATAAACATGTATGATCTTTATAGTAGATTTAAATATTAAATCACAATAAAAAAAACTAGTAAACTATAGAAATATGCGTGTGATATATTGTGTAAAATCTAATGAACTTTATACATTTCGTTACTTCCCTAGCTCTTAAGCAACTGTTTATTTAAGTTCTTGTTGACATGCCAACTTGTTTGTCAGTTGTCCATTAAAGTGAAACCGAATCTTCTTTTCGCTTCCAGACTGCAAACACAACCCGAGAAAATCGTGAAATTTGCTAATTTGCTTAAAGCTACACTTTGCTGTCTTGTTGGTTTGACCCACTGCCAAAAAATGAAATTAATTCTCTAGTCAAATAAGCGAACTAATGTTACACCAGAAAACTGAGAGATTCACACTATGTAGAGAGATAGAAATTACCTAATAAACACGTATATCGTATGAGTTTTAAACTAGCTACATATATATAATTTAAAAATATATTCAGACGGTCAAACAAATATACAAAAAAGATTTTCTTTCAATAACTTTGCAGATCAGCAAAGAGGGGAAATTTTCGTTATTGGAGATATAAATTTTAGTATTCGAATGGTCGGACAGTCCATTCCTGCATATCTCTTTTTTTACGACACAATAAAGTTAAAGTCTGAAGATCCTAGCAAACAATAATTCAACTTCAAAATTTAATAACCAAATAGAATGGGCCAAGAATCTGTCTTAGATATCTAAATGTGAACTATAACTGTATTATGATCTTAAACCTACAAATTATAATCAAAAATATTATTATTATAAAAAATAAATTGTATGTAGAAATTTATAACAAAATCATGAAAAGGTAGAAATTCAGAATCTACACAATCCCTAATATTTAAATTTCTACTATTTTCTCAGTTTCCCCGATATTGGCAATGGTAAAGTTTAACTCTTAAAGTTCTACATCATTCCTAATAATTCAATTTATACCCTATTTTCTCCCTTTGTTTCCCCGATATTGGCAATGGTTTACCTCTTCTCTCACTATTGGATTTGCAGAATTTACTCGAGTAACGCTATCGGCACCTTACGATTACGGAGTCAATATGGACTGATTTAGCCATTGAAGCCTTTGGATACAAATATCCCTGGCGAATAAACTGTGATAGAGGCAGCTTAGCAAAGTGCTGAGTAAGCTCTTTCTAAGGGGTGTTCGATAACTTAATAAGGAACAATGACTCCATACCAAAGTATGCTTGGAAGTTAATGGATTGTTTGAAATTGGATGTATGAATCAAAAGAAGCATTGGCGCTTCAGTTAGTATTTAATTAAATGAAATTTTGATTATATTTATTGACTTTTTCTGACTTACTTAATAAATAATACTTTGAAATGTCCAAAGATCTAAAAACTTCACAAGTGTTGAATGGGACACATAATTTCATTTAAAATATTAAGCGGTTTAGCGGTTATATATTCTATTTAACCACAGAAACAATTAAACGAAATTGTTAATGGTATATACTATGTATAGTCTACGATAATGTAATCTTACTCTTCCAAAATTTTTCTTTGAAAATCAATATCAAGTATTCAAAACGATATATTTATCGTAACGATAACACATTGCAGGCCATTGATGCGAGTATCTTGAGTGACTCTCAATATGTAAATTTCAATGGAGGTGTCACTTGGGATGGATGTTTACGCACTTTTATTAGGGCTACTTTGGGAGACAGAAGTCAAACACCGGCCAGTGGACACGAGTCGCTACTTACTCCCCGGAAAATGTTATTGTTATTACCCCTGTGAAATATTATAATTTAATATAATAATGGGCTTTGTATGCTAGAATATTGGAATTTTATGTTAGTATCAAAATGAGTTTCTATCGAATGGAGCGTTCATAATTTGAGATAAAATATCTAATGGAAAATGATCATTGTTCATCAATGCTATCACATGTGCATTGCAAAATAGAATGAAGTCACTCCATTAGAAATCCATGCATAATTCAATAAACCTAGATCCCATTTGATATTTTTCTACAGCTAAGCAAAAACTTTTACTCGAAACCAAATCCGCTAGATTGCCACTCGATACGCAGCGAGTTTTAAAAGATAGAAGTGGTTGTTTGTCTGTCTAAGAGTTACGGTCTCTGATTTCATTGTAGGGATTGACTACAAATGTCAGTCTGACCAATAAATTCTTTGGCTCACGTATCAGTTTGCTGATTTCAGTCACAACACTCTTATCGATGTCATCTGGAGATGAAAAAAGAAAAATACCTCGAAATGCATACGGGAAAGTAGATGCATTTTGTAAATCTGATACAGGGTATTTGCCATGGAATATTTCGCTAAAGAGAAACAATTTCTGTGATTTCGAAAAGGGAATTGAAAATGGAAAGTGATTGTTATGAAATTTTTGATTATAGATGGTTTTAATGACGTTTATGTAATAATATACATTCCATACATACATTCAAGTATTCAACTTCTGGTTTAAGCAACACCAGAATATTTTTTTTTTCGAATCATCGTAACTGTTCTTCCTCCGTGTTGTCCCTTTCCTCCGCAGCGACTCTGCGATTATTTACCCCGATGCTAATAAGCTTTCTTAACCAATCAATTAATGAAGAAAATCTTAAAACAAAAGCCTATTTCACGCCTCTGAATTATTTTACCAATTATTTCCCATCAAAGAATTCTGTGCGGAGTAATACCTTCATTGGAAATTTCACGCGGTTCACACAATCTTATTTTCTGTCGATTTTTCGTTTGAAGGGAATAATGATGCAAGCAATTAAGAAATTAATGGGAAATAATATTTCTGGTACAGCTTCATAATTCGTAGAAGAAGGATAAAAGACCACAGCCTTTATAATAATTATAATGAACAAATATAGGAAGATATTTGAGTTAAATGTAATATTAAGAAATAAACTATACGGAGAGTAGGATCTCAAATTAAACAACGCTACAAAACTTACGTAATTTCTCATGAAATGATAAAGTGTTCTTATTTTCTAAGTCATTTTCTGACCACTCTTGTACAACATCAAAGAAACTCTTTTTAACAGCAGGATGTTTTTCCAAATGATTTCAAGTCTGAGAAAAATCAATAAAACAACTGCGTCGCTGAACTCCTAAGTAAACAACAGCACCCGAAGAATAAACAACCTAGTAAACACATCGCACACACGAACACACATACAAAAACACAGCGAACAAAGTAAACAAAGTAAACAAATATCCCTAATTTGGGAGTCTGGAAAGAGACAGAAATGGTAATTATACTAGCAATGGTAATTATACAAGCAATGGTAATTATACTAGCAATGGTAATAATACTAGCAATGGTAATTATACAAGCAATGGTAATTATACTAGCAATGGTAATTATACAAGCAATGCTAATTATACTACCAATGGGAATTATACATGCAATAGTAATTGACTGAAAAAATAAATATATAGTTACCATAGAATAAAGACTTACTAATTATGAATTAAGTATCTCCTATTTAAAAGATTTAGGAAAACTACAATAATTATGATTCTAAAAGCTGTCAATTTTCCATGCAATCTATAGTCTATTTTAGTCGATGGAGGGACACTCAAGATTAGCTCTACATATAACTGATAGTAGAACAAACATAAGTTAGTTTGGTTAGAAATTCTCTCACTGAAACTCTGACAGAAAGCTTCTGAAGCTCCTGCTATAGTGACGTAACATAAGAAAGAGTTAGAGAGAAGTAGCTAATCATATTATTAATACTATTAGAAACATTATTGTTGGTTATCTCACAGATTTTATAAAGCTGTTGATTAGAATATTTGATCATGCAAGTAGAGTTGTAGCAGCCCCACAAAAAGTATTAATATTAAGGTTAATTATTTATCATTATATACTTAACTCTTATTCGAGCGAAAACGTGAATCAGTCTGATAAATCAGAACTAATGTGATTTAAAATATTTAATATTTAATAGGCAAAATGTTATTATTATAAGCAGTGCTACTGAGTTAGACAAGATGAACACTTAGTGCAATGTTGTGTCTTTGTTGTTTTGTTTACATTTCATTGGTTGTTGTTGTTGAAGGCGTTGTTCTTGTTGTTTAGGCAGCTGTTCTCCTCGTCTCACTTATTTAGTTCACAGTCATACCATCTGAAATCCTAAAGAGAATAATGCAACGATAGTATTTAATAACTATTATATCATTTAATGTCATAAAAATTAAACCAATAATTTCGCTATGGAAATATATTACATATAAAATTTACGAAAATATGACAATTATTCTTACATTTCTCTTTTTTCCCTATAATAACTATTTATTTACGACACAATTTTTTTTAATTTTTTTTTTTCTCGACTCGATGTCACAGAGAAAATAAGTGATACACCAATACGTACATCTTTACTAAAAGGTGGCAATTATTCCGGATAATCTAAGTTTATCTATTTTCCACTACTTAATTCTCTCCCAACAATTACTTACCAATTTAGATTATTGTATTCAATCTTTAATAACAGTGATTTATCTTAGGGAGAACAGTTAATTGTTAACCATTGAGTAGCTAACGATATGGAACCGATTGACTGATAAACAATCTTGAACACCGTGTGAAACATGTCATTATATAGTGTATATACATGTATTAAAATATAATAATTATTATACAGAGAAGAACTTCAAGTAGTACTCACACACCCATTTATGGTCACAGTAGTTGGACAGTGGGTGCTAATATAATTCATTTCAGTAGCTTTTCTGCAGCCATGAGCTTGTCTCCGATGGTGGTAAGATGACTTTGTTCATGGAGCCACTTTCCTTTCTTACTGTTCTTCCAGTCCCTTGTATTTAATTTCCTCTTGACGTCAGCGATATGGCCAATGGTTCCGAAGCAGACGTTAAACCCCTACTGAAATAAATGTATATAGATTAATTTGTAAATAATTTAAAAATGTCCAGATATTACAAAACAACACCTCATATTTTTATATGAAACTAGAAAAAAAAACATAAAAAAGGACAAATACCAGAGCTCATCGGCTATTCAATAATACTTGCAAGAACAATAATTTGTGACATCCTACATCAATATGAAGTATATTTGAAATATATATAATAATAATGTTCTAAATTATTGTTCTTGATATCCTTTATAAGAGCTTAAAAGGTTTCTTCCTCTAAAGTCGTTAAAAGTAAATCATCTCAGCCACCAAAACTTCGATAAACACCACCAATTGGAGCTACTTTAGCGAAACTTTAGACCGCGGGAGAAAATAGAGGATCTTTATATATTATAATAAATCTTTTGTTTTCGTGGCTATGATGAAAAAGCCTCTGAGAGCTCTCAAACGCTCCACCGGAAAATATCGCCAAAGTTTCGTAAAGCACTACTTGACTGCTAAGATATCGTGTTTGTTCATTTTGTTGTAAATATAAATCAGTGAAAAGAAAGATAGAAATATAAAGAAATATATGAAATCTCGTCTGTATAACTCGTTTTCTATGAAATAACGAGGGCAAAGAAAAAATAGATCAATAATAGTATCCAATAATTACCATAAAAGGTCAGTTTCGATCGGAGCAAAGTAATTAATATTATTTATTACCTTCAGTGATTTGTTTTCTTACCTGAATAGATTCAAAGAAATAATTGAAATGCATTATCGATGCGCATAAATTATGTTTATTGAGCATCCATTTATTTCCCAATAATAGTTTTTTGTTTACTAAGATAATTGTAGGTAATGCTGAAGGTTAATTATGGATTCTAGAGACTAGACTTAGATGTTAAATGAAGGCCTCAGGAATTAGCACAATGTGTGGACCACCGAGTAGTTCTTCGCAGTAAAAAATACCATGTCATCGAATATTATGGCAGATCAATTTCCATCCTGAAGATATTGTGGAGTAAAACTTGCACCCGGCAACGAATTGGTACCTACCTACCTATCTCTAACTCTAGAAAAACAATTGTTATAATAGAGAGACATTATCCCTTTACCTAAATATGCTTCGTAAAATGAAAGAAAACCTGATAGGTATATATTGAAAACCCAATTGATAGTTTTATGATTTAGGTAGGTACCAATTGGAAAATTACTTCATAATCCATGACGGTTCATCAAACTTCTATAGTCGAACAGGAAATAAGAATTTTGATGTCATGTGTACTAATAACTTCATGTTTGTGTATAAAATCTATAAATACTAATGATTCACTTTATTTGCGTATTCTGATTTTACATTTGATTAACATTACATTAATATTGTATAAATTTATGAATTAAAATTCAATATACAATAGGTGTACTAACTGTATAATTGTTTATTGTTTATACCGGAAAATTCCCTGAGGATATTCCCGTAAAACATGCAAAAAACTATATTATTATCACGATATCCCTTGGGAACAACTCCGGGACAACGAGATGGAATACCGATGGGACATCACGAGAAGGTTATTTCATTACATGGTTATTGATTGAACATTCTCTCAGTGTAAATATCAAATCAATTACTCATTCAAATGAAACAATATCAGCATCAACAAATCATTTACTATAATATATGGGCAATCATATAATATGAACTATTTAATTTAAAAAATACAATGGAATAGCAGTAGAAAAGCTGATCAACAAATAATCAATCGAGGTGTTCTCTCCGTTGGAAGATTTCCTTCTTTTCATCAACGGGAAGAAGTTCACTGAAGAAGAATTTAGTCTGAAGAAATGGCAGAGACGAGCGCTAACTTAGAGGGTTGAGGAGCTTTATTGATTGGGACAGAGAGTTCAACCCTCTATTGGGGTAGAATTCAACCCTCTATTGGGAGAGAGAGTTCAACCCTCTATTGGAATAGAGAGTTCAACCCTCTATTGGGATAGAGAGTTCAACCCTCTATTGGGGTAGAGAGTTCAACCCTCTATTGGGGTAATAGAGAGTTCAACCCTCTATACATAATTACATAGATTTCGAATAGAGAATTTAACCCTTTGCAAGTTTTCTCAGAAAGTAATCAGTGAGTGTCAACAAACATTTTGTGCCTTCACTTCTATTGCTAGATTGACTTGGAATATCTAATGTCCAACACAAACACATTAGAATTGCAATATATAGTACTCTGGACTTGATTGCTTCACATTATCTCTCTTCATGGCACTTCATTGTATAAAAGGTGAAACCATCTCATGTGATCTGTTGAAGAATATTAATGTTTATTTAAATTTATATAATTTGTGAAAAAGGTGAATTAAGGGTACCTATCGACAGGGGACCTATCTGGTGAGAAAACTTGGTATTGGGGTGAGAGAACTGGGTATTGGGATGAGAGAACTGGGTATTAGGATGAGAGTACTGGGTATTGCGGTGAGAGAACTGGGTATTACTGGGTTTAGATCTACAATAACCATGCTTTGTATTTGTTTATTTCTTTAATTAAAGTAATCCCCAATACTAAAATTGTATGAAATTCAACGAGGGAGCTGTTCAAAATATTTACGTTTTCTTTCTTCTTCCTTCTCTCGTTTTTTAACATCATCTCAAAAACTTGAATGTAACACCACATGGAAAGTTCTTTAAGGAATTGTGGCCCTTGTTTCAATATTTGCAATAAAAGTTATTTATGCAATGCAGAGAGAGAGAGAGAGGGAGAGAGAGAGAGAGAGAGAGAGGATAACTTTGTACCCTGGAGATTCCCAGTAATTGTCTACAGACTAAAACTCTTAGGGAGAAACACCCCAAAACTTTGAATTAATCAAAACAAGAGTAGTGAGTTAAAGTAACACACGATTGTTGAAGTTTAATCTAAACAAGAATAGTGAGTTAAAGTAACACACGATTGTTGAAGTTAAATCTAAACAAGAGTAGTGAGTTAGAGTAACACACGATTGTTGAAGTTAAATCTAAACAAGAGTAGTGAGTTAAAGTAACATACGATTGTTGAAGTTAAATCTAAACAAGAGTAGTGAGTTAGAGTAACACACGATTGTTGAAGTTAAATCTAAACAAGAGTAGTGAGTTAAAGTAACATACGATTGTTGAAGTTAAATCTAAACAAGAGTAGTGAGTTAAAGTAACATACGATTGTTGAAGTTAAATCTAAACAAGAGTAGTGAGTTAAAGTAACACACGATTGTTGAAGTTAAATCTAAACAAGAGTAGTGAGTTAGAGTAACATACGATTGTTGAAGTTAAATCTAAACAAGAGTAGTGAGTTAAAGTAACATACGATTGTTGAAGTTTAATCTAAACAAGAGTAGTGAGTTAGAGTAACATACGATTGTTGAAGTTAAATCTAAACAAGAGTAGTGAGTTAGAGTAACACACGATTGTTGAAGTTAAATCTAAACAAGAGTAGTGAGTTAAAGTAACATACGATTGTTGAAGTTTAATCTAAACAAGAGTAGTGAGTTAAAGTAACATACGATTGTTGAAGTTAAATCTAAACAAGAGTAGTGAGTTAAAGTAACATACGATTGTTGAAGTTTAATCTAAACAAGAGTAGTGAGTTAGAGTAACATACGATTGTTGAAGTTAAATCTAAACAAGAGTAGTGAGTTAGAGTAACACACGATTGTTGAAGTTAAATCTAAACAAGAGTAGTGAGTTAAAGTAACATACGATTGTTGAAGTTAAATCTAAACAAGAGTAGTGAGTTAAAGTAACATACGATTGTTGAAGTTAAATCTAAACAAGAGTAGTGAGTTAAAGTAACACACGATTGTTGAAGTTAAATCTAAACAAGAGTAGTGAGTTAGAGTAACATACGATTGTTGAAGTTAAATCTAAACAAGAGTAGTGAGTTAAAGTAACATACGATTGTTGAAGTTTAATCTAAACAAGAGTAGTGAGTTAGAGTAACATACGATTGTTGAAGTTAAATCTAAACAAGAGTAGTGAGTTAGAGTAACACACGATTGTTGAAGTTAAATCTAAACAAGAGTAGTGAGTTAAAGTAACATACGATTGTTGAAGTTTAATCTAAACAAGAGTAGTGAGTTAAAGTAACATACGATTGTTGAAGTTAAATCTAAACAAGAGTAGTGAGTTAAAGTAACACACGATTGTTGAAGTTTAATCTAAACAAGAGTAGTGAGTTAAAGTAACACACGATTGTTGAAGTTTAATCAAAACAAGAGTAGTGAGTTAAAGTAACACACGATTGTTGAAGTTTAATCAAAACAAGAGTAGTGAGTTAAAGTAACACACGATTGTTGAAGTTTAATCTAAACAAGAGTAGTGAGTTAAAGTAACACACGATTGTTGAAGTTTAATCTAAACAAGAGTAGTGAGTTAAAGTAACACACGATTGTTGAAGTTTAATCAAAACAAGAGTAGTGAGTTAAAGTAACACACGATTGTTGAAGTTTAATCTAAACAAGAGTAGTGAGTTAAAGTAACACACGATTGTTGAAGTTTAATCTAAACAAGAGTAGTGAGTCAAAGTAACACACGATTGTTGAAGTTAAATCTAAACAAGAGTAGTGAGTTAAAGTAACACACGATTGTTGAAGTTTAATCAAAACAAGAGTAGTGAGTTAAAGTAACACACGATTGTTGAAGTTTAATCAAAACAAGAGTAGTGAGTTAAAGTAACACACGATTGTTGAAGTTAAATCTAAACAAGAGTAGTGAGTTAAAGTAACACACGATTGTTGAAGTTTAATCTAAACAAGAGTAGTGAGTTAGAGTAACATACGATTGTTGAAATTGTCTCAGCATATGGAATGGTTTGTGACATGAATTGTGATATGTAATCACCATATTCCCATAGAAAATGCTAAAATCATTTCTCTCTGCACTCAATACAATTCATTGATTTATTATGCAACTTTTCAATAACTAATTAAGTCTCTTCTCAAAGTTGTAGCTGTTCGGCGCCATTTTTGTTTTGTTTACTCCTTACGGGGGCTGTTGTTTAGTTGTGTTGCGGGGGGCAGATAAAGGGGGCTACAGAAGGGGGGTGGAGACCCCTTATTGGTAGCTGTGGGCGGTACTGTGTGAGTTTGTTTGTGCAAAACAGATGCAAGCAGAGACTTCAATGGGGCGAATTGTTTTGCAGCTTAGTGGTGAGCATCTGACCGGAAATGTGTACGCATTTAGTGTTTCCTTTCTTCAATTAAATTTAATATTCATATATTTATATTAATCAAATAATCTTCTATTCATTGAAATTATATAACGACTCTTACTCATGGTGTTTATTATTTATATACAGTGAGTTATGAAGCATTGGTTACTTCATAACTCAGGGGCACTGATAGTTTTCTATAATTTAAACATAGAAAATACTTCATAACTCATGCCCTTCGTTTCTTGTGTACTTCATAACGAAGAACTTCGTAACTCAGGAATTTTACTGTAATTACAAATAAATGAGTGACTTCACGGTTAACCTCCGATTAAAAAGTATATACATATATATTAGTTATTTTATTTAACATTCGATTCTCTTTCCCCTCTAGATTCTCTTTCCCCTCTAGATTCTCTTTCCCCTCTAGATTCTACTTTCCCCTCTAGATTCTCTTTCCCCTCTAGATTCTCTTTCCCCTTCTAGATTCTCTTTCCCCTCTAGATTCTCTTTCTCCTCTAGATTCTACTTTCCCCTCTAAATTCTCTTTCCCCTCTAGATTCTCTTTCCCCTCTAGATTCTCTTTCCCCTCTAGATTCTCTTTCCCCTCTAAATTCTCTTTCCCCTCTAGATTATCTTTCCCCTCTAAATTCTCTTTCCCCTCTAGATTCTCTTTCCCCTCTAAATTCTTTTTCCTCTCTAGATTCTCTTTCCCCTCTAAATTCTCTTTCCCCTCTAGATTCTCTTTCCCCTCTAGATTCTCTTTCTCCTCTAGATTCTTCTTTCCCCTCTAGATTCTCTTTCCCCTCTAGATTCTCTTTCACCTCTAGATTCTCTTTCCCCTCTAGATTCTCTTTCCCCTCTAGATTCTCTTTCCCCTCTAAATTCTCTTTCCCCTCTAGATTCTCTTTCCCCTCTAGATTCTCTTTCCCCTCTAGATTCTCATTCCCCTCTAGATTCTCTTCCCCCTATGCAGAAAAGCCTTCCCTGGACTTCCACCGCAAACTCTGTACATCGACCAATATTTACAGTAACTGTCTCTCAGTCACCTCAATCTCTCGAATTAACATGAAAAAACACTCGACTTGTTGCAAGCGAATTGCAATGGTTTACAGTGGATAATAATGCTAATATCGCAGCAGAGAGCAAACAGTCGCACTGTTGATAGGTTTGGAATGAGGTATAGAGTCTGATGGAACTATGTGAGATAGGTCAAGTTCCGAGTTATTGGACGGTTCAAAAGTAATCATAAAAAGATGACAAGTTAAAATACATTGAAGGTTCACAACAAATCAGCGCACGACGCATATTAATAAATATTAAAATATCTCGATAAATATATTTTCTTGTCATGAACACTGCAGTTTAAAAAAAATATCACAAAATTTAATTTAAAATTTCATCTAGCTATATAACACAAATATATGAGACTAATGAGGGCAGTTTCTTAATTCTATACTTCAGGATTCGGTTAAATTCAGAGGAATGTACGATAGTCTTCAACTTCAACTAATTACAAAAAGTTTATAAATTAGAACTAACTGTTTTTGTATGTCATTGATAGAAAATTTCATATTTCATCTTTTATAGTAATTTACATGTATATATAGTCTCTAACATATACATATATATGTATATGTAGATACCAATATACTATATATTATACATGTGATAATTCAGAACAATACCGTATATTCTTGTATGAATTAAAGTCATTGATAAATTAATTCTTAATCAAACTGCTAAGTAATTTAGACATAATTAATGGGTAAACCACAGAGAAATATGAAGTCATCTTCAGTAACTCATCTGAAGATTTTTCGTCCTCTGGTTCTCCAGCTCACAGATGATGGATGGTGAAAGTTCCAAGGCATATCATTGATAATTGCATGTTTTCGGTAATAATGCCAGAGTCCATTGAATATTACGTATGTTAATTGATATGCTGCCGAGTCCAGGTATGCTTCTATTCTGGTGGTCCTATTTATTACACACCCGCCAAAACTAGAGCAAAAAAGAGCTTCATGGCCCCAGTAAATAATAATATGCAATTGAGACATTGAGATTCCACACTACGCACTGCTGATCCGCCAACAGTAACTATTATTGTAACTAATAACATAATCTAACTTGTCTCAATAATATTGCGTTAGCCAACATAAAATTACATATGAAATGACATACAGACCAACCATAATCGTACTTGCATCACATTGAGACTGCAGTTACAATATTAATAACAGTATTTGAAATATGAATTACAGAATTGAAATAAAATAATAAGTGAATTACATAATTCATAATGCAATATAGCGATATATGGGTGCATCAGAATTTCTCTGAGTGGTACTGAGTATCATCTCTGACTACTGTTCTCTGCATGACTACACTGTCTACACTTTACAGTGTCCTACACTGACCACAATCCACATCTAAGTCCGTTTTGTTTATAGTTTCAGTTTACCGTATCTCGGGTAAACAGTTTGTTCAGCTGCATTTCTTTAAATTTACGAGGCAAATTGTTTACTGTTGCAATCCTGTTTACATTTTGCCCCAGTGTTTGCTTCGACATTTGTTTACTCATACAAACTTGCTTATAATCAAAATCCGATGAGTTTAGCCTGCATTATAATATGTGGGACTGACTTCTTTATAGCTTTTCTCTCCTAATCAGAAATGAGAATAGACCAAAGATGGCGCATACCTCCCTCCTGTCTGACTCATCATCGAACATTGGGGAACAGCCAATGAATCGGGAATTACTTATTGTTTCAAGCCTGCAATTATTAGAGAGAAGTGTAGCTGTAATTTGATACAAATTGACTGAAGTTTATGTAATTTGGATTCAAAAGCCATCCTCGATCATAAAAACTATAAAGGAGACAATAATTACCAACCAAGTATTCTGTCTGTTTACAACAACAGCTGATATTGTAGTTATTTATTCAGTAATTCTATCATTTCTTCATTAAGTTCCGTTTTGCATGCAACGATTGTTTTGATCATCGTTCAGCGATGATCACCCAGCCGTAGGAATACATTGAAATATTTCTCAGCGACAACAGCTCGTTGCAAAACAGTCCCATAGGAATAGCATTGAAGCAGTGCTCAGCGATAAACGATGGGCGATGATCACTGAGCGATAATCGTAACAAACGCTGCATGCGAAACGTTTAGACATGAAATAGGACATTTAGCTGGTAGGGTGAAGCGCATCATAGGACTTAGTTAATTATTGTGGACATAGAGCTTATTTAACATCCACAATCCTCTCGAAAAAAAAGACACCATCTAACAATTAGAGATTTTACTCCCTATTAATTTATATTACTGAAACTCTGATTCTCCACAAAAAATAGATCTATCTGCCACTTATATTCTTTTCATCACAAATTTTGTCATCTCTTTCAAGCAACATAAAATATTTTTCGTTTTATGAACTATTTTGAAGAAAGCCATTTCTTCACAAAGATGGTTCTGAAAATCTTGTTACGAAGATTATTCGTCAATCGTCATATAAGTTTCAGTTCCTTTGATAATTTGCATTAGTCTTTGTCCTAATTAATAATCAATGTAATCGAGATTTTGTCATTCCTTTACTGAGATAAAATTGTGGTCGGAACATAGAAAATTATTTGCTATTCTAACTTGATTACATCACAGTAATTCTCCCTTTTTAAATATCAAATTGCATTAACATATTATACATACATTTACACCAGAAAAGATAGTACGATTGAATCTTAATGACACTATTAATAATTCCACCATTATAGATATTTAACACATTATTTCATTTCATGCGACTCTCAAACTCATGGTCGTTCTGCTTATAACCATCCATGTAATTTGGTCAATCAATATGCTATATGGGTAGAGAACTGAAGCAAAACACTACTCATGAATCTTCACTGGTGTGCAATTGTCAATAATAAATTGTGTAAATAGAAACAATGATGTGTCATAAATTAGATATAAACATAAGGCTCAGAAAAACACTTGAGACAATTATTGTCCAGTGAAAGCTGTTATCTGTCGAGCTTCATGAGGAAGAACGCTATAATGTCAGTTGAATTGAAGGATAAGTAGGGGAAGGAATATATCCTACATTGGTAATTTGAGTCATCACTAGAGTCTCAACTCGAGAAAACTAGAGCTTTAGTAAGCGTGAGTAAAGGTCATAATGGTAGATAGATCTTTTATCCGATATGCTTAAAGAAAACCCTCAAAATGTTGGGTAGACCCTTCAGAAACATTTTTGAATTCAATTACGTCTCTCTGTGTTTGGTAAATTAATATAGGTATACCTCAGTAGATGAAACCTAATTTCGTGTGATGATTATGTTATCCTTCATATAATACGATGCTGGTGTGCACGAATCAGCTCTGAATGAAATATATCAATATATTTAATTTTACGCCGATTTGGATGTTGTCTTCCATGACTATTTATACCTCACTACACAATTACACCTGATTAGACAAATCGAAGGTGATAAATGGTAATATACTCATATTATGAACATTTATCGAAAAAATTAGGCGAATGTCAAATGAGATGCATGAGTGTGCCAAAATTGCGCACACCTCGCTTCGTACCGAATGGCTACCGCCGTCAATATATACCTAAGAAAAATTTATTTGCTTGTTATTTTATATTGGTCATCAATCTTTTATTTATACCAATGGATGTGTAAATATCATATGAAGGTTTTTATGAAAAAATATGAAATATTCAATTCGTTAACCCTAATGAGTTTGACGTGTGTTTTCTAGGCACATCCTTTTTGAATTACTTTATATCTTTCATGTCATTCCTTTAAATTTACTGTCCTTTCTTGACTTTGTTTTTACATAAATACCAAATATATATTTGTTATAAAAGTTAAACAATATTTATGTATCGGCGTAAATAAGTAAGAAATTAATTGTAATGTGGTGACGGGAGGCAACGTAGAAATACAGTTTAGTTGGCCTATAAGCATACATCTATCCACGTTTTCATGGAGTACACACACATGTGCGAGCTGTGATTTGGTCAAACTTCAACCAATCACAGCTGTGCTCTCTCCGTTGCCCATTTCTTATATACCTATGTATTTATTTTTCCTTATATGTTCAATATTTTTACTTGAAATTTGGTACACATTAGTTTTGTATATTGTATACTAACAACTTGTAAAGAATATAGTACCATAGGTTTATAAATAAAACATGTGTTTTTTAACACACAGTCAAACCTTCCCGTTCATTCTGATAGTCAAACTCATTAGGGTTAAGACTTCATAAGAGTTTTAGTGAGAACTGGTTCACGTAACTTGCCTCTAGGTTAGTAATTAACTAGTCTTAAGAGATTTTAGTGTCTAAAGAAAAATCACTTCAGGTACAGACATTATGAGGTACTTAAAAATAATTATTAGCATTCTAATGTATAATCGTAACAGAACACTGATGACAAGTTCCAGTAAATTAGTCTATTCAGCGAATGAAATGTAAACAAAAGAGTCGCAATTAAAAGAGATCAGAGTACAAGTCAATAAAGGTAATCAAACACAGAATAAAGTGGAAGTTAATTCCAAACAATTGCTAAGTCAATTCCTACTGCTGAGACTGGATAAACATCATTCTCTCCGCTAACTTTTAATTGCCAGTCTAGCTTGCATAAATGATTCAAATCTAAATAATGAGAGAGGATGAAGATAAAGAAATTTATTACATATAGCCTTGATATATAATTCTATCACTTGCGTATTATTACAATTGAGAAATAATAATCCTCATTATGAAATTGAAAAAGTTGAGTTTATATTTAGATATTTCAACATGGTAAATGATGTGTATCACACTGCAAATATAGTCAATGTATTTCAAGCAGTACCCAAAGTTTTCCTACCTGGCCCAGTGTTCTGTAGGCTATATCCGGCACCTTATAATACTCCCAAATGATGCCAGTAATCACTATTGATGTCCACAGGGTGTGGTCACAAACCTATTTATTACTACTATTGATAAATTTGCATATTATGCATAGCTACTTATTTGGTCATTCATATCATTATATTTGAGGCTTTTTGTGGCGAATAGTATATTGAAGTTATTTTGGTATAATTTTCCAACAGTCCATAGAAATTTTATGGTTGTGGCAGGACGTGAAATTTTCATTTAGTACGCTGAAACTCAACATACTAGACTAGAAAAATTATGTTAAAAAAACAATTTTGCTGTGATATTGATAGAGATTTTGCGAAGATCGCTAATCAATAAAGTTGAGTGTTCTTTACGCAATATGCTGATGGATGAAAGAGGAGTGTTGGTTTAAGGTCTTCCGCACATAAAATAGATAAATAAAGACAGCACAATATGGTCATATCTTTTTGCTTAGATAAGCTCTCTCTCACTCGCCTTACCTCTATTTTCTTTGTGGATTTTGTAAATATTTATCCTGATGAAGAGGACCATTGACCAGTAGACTGACTGACTATTGACCAGTAGACTGACTGACTATTGACCAGTAGACTGACTGACTATTGACCAGTAGACTGACTGACCATTGACCAGTAGACTGACTGACCATTGACCAGTAGACAGTATTGCCAGTAGACTCTATTCCTTTGGAATTATAAATTTATACTAATTGCTTAGTGCCTTGAGGCTATATATGTAAGAAAGTATTATTATTTTATGCTAGTGATATAATATGGTACAAAAATTTTGGTATCTGATAGAGCAGTCTTATATCTAACACAACAATCTACAAATTGTAAATCGAATTAAAAATTCACAATTAGAGTTTAGAAAATATCTTGCATTTAAATTAGGCTATTAAGTTTTGAATTTCTGAGCTGTTCACATCAACAATATGCAATTCAGAGTCACCAAAGATTTCACCCAGCAGGGATAAAACTATATTGAGAAAAAAAATCCATATATCATGAAAAATTGATACATGCTTATACATGTACAATATTGATGATATTTATATGGTGCCATAGTAAATTAAAATTGAATAGCCTAATTTAGATGCAAGATATTTTCTAAACTTTAATTTCTAATTTTTTTATGAACAAAAATCGAAGTGAAGAGTGTAAAGGATGTCACTTTTAAGTATATTAAAAAAAAAGGTTTCACAAGAGTTTAACAAATTCTAAATTGCATGAATCTGGTAATTGATCCCCTGTTTCTACAACATTATTAAATCTACTTATTTAGTTAGTGTAGTTACCTCAGTAGTAGAAGTTTCAAAGAGATCCTCATATAGATAGGATAGCTTCCAAATGATATTTACCAATTACAGAAAACTCCAGAGTTATGAAGCACTCGAGTTATGAAGTTTTTCGTTAAGAAGCACCCGAGCAATGAAGGACCTGAGTTATGAAGTATTTTCTATGTTTAATTTATAGAAAACGATATGCGTGATGAATCTCGTCCTATAGTTATCCCTCAGAGACTACAGTTTTCTCTAAGATTTTAATCATAGAAAACGATCAGTGTCCCTGAGTTATGGAGTAACCAAAACTACATAACTCAGGGGTTTCACTGTATTTAGAATGTTAAAAGTAGCCAATAGAAGTATCACGTACACACACATTTTTATTTCAAAAATGTCTATTGACTTAATTCCTGTGCGATATGATTAGTGAGTTAGGAATTAATTTGCCACCGCAAGGCACACACGGTCTGCCGCTACCAAAACAATAAGACTGTTGATCTTAATTTGTAAGTAGGTACACAAGCTGTCTGTCGAGTGCCATTTTCTCTCCAAAAACACAGCCTACCTAATGAAAACGGCTCAGTCTTCTTCATTTCGTTAATTAGCATTTTTAGTTTTTGTTTCTCATTCACGAGTCCCAGTAGCGCAATGCCAACATTTTTATCACCAAAGTTGTGTCTTCAATGAGCTTTTAACCAGAGAATCCTATTACCATAAGAATAATAATATACTCCTAAATTATAATTTAGTATAGTTGAACACAAAACGATTTGTGATAATTTGGAATCTTACTTCATCTCAAACAAATTATTATATATGGATTCATAGAATTCTAGACACTAGTACAATACTACTGTAACTTAAATAGGTATTCAATAACAGAAGATTTTTGCTGATTAGTTCATATGGAGAATTTTTCCATTTCTCAACATAGTGACTTAAATATGACTATTCAAATCTAAAATTCATTGAATACAGTATAGTTTTTGCTTTTTTTAAGTACAATTAATGTTATGATTGTAATGGATCTTGAATGAAGAACGAGGAAAACTTTTTCCATGAAATGAAATAACCAGGAAACTTTCCCATTTGGAAAAAATTTAACAGATTATTTCACTGAGATCATAACATTTCAAATACGCAAATTTGTTTGATTCCAGAAACTATTTCAGGATGCCTAGTAACACGAGAGTGACTTTTCTTAATGTCCCACACCTCTTAATTATAGCGCCATTAGTGCCTCGGTGTGATTTTTATTGATGAGAGGAATCTGAATTGCTAAGCAGGTTGGTTTTGTCATGGAATTTGAGAGCTCACAAGACCTCTGTAATGATAGCATTCGTAAAAGTAACACACCGAATAAAGGCACAATTTGTCAATAGTTTCGTTACGCTGCACAGCATTACGGTGAACCCTTCTGCGTGAGGTGGGGATTCTTTTGCGGTCGAATAAGCGCAACTTTAGCCTCAATTCAATGCAGATGAAGTCTTACGTTATTGGCACAGAGACCAAAGAAAGGGGATTTGCATAGGAAAGGAGTGAATAAAAAGGATATTGGGTTAGTCTTTACATTTCTAAATTGTGGTTACTTTCTATAACTCTAAGTATACTTAGAAAATACAATATTATTCTATAATCAAATATCATTTCAAATACTTTGAATTAAATCTAACGGCAATTAACTTTCTTTCAGTGAGTTATACTTCAGTGAAACTTTAATCTATTAATATTTTACTGACGAATAATCTAGCTTCAATCAATGACGAATAATTTAGCTTCTTCATAAAAAAACGATCAATGACTATTTGCCAGCCATAAAAATTCATGTAAATTGCTTTTTTTTTTTTGCTTGATAAAATCATGCAAAGTTCATTTTTGATAGCAGTGAGAGATCTTTTGTTCATATGAAGTCTTTATTTATCAGTTATAAATGTATACACAGTAATTGCAGCATACGTGCATGCGGACTGTGCATATTTACAAATATTCAATGATCCAATTTATTGCTCTTCGTTTTTTATTGCCAAATTATGAATGATTATTTATTTATTTAACTCTTTATCATCTTTATTTATGATAATAAAATCGATTGTTAATACACCGATAATTGTTTTTTTGGTGATGGAAGAGGTGGAAAATTTAAAATACATATTAAATGGGAACAATTCAAGGTACACCTTTTTATAACATGGAATTTATGCTCCTGAATATAGTCTTAAAAAACTATGCTAAAACGCAGTCAATCACCCGTCAAAAGTCAGGATTTTGTGGACCGTTTGCGCTAAAGGTAGGTTAATGATGGTGTTTATGGCTGACAGAATGATTGAAGAATTAGATTCGAACAACATCTTATTACTGTCCGATACAATCACAATCAGTACTTACCATAAACCTATTTGCGCTAATTTAGTGTGTATAAGGCAAATTACAGCTAGAGAATATGGTGGCCTTCTTACGACTGCATCAAAATGCCTCCAGTTAGTGAATGCAAATCATAATTTCACGCTAAATTACACGGGATAAGGACTGGCCAGTCTGTAAAATACACAATTATTTATTGGCTTCTTGGAGTCACTTTTACATACTTCAGATAATCTGCGTATGATATCGGGTAAACAATTCCTTTACAGCAAACTATACCTATATATGTATAGAAGTGTGAGAGAGACCATATTTTCATAATTTCGGGGTGAAGGTGGAGGGGAGGGGAGGAGGGAAATCAAGTATATATGGCTATACATTTCCTAGAATGTGAGTAACAGCTCTATTATGCATACTGGCTTGCATAGCATTTACCAAAACTCTCTCGATTGCTATTGTATTTAAGAATTATTGTCACACTATACTTTTTATAATGATGTGCTAGGTACTCAATAATATAATTAAATTTACAAGGATTGATAATTTATGTAGTGCGGAGAAGACACATTTTTTAGTTGCACTCCAAATTGCCTTTTTAATAATTTTTCCGTGAGTGGTTATGAGTACGTATTCCCTCATTTCTTGGGTTAGATAGGGTAATGGCTACCCTCGTACGTACGTACTATTATGTTTCTTGCAATGCTGGACATAGCTATTTATTTTCACTGTGACTAAGTGCCTGCTACTGTTTGTGAGTTATGCTAATCTAAGAACATATGTTGTTTGCTCTTCCTTTTGCTGTCATGGAAGCTAACAAGAAACTCAATCCGAAGACTAAGGCTAATTTCCAGTTAGAATAATGTGGTCCAAGTGCATATATGTTCGTGTCGACTTCTTTTTATGTGGTTAACCGATTATCTGTTTATTGTCAAACATATGAACGTGTTATTCTGGGTATTTGGCGCGCTTGATTATGGTATAACGATGTTTGAAAATGCTAATAATAAATATTAATATACAAATAACATTGCCATAGCTGAGTGATGACGAGACAACTTTTGTGATGATTTGACTTGTAGCAAATGTTCCAGATTGATTAGTATGGAGACTAATTTTCTCTTTACATCTGCATTATTTAATTGATAATAATAATAATATAATTATTAAAATAATGAATCAAAAACTTTAAGTTTAATTTATACTTTTTTCTTAATATTAGAGGTTATTTAAACTCTGCGTTGAAGATTTTTTTCAGATATCAAGCTTTCGAATAGAAAGATTTCTATTCATCATCAGGAGAAGGGTGGAAAAACTTTTTTTCTTGTAGAAACATCCGATACCTAAGAATGTACTCTCTAAGCACTGCATATGGAGTTTCTTTTTATATTCTGTTGAACTATATTTTCATTAATGTAAGAGTTATAATAAATAACAATATACAATTCAAAATGAAATGGATAGAAAATACAACAAATAGTATTTGGACTATATCCAAAATATAATAATAATTATTAAACAAAAGTCTGAACATTCTGACGTGAACTGTTGATAGCAATTCTGTTGATGTGAAAAGTTAGGACACTTCTCTGCCGGAGACAACAATAAATAAAGGTTACTTCATTAGAGTCAATCGTGTGTTTGTGCTGAGTAAGCGAAATCAGCCACATAAATTACCCGGACAACAGGACTCTACTTCTATTTCCTTTCTTTGTTTCTTAGGTCAGATACGAGGCATAAATATCCAGGTGCTTAGACTGGTTTATTGGACAAGATTTAGATCTTTCGAAGATCTTTGGTTTGATATAAATGAAAAAAATATAAATAATTGTTGCCTAAACAAATATCTTCCCAATCTGCGAAGATAGTAAAACATAATAAACCTGCTCTAGATCTTAGATCTTCACTTGTATTGAAATATGAATTTTTTAAACATGTACCTATGTACATTTAGATGTTCTCATCATTTATGTCGTCGGAGAGATTGTTATGGTTGGCTGTAAGAGATGATCTTTGGCTAACATCTCATACAATAATAAAAAAAATTGAATTGATTACACCAGATGAAACTCCTGTCTGAAATACTGAATTACAAATGAACCATCATTTTCCAGTCAAACATTATTTCTGCTAAATGTTGGAAAAGTTTCGATTTTTTCGGATGAGTAAATAATAAGATTTTTAGATTTTTTTCTTATTTTATCGAATAAAAGGTAACGTCCAATATAATCAGAAGTGTTATTGATATTCATAGAGTACGCAAATAAGATATTCTTATGTAATTATTATAAGTCATCTTAATAAAACTTTATTAATATTAGATTTTACTGGATCTAATATTGCAACATTAATTGTTATCTAATTTTGTGACAATGTTGTTCAGAACAACATTGCTACCTAGAATCTAAGAAGAAGTAATTATCCTGAATGTTGAGGAGATAGCCTCTTATTTACAGTCGTATAGTCGTGAAAGTAATTAAAAGATTGCTATTAGAGCTTTAAGTGCTTCGTCAGCGATTTTATTCGTCAATTGGTATTCGGCACACTCCTTAATTGGAGATTCTCGATCGGTTGTTTGTATTGCTACGAATGGATTTTATACCAACACTATATAGAATATAGTTGTATTATTTTATTGATGTGAGTTGATCCACATTATAGATCCTATAGGAAACTACAACATTATTTAACATATTAATCAGTTATTTTACTTGGTGTTCATGATAATTGCTGTACTTATCATGAATAACAGTGAAAATAATAAGCTAAAATGCCAAATTATACAGGGTGTCTCATATCAGTTCCGACGAAATTTGACCGCTTGCATAAAAACACAAAATAAACACTTTATCAGGAATAATTTTTTCTCCAAAAATGATTCGTTATCGAGGTATTGATACTTTGATTCAATAGAGACTCACTCAACTCCTCTATAGTGAACTCCAACTAGTTCACTATAGAGAGTTTACTCTACTATAGAGGATTTAGGAGATGCATAGAAAACTGCTCTTTTCATGTCAGACTATACAAAATATTTTCTTCCTTTCATAAATAAATATTCTTTGTGCAAGGTTTTTCATTTCTTAGAGCTCTAAAATCAGGATGGTTCACTACACATGACTTCACTATAGAAGAGTTGCACTGGTAGAGCTCCTCCTCCATGAAGTATAACTAGTTTACTATATAGAGGTTCATAGAAAACTTGTAGTCATTTGTGACAAACTAATCTAAATATGTTCACTATAGAGGGCACTTTCACTATACATGACTCTACAATTCAGGATGATTCACTTTATATGAGTTCACTATAAAGGAGTTCCACATATATAGTACGTTCACTCAGAAAAATTATGATGCACCCAGGTTTTACGAGTTCATCCTATGGCTTTGTCTCCAAAGTGAGACACTTTAGTGCATCAAACTATAGTTTGATGCACTAAAGTGCATCAGTCTGATGCACTTTAGTGTCTCAGCTATTGAACTGATGCACTTCAGTGCACCCAAACTTTAGTTAGATGCACTAAAGTTTCTCGCTTTAGAAATGAAGTCATAGGGTGAACTCAAAACACTTGGGTGCATCAGTTGGAGTTGTTTATTTTTCTCAGTGTTATTTAGTGTTCACAAACTACCTATGGATCCATTCATGAATGCCTACAATGAGGAAGAAATTTCATACATACAAGACCATTTCATTTTTGTATTGGACAAAAAGATAATAGTCCAATTATTGATAAGCTCAGGAAAAAACTTCTGATGTTTACTCTCTGCTGGCGAATGCTTGAAGATGAAAGGAATGATAATAATAAAAAAAATGTGAGGTAAGCATAATGAAAACAAGCCTCTGAGAGAATGCCATTCTTCTGCTTTTTATTCAATTTTCGGACTGATTTTTCGAATTTCCTATTTGATTTATGTAGATTTTTTAGTGACATTTTACCTGTCTCCAATAACTGTTGTAAACATATCTATACAGTTTATATTAAAAATCAGGACATTAGGAACATTTAACTGTAGCTATAGTGGAGTATTAAAAGACTAACAATTATGTCCAACCATAATCTTCAATTAATGGTAAGCACAATATTTTTACTATTGACACATAATGTTCATCATTTTACGGAACATGAAGAAACTATAATATTCTTTTATATTAAGGCAAATTCCTTTAAAAAGCGTTTATTCCTGAGATTCTTCTTTCAATTCCTCATCTCATATATATGGTAAATCTTTCCGAACCAAACTAGTGCTCATTATTTATCGAAGTGCGAGTCCCAGCACAATTATAAGACCATTAGACCGCATTAGTAATTCAGCAAGAAACTCATATACCGAGGAAAATCCAGAAATTCCTCCTTTTTCTACCTTAACTTATAAATAATTTATAAACACTTGGGGTTTAGATTGTAAGACTTAGTTGACCTTTAAATGATCCTAACGAACAAAGTTTGTATTAATTGCATTTTTAAACTGATCTTGCAACCACTATTTACGTTTTTGATCTATAAATCAGTCACTTTTTAGAGTATCCCGACAAACGTACTTCTGGCTAGCTTGTACAAAATGTTAATAATTAGAGTTTCAATATGAACTCTATTGATTTCAACTACTAAATTAATAACTTTTAACGTTACTGCAATTACCGGCCACCATCGATGAAATTGCTTTATCCATTTAACATTTCGAACGTGCCGTGACTCAAAGCTACCCTCTCACTCAACATCAATTGAAATAAATCCTCAGTTTTAGAGAGTTTGAAGAGATAGAGTGGGTTTGCCCGCCCATATCATGGTATTCTTTCCCACTAACCCTGGATTAACATTTTTATGGACTATTGCTAATCTCTTGAACCGATAGCGAAGTGGCGGCATAAAATTTGGATATTAATGAATGGAGTTCATTAAATTCCAGTGACATACAATATCCATTCAAAATCCGAAAGATTTAACTGGAAAAATGTGTCAGTTCCATGTAGGTCATAAATTGAAATTCTGCATGCATTTCAAGTTCCATTCGAAAAATATTTAGAATTTTTTTCAAATGACATCATGCATGAAAACCACAATTTTGTTATCGAAACAAAACAAAAAAAATCCCATTTTTACAAATTATTCTACACAGTTATTTATAGATATTTTGTGGATGATTTTTATCTATGTAGACTCTGTCAGTTTATCGCTTATTGAATCAGAGGGATGAAGTGGATGGAAAAAAAGGGAAAATCATCACGAAAATAAACTGCGAAAATGTGCAGAGAAAATTGTGAAAACAAAGCAAAAAAAACTGATTTTTTTTTAAACAGGTCAATCATATCAAATATGAACTTTCCTTAAAGATCATTACGGAAAATATCTTTTCCTTAATAGTCAAGAAAAATATATTTTACGTGTAGAGGAATTTCGATAATGCAGAAAATCTTCAAAAAAAGTATTTATTAATGAGATGGCTAAGCATTTAACAATAATTACTAAGTTGAAAAGAGTCTGAAGAAGAATGAGAATCTACAATTTACGTCACGAGAGAACATGATTAACAAACAATATGGTAATTGGTAACTCAATTATGACATAATAGGTTAAATGAGAATCACAATGAAGGTGTGTCATTTGGACATCATTTCAATCAACTGATTGCGCCTACACAATATTTTCTTTTGGTTACTATTCATTTGTCCGACACCCCATTTGTCCGAGACCCCATTAGTCAGACACCCCATTTGACTGACAACCCATTAGTTCGACACCCCATTGTTCCGACAATCTATTTGTCCTTCACCCCGTTTGTCCGACGCCCCATTTGTTCGACGCCCCATCAGTCAGACACCCCCCCCCCCCATTTGTCCGGCAATCTATTTGTCCGACATTCCATTAGTCCGACACCCCATTTGTCCGACATCACATATCGCAGAAGTATTAGAGAGCACTGTGTAATAATTATAATTTTTATATAGTTTTTTCTTATATGTACGAAGATGTAGTACTGACCGATAATTCGTAACTTACCCTAAGTTCCGATTGATCGGACGATTCCAAGTCTTCGAGTATATATGAAAAACTACATAATAGCTTTTATTATTATTTAACTTATATTTTAATTGGTATTCATGATAACTGCAGTACCTATTAACTATGATATATTTTTCTCTAATATATGATCGAAAAGGTGAAACAGTCCAATAACTCGGAGCTTACCCCAATTCTTAAATATTTTCTTTCATTCCGATCTGTCTACAAAGTGCGAAAAATAATCCGACAAGAAGAAATGTTTGAAATAAAAATGTAAATTGAGTCGCCTGGAGCAATTCCAGAAGCTTTTCTAATTTGTTGCAATTTTGAGGAGTTTGACAGATTATTATTCAGATCAAACGCGAAATGAGTTGCATGGAATAATAATATAAGATGGAAAATTAATCTATTTATCATCCTAACTAAATTATAATTCATTTACGATGCCAATTTATGTTAGCAAATAGTTAAATCCAAACTACTCATTATAGAGTCACGCTATATTTCGATGACTGTATGAATAACCTACATAAATAGGAATATTAGATACCACTTGGAAGTCTATTTTCATGTTTTTGTACTTTAAAAGTATATAACTAATGAGTTAGCATTTAACAAGAAAATAATTTAAATGAATTCCTCTAATAATATTGCTATACTATAAGTGTTTATCTAAAGAATGTATATATTTAACTCATTTAATAATAACATATTATTTGGAAGGTCTGAATTGCTCGAAAATTCACAGTAATGAAATTTGTATTCTAATAGTAAATTTAGAGGAAAATCTCCACAGGTCTGTGCTCTACTGATAGGAGGCGATGTTTTAATGTTCCAATAAGATCGCCGCTACCCGAACAGTGTAGCGAATTACGACGCACTTAGCGTGAGTCCAGAGAACTTCAGAAACCATTAAACCAATGCTCCTTTTCACGGCTTGGCATCACCACTACTTTATTCCACTCATAATAATACTCGCGAACATGCGATATTATCAACTTATTTGCAAAGAAGGAGAAGTAAATTCATAATTTTAACCTAAAACAATATGAAGTGAAGCTCATAAAGGTGGTCAGGAGACCAAGGATTCAGGAGTAAGAATCCTAACTTTTCCCGTAGGAATACCATACGCTTGGCAAGGAAAGGTAACTCCTATTTGCTTGACGAGGAGTTTATCGCAGAGAGCGGGACACTTGGGCTGTAATATCAAAGATATATAATTTCTAAGCACAAGTGGCGTACGTAAGACTTCTAAACGATCAATGACATGAGGAATCACGCAATATTGTCTGTCTACTTGCATGTAATAACACCTGAATAGCAATAGTAATTTAAGGATTTCCAGAGATAGTTGTATGCTGCAGGAGTCAAGTACTGGCTGGTGATCCAATTTACTCACGAGGGGCGAAATAGTGCCGAAAGACATGCAAGGGTCAGAGTGTGGGCACACTTTGGTAAAGATGAAAATAACATTAACTGGTGAATATTAAGATAATGTATGAAGAGCCAATGAAAATGGGTAATAACATCCTTAATATCCTTCGTACTTTCTTAATGTTAAAACATTATATTTTTATTGACGTGCAGGGCCTGCTGGACTATACAGTATTTTTTACATTATTACCAACTCCAATCTAAACAGTTGTATCTCACCCACAACATTGTTAGCTGTAACACTTCTTCTTGTTATTCTTTCAAGGAGGTCTAACAATTATTCGTTTAATTTCAAAAAGTTGGTAATGCTGATTGAAATAAAAGAGAAAGCGTATAGTTGCAACCCTATTGTGGGAGCTGGAGGGAATTATCCCCCAAGTGGCTACTAAGTTGGGCTTAGACAGCTTCTTTGGCACTGGAGTATGAATGCTTTTGTAGCTGTGTGAATGAAAACATAAACGTTGGACGTGCCACAGATAATAATGGTATTTCCAGAAAAAATCCAATAGATCAAATAAAATGACCAGCATTTAATTCTTATAATGTAGACATAATGGTTGTTGAAATTACTCACACAGAGAAAGGATTAGTTGAATCAAATCAAATTGGATTTGTTTTGACTTCTATGAATGGTTTGATTTTGTATCTTTTTTACAGTATCTTTTTTTAGACGGTTTGTGTCATCTCGTATGTAACATGTGAATTGGAATCATGTGGTGAATCAGTACTATTCATGTTTTTTTTTATCAAGAAACCCGAAAAATTTTGTAGATTAATTAGTTATTTCACCTATTGAGGTACCACATACAGATAGGCTAGTAATAAATAAATTTTCCGGTTTTATGATAAAAAAAAACATGAATAGTACTGATTCACCACATGATTCCAATTCACATGTTACATACGAGATGACACAAACGGTCTAAAAAAAGATTATGCAGAATGAGTAATAATAGAAATCATTTATAGAATGATTAATGATCAATTATTAAAAAGAAACAAGGATTGTTAGGTGCAGCTCCACTTCATGAATAACTGACTTTTATAAAATCGAAAACTGTGCAATTTTGTTCATTCGAGCAATTTGATAATTAGAGCAATTGTTCATTCAAGCAATTGTTCGTTCGAGCAATTTTTTTTTCGAGCAATTTTCTTTCGAGCAATTGTTCTTTCGAGCAATTGTTAATTCAAGCAATTGTTCGTTCGAGCAATTGTTTTTTGAGAAATTTACCGGCTACCCAGCATTCACTGCTGGCGATTGTGTTTTCCTCTGTACCTACCCAGTCTGTACTAGTACATACCCAGTCTGTACTAGTATATACCCAGTCTGTACTAGTACATACCCAGTCTGTACTAGTACATACCCAGTCAGTACTAGTACATACCCAGTCTGTACTAGTACATCAATCACTGGTGTAGGTAGTAAATAAATACACACGTCACGATGTGTTTGTAAAGCATGCACATTGCAACAAATGCTGAGTCATTCCTGGAAATGGAACAAAAATGTAAACGAGAGAGATTTAATTCTTGAAGATTTTTGCAACATTTATTATGCATCAAAAAACTGAAATTCAGCATTATAACATACAAATTGAGAAAATTACGGAATGAAGATGATGAATATCGAATATACTTTGCGCGCGTTTCGCCTTAATTAATAATAAAAGAGAAAATATCGTCGGACTAATTAATTACCTAATTAATTACCTAACTAATTAATTACCTAACTAATTAATTACCTAACTAATTGATTACCTAACTAATTAATTACCTAACAAATTAATTACCTAACTAATTAATTACCTAACTAATTAATTACCTAACTAATTAATTACCTAACTAATTAATTACCTAACTAATTAATTACCTAACTAATTAATTACCTAACTAATTAATTACCTAACTAATTAATTACCTAACTAATTAATTACCTAACTAATTAATTACCTAACTAATTGATTACCTAACTAATTAATTACCTAACTAATTAATTACCTAACTAATTAATTACCTGACTAATTGATAACCTAACTAATTAATTACCTAACTAATTAATTACCTAACTAATTAATTACCTAACTAATTAAATACCTAACTAATTGATTACCTAACTAATTAATTACCTAACTAATTAATTACCTAACTAATTAATTACCTAACTAATTAATTACCTAACTGATTAATTACCTAACTAATTAATTACCTAACTAATTAATTACCTAACTAATTAATTACCTAACTAATTGATAACCTAACTAATTAATTACCTAACTAATTAATTACCTAACTAATTAATCCACTGGCTAGAATAAAATATTTAATTATTAATCTGAATTAGTTAACATCCAAATATTTAAGATTAACATCAATTATTAGTTGTTACAAACATTTAGTTAAAGTTTAACCCAAAAAGGTTTAGGATTTTCTGCAAAGTTAAAATGCAAGTCAATGAGGTAATTAGTTCACCTCAGTTATGTTTGTACGTTAAATAGTTTGTATTATTTGGTCATAGGTTGGAATATTGTTTGACCATTTATCAAGTTTAGAAGATACTTTGCTATCATCAAACCAACTTACCGTCACTGAGATTGATGGAGAAACTTCGATAGATCGGATCAGAAAATAATAATTAATCCGCAACGCATTCACTTGTCTGCATAACAAGCATGGCCTAACGGAACAATTTGGAACTTTGACTCCAACTGATAAAGGAGATAGTGAGGCATTCGATAAGAGATAATTAATGAAGGTGCTAAGAAAGAGGAGACTGATATGTGCAATATTGGAAATAATTTCAAAAACCAAATCAATATTCAGAATAAATGAATATATCTATTCTTGAATAATAATTTCAATCATTTCCAGTAATCATCTTTTATGCAACGTTATCGATCCAGAAATTCAGTTTTCATCATGGCAAATAAATCTATGTGTAAACCATGTGGCACTTCCACAACATGAGAGATTGACATTGTATCTTAAAAAATATGAAGAAAACATGTTTACATTTTATACGACTTGTTAGTTTTAGTTTGGTTTAATGTCCTGCAAACGGAATTGCTTCTAGATCATTTCTAAAAAAAACTTTATTTGCAGATAAATATCAGAATAATTTCAATATCTATGAATAAATATCTATGAATAAATATATCTTTCTGACGCCCTTACTGTGTTCATTCGAATTCTCGATCTAGTTCTCAGAATCGTATCTTTGCTCAATTCACAATAATAGTCTTGAATTTTCGTGAATCCTGCTAAGAAAATTGGAATTGAAGCCCCCTGTGAAACGTCAATGATTGCAAAGGAAAAGCCGATCTACCTCTCTATTTTCCTCAGGCCAATAAAACAACATTAGCGAAGATAAAAAGTGCTGACGCAGCACGTTTTGTATCCGCTGCACGAAATAAATAACGGGTTTCAATTCTGGCCAATTGACCTCTTTGACCATTCCATTGTGATTTCTCAGATTCAGAAAAGTATATCAAAGAATTAGATGAAATTGTACTGATGTATTTCCTGATAGAGCGATTACGATTTACCAGTTACAGAATAAATGTTAATAGAATATACGTGAGATATGCCGAATTCGAACCAAAGAATTATTGTTCAGTTGCCCATAAATTTAGCTACAGATTCTAAAAAGTAAAACTGGACACCGCTTCGTAGAGTAATAAATCTCAGGTCCTTTAAGAGCCCTTTGAATTTTCTTCACTAAGATCTTGAGTAATGTTGTAGAAAGAACTAAAAGTAGGTGATAAATTTTATTAGACTGATTTTAAAACCTTGTGACACAGTAAAGTTATTTATTCTGCTTCTCATGAACCTATATTCGTAACAATAAGAGTCCATATATCCTAAGCATATTTGAGCCAAAATTTCAAACAACACTCCTATACGAACAGGAACACCTCACTTCAATAACAGAATTTCTGAGTTAAAGGTTCTTTTTGCTCTTCGTTTTTAGGATTGGGTTTTCGAGCACGAATTTTATCTCACATGATTGGAGGGATGGGGGGGGGATCCCCTCATTCGAATAGAGAGTTTAACCCTTTGAAAGCTTTTATCTGAAAGTAATCACTGAGTGTCAACAACCATTTTTGTGTCCTGACTTCAATCAGGATAAAGTGGGTAAAGACTCCTATTGATTGCTCTGATGTTCGGGTTAATAGGTTTGAAAATTATTCCTTTATTCGAACATGTAGTGATTATATGAGTGAAAATAAATACATATAAATATTTTTATCTCTGTACTCGGAGACTTGAAGTACTTAGAAAGTTGGTTTTCAATTTTTTACCAATCTGATCTTCAGTGGTTTCTGATTGCCCAGTCTTCAATAATTAAGATAACATCCACTACCCGAGAACTGTGAGTGTGTCAATAATGCTAAATTCTCCTTCTTTAATTAGTTTGCTCTAAAATAAATTAATCCTATCTTATGTATTAATGCTCATTTCAGCTTCATTCATCATGGTTTAAATTTAAGGTGAATCCTACATAATTTTATTAAACCCGATCTAATGTAAAACCGTTAATATATCAGATTTAGCTAATAGTTTTATAATACAATGTAACTTGGTTAATCTGAGGTACAACATTTCCATCAATTTCATCAGTAAATTAATTGCCAGTTCAGAGAAAATGGAAACATAAATAAAATCAAGCCAGCAGCCCCCACCAAAAGGATTACCTTCTTCCAAATTAACATTTGTGATGTCTCACAATGGAGATTAGAAGTTGAAGAAGAAGATTTACGACTAAAAGGGTTTGTTAATTCTCACATTCTCTAATTGAAACACTTTGTTTAATGAAGTAATTTTGGGAAGCTCCGTCCAACTGATTCGAAAAGCTTTGTCTGAAGCCTCACATCTTCAATAAAACGAAGACTGAAAACTTTGTAAAATTTGTTTTTGATTCACTCCATTAATTCTGAATTATAAATAAAAAATGGTTGTATCTCAAATTTAAAAATTTAAAAATTTTTAGTTCTTTAGTTATCAGACGGTTTCATTTTTCAATAAATTTAGATCATATGAGAAAAAAATTATAATAATGAGTTAAAATTGCGGATGATAAAATGCTTTCAGAGGATAAAAGTACTGACCGATATTTCGTAATTTACTCAATGGTCGAAAATGTGGAACTGTTCCAGAACTTGGAATTAACACCATCTATTTTATTTATTTCTTCCTGATCTATTATCAACGTTATCAGGAATTTGAAGAGGGATAGAAATATGAATTGCACTTCTTTATTGTATTATCAATGATTTATTATCCTTATACTAAACTCCCATCGATAATAGTGGTTCTATTTTGGATAGAAATTCTAACATTTCTTTCGTATTTCGTAATGATTTTCATTGAAAACTGGATGAAAATTTCGGATTCTCGTTAAAAAATTAATGGAATTTTCGTATTCTCTATAAATAATTAATGGAATTTTTGGATCATCGTTGAAAAGTGAATGGAATTTTTGGATTATCGTTAAGAAGTGGATGGATTTTTTCAGATTCTCGTTTAGAAGTGGCTAGAATTTTTGGATTATCTTTGAAAAGTGAAAGGAATTTTTGGATTATCATTGAGAAGTGACTGGAATTTTTTCTGAATTTCATGGAGTAAGTTTAGTAAGGACTGTATAATGTTACTAATTATGTAATACGTAAGTTGATCTTTACTGTTTCATTTAGAATTCACATTCGTAAGATTTCAAGTACTTTTGTTTACAATCAAATATTGGATATTCATTTTTATAACGATGACAAATATTTTCCTTTTATAATAATCACCTACTTTTATGTTTTAAGCAAATAAAATGTTCAAAAGTTCTTTAATTTTTGAGAACTGTGGCTCTTGTTTCAATATTTGCAGTAAAAGTTATTTATGCAATGCAGAGAGAGAGAGAGAGAGGATAACTTTCTACCCTGGAGATTCCCAGTAATTGTCTACAGACTAAAACTCTTAGGGAGAAACACCCCAAAACTTTGAATTAATCAAAACAAGAGTAAATATACTTCTTGCTTAATGCATCTTAAAGTTTGAAAGAGTGTATTTGGGGTAAAACTAAAATAATATTTACATATGAGGGAAGAAGTGCATTTTCCATAATGTTGTCATTGTTCCATTGTACGATATTTCCAAATAGATATATAGATAAAAAGTTTTTAAAATACTTCAAGATAGTATTAAAAATAAACATTTCTGGAGAATCATCTAGAATTTTCTTGAGATTAACAATAATTTGCCATTCTTCCGAACACAATCTTGAGATGCAGTGAAGATCATTTGCATTAAAGCCTATAAAAGGTGACGGAATCCCTCAATAATCCTTTCCAGTCTTTGAACTGCGTGGCATTGATGCTAACGTATCAATGATACTCTCTAAGGTATCTATTATACTCTTAAGTGTATCTGTGATACTCTCTAAGGTATCAATGGTACTTTTTAGTGTATCTGTGATACTCTCAACTGTATCTAATATACTCTCAAGCCTTCCTAATTCAGTTTTCTTCGACTGCTTCCTGCAGAGTGATTTCTCTTGTTAATTTTTTGTCGAGTCGAGAAGCGTAGGATTGTCTGCTCCACAACTGCTGCAACTGAGGATTTTTCTCACCGATTTGTATATAAAATACTCTCTTTATGAGCTCTGATGAAAAGGAGATGATGAGAACAAGAGTCGGAAAGAGGCCTTAACTTGCAACTCATTTCTTATGCACTGCTTTAGAGGGGGTTCCGAAGATACTCAATGTTTAAGTATTAATGGATTAAACTTTTTTCTCACTTATGTACGAACGGCAACATATGCAAACGGCAACCCACTCATATCAAATTAAATTCAAAATATTTATCTAGCTACATTGATGATATATCTTACGAAATATTCGACTCCATAATCATATATTTATTAAAAATTTGTTATTGTTATAATTATAGAGTAAGAATAATGAAAGCAAACCTCAGAAGTCCAAAATTACTAAACTAACCAAAAGCCAATGATCCAATCAATATGAATCATACCAAAGTTTTTGTATGAATCAATTGTCCCAAAGAACAAAATACGTAAGGAAATTCATTATCTTTAAAAAATATTTCTGAAAATAGGAATCATATCCATTTTCTCAATTTTTTCTTCCTCATTCGAAAACATCAATTATCTTAGCAATATTGGAATAATATCAGAGAAATAACACGAAGTTCCTGGCTGGCATTCTTTCTAAACAGAACCATTACCGAAACTACGGAAGGAATCTGTTTTCTTCGACAGACATTTTTATGAAGATTCTCCACCAAACTTTTTCGTATGGGGAGGGAGGAACCATCAGCTTTTTCAGATTAGCTCGAAATTACTATTGAGCTATAAATTCAGGTGTTTATTGGTAGTAGAGACTGAGGGGAGGGTAATTTTTATATTGGCTTTAGATAGAATGGTTCATTGTGTTTAGTTCAAAAATATGATTTTTCAGAATAGGTACAGATGATATTATGGGATTTATGGAAACTCAGTTTCAGGATAGTCAGAGGTAGAGAAAAGTTAGTTTAGCAAATTAGAAAATATAATTAAAATGTTCATTTATATTCATTCCAAAAAGCTTCTCATAGGAAAAAATTACGTTGATTATTTTTACCTATATAATTCCATCATTTAGTTTTCATTTTGAGTGCGGATTATCTATAATATATCATGAATTTAAATTACGTTGCCAGACAACTTTCCACATCTGCTCAAATTGCAATCTAAATAACCTAAAGAGTAAATAGACAAAAGTGCGCGTGGAATATCGAAGTTATTTTGGAGCTAGAGCTTACAACTAAAGACCCAACTTATCCTCAAGCTTTTGATAATCTTCCAATAAGCTCCGGAGAACGTGTAAATAGGGACTAACTGCTCAACTTCGCCCATATTTGTCTGTATAGACTCATCATAATGTGTCTGCTTTATGAACACCTAAACATTTCCTATCGTTTGGAACATGAACTCAAAATAGAGTTTGTGTCTTCGTTCGCTTTGATTTCAAAGTATTTTGTTGATATGCAGCTTCACGTTTAATTATGCATTGGCACAGCATCAGAAAATTGGGTATTATAAAATAATCTGTTATTCTTTGTAGCTTTGCTAAATAAAAATCTTTAATACATATCACTTAGACAATTTACGAAAATATAAAAATGAAATATCATTTCAATGTACAAGTTTTGAGTGACTCACAAAGTAGTGAATTATGTGTCAATAATTTTAAGTTAATTTTCCCATGAAAATTTCAATTTCACAACTGTTTTCATGAATGATTTTTCCTAAGTTGCCACAAAATCCCCCTAAAAATGTCTGTGTGTTCCAGTTTAAGTACATTGTCAAAGTACTTCCCCAAAGCGGACAATCTCTGGCTAATTAATATGAGATTGTTACTCCGTTTGAAAGACAAGAATATCCTCTGGACCTTCCATGAGAGCACCATTAAAAAGACTCTCCAAAACCCAGTGAAAGTTCTATTTCAAACCTAGGCCACTACAAAAGATTCGGAAAATCCTAAATGCTGAGTTCATCAGCCAGAAAATGACTTGTCACAACGCTATTTTATTCTCAAAATGTTTGAGGTTGGCTTCATAGCTCTTTTTACTACCTTTTTTAACTCATCGAAAGCTCGAAATGGTTTTTCTATTTGTGAATTATTTTAATTTTTCTTCCTCGTATGGTTGGTTGGATATCGAAAATAGCTATTTTTTCTAATTACAATTACTTGACGTCATCTAATTTTTCAAGTTTAATAAAATTATTATTAATTCGCTAAAATAATATGTCTCTTTCAGGTGGCTTTTACCTCTCAATGAGCAGGTCATGACATTCTTTAGGTGGCTTTACCACTCAATGAGCAGGTCATGACATCCTTTAGATGGCCTTACCACTCAATGAGCAGTTCATGACATCCTTTACGTGGCTTTACCACTCTATGATTTGGTAATGTCATCATTTAGGTGGCTTTACCTCTCAATGAGCAGGTCAAGATATTCTTTAGGTGGCTTTACCTCTCAATGAGCAGGTCAATATATTCTTTAGGTGGCTTTACCACTCAATGAGTAGGTCATGACATCCTTCAGGTGGCTTTATCCATCAATGAGCAGGTCATTGCATCCTTTAGGCAGCTTTACCACTCAATGAACAGGTCATGCCATCCTTTAGGTGGCTTTACCTCTCAATGAGCAGGTCATGACATCCTTTAGGTGGCTTTACCTCTCAATGAGCAGGTCAAGATATTCTTTAGGTGGCTTTACCACTCAATGAGCAGGTCATGCCATTCTTTATGTGGCTTTACCATTCAATGAGTAGGTCATGACATCCTTCAGGTGGCTTTATCCGTCAATGAGCAGGTCATTGCATCCTTTAGGCAACTTTACCACTCAATGAACAGGTCATAGCATCCTTTAGGTGGCTCTATCACTCAATGAGCCGGTCATTGCATCATTTAGGTGGCTTTACCACTCAATGAGAAGGTCATGACATGCGTTAGGTGGCTTACCACTCAATGAACAGGTCATGGCATCCTTTAGGTGGCTCTATCACTCAATGAGCCGGTCATTGCATCATTTAGGTGGCTTTACCACTCAATGAGCAAGTCATGACATGCGTTAGGTGGCTTACCACTCAATGAACAGGTCATGGCATCCTTTAGGTGGCTCTATCATTCAATGAGCCGGTCATTGCATCATTTAGGTGGCTTTACCACTCAATGAGCAGGTCATGACATGCGTTAGGTGGCTAAACCACTCAATGAGCAGGTCATGACATCCTTTAGGTGGCTTTACCACTCAATGAGCAGGTCATGACATGCGTTAGGTGGTTATACCACTCAATGAGCAGGTCATGACATCCTTTAGGTGGCTTTACCACTCAATGGGCAGGTCATGATATCATTCAGGTGGCTTTGCTCTACATTCTTCAAAAGGCTCCGTTGTTTTGCAATAAAATTTGTGGTTTATTATCACTGACCTCACGCTGAGATATTTAGGCCTACCGCAGATAACATCTTTGTTTGTCGTCCACTGAGCCTACTGAGCTAGCATTGAACTTACATTTTATCAACACAGTCAAAATAGAGGGAAATAACATTCCATGGGGTTGTTTTGTCATGGCAACCATCTGATGAAAAGTTGTTTAGTTTTGATTCAGGATACGATGTGATCAATATGAAATAAGTTATATCTCGGTTGATATTAAATGTAATCCTCCATACATATTCTTTCTTTTGTCCAACATTATTTTAAACGTTAAATTTTCATCAGTACCAAACACAGCCGCAGCCGTAATAGTCCTACCAAACCAACCGCTGTAATAATAATATGATCAGCTGTTCAAGTGCAACCGCCCCATCCCCCTCCGCTCCTCTTTTTCTTATTAATCGATAGAAGAGAAGTCGAATGAGTGATTCGGATGAACCATCGGTAATATATTGATTGGAACATTTAATCAAGTTATCCAGCTAATGAAGGTGTCTTACACTTAAGATTGACAGAAAGCTGATTTGGTAAACAAAAATAATAATACGTTAAGGTTTGTTTGATAATAAATGTTACTGATTAAAACTAAAAAATTTCACAAAGCTTCATAGGCAGTACTTCGTTATTTCTTTCGTAAAACAATTTCATGCCCCAGATGTTCGGGTAGCAAATTCAAAGCCTGTACCTGATGCATATTTTCTTCTAAACAAAAACAAAGCATCAGTAAGCGCATGCCCGGGCACGTCCACTCAACTCCCAGTAACCTCCCAAACACAAATAAATCCGCCAATACCCGGACTCGCGGTGACTCCGCCCACATTCAAAAGCCGCACTGGAATTATTGTTGTCTTCCAAACTCCTCCTATTTAAAATTTACAGCCGAGATGCTGAGGAAATATCTACGTCTGTAGCCCCCTTACGGAGAAAGAGTAAATCAATGCCCCCCTCCCCCCTTTCTAACACAACTCTGCATGCCGGTTTAACACTCTCCTCCTCCTTCATTCTCATTCCAGGGCACCATTGCCAACTGCATAATCTCTTTAAACAATATTTTACAGATGCAATATGTACTTGAAAATTTTTTCTTCAGTGCAATTTACCTATATATGTATTTATTTACCTTAGAGCATTTTTGAAATATGTTAGGAATATCAGGTTAAGAATATGCAAAGTTTGTGAGTGTGTTTCCTGCTCTGTTGAATCGGAAATTAAATTATTAAAATAATAAGGCTAGAACTGATCTTATTTTTATCATACCAAATATACTGCGGGTAATGAGGTTTTATACATTATTTTTCAATTTATTTACTATAGCTTTACTTTATCTTTACTATTTGCCACAGTATTTTAAGCCCCCTCTTAATTTTGAATGAATGGCTGCACCATTATTTTTTTTCTCTGTAACTGTTATATAAGTATACGACAATTCCATATTAAACTTGGAAATATATTTTTGTTCGTTTTTATCATATTGACGGCGTTAAAAAGAACTGGGATATGGTGAAAGAGCATAAAGATATGAATGAAATATTAGTAAAAGACTTTTGAAATTTTATTTGTATTTCATCCCATAAATAATTCGTAAACTCATTGGAAAGGCATATTTTTGAGTGAGAGAAAGATCTACAAAAATTGACGGTAGAGGAGAGTCTCCAACCTTCCCTCTTGACTGATTCTACGCCACTGACCTCAAGATGATCTCAATAGCTACTCTCGACACGTTTGTTAAAGACAGGTCATTCGGGCGTAGATTGATACACGCCTAGAAAAGCTAAGGGTGAGATATGAACTCCTGAAGATTGGATACACGCCTAGAAAAGCTAAGGGGTGAGATATGAACTCCTGAAGATTGGATACACGCCTAGAAAAGCTAAGGGTGAGATATGAACTCCTGAAGATTGGATACACGCCTAGAAAAGCTAATGGGTGAGATATGAACTCCTGAAGATTGGATACACGCCTAGAAAAGCTAAGGGGTGAGATATGAACTCCTGAAGATTGGATACACGCCTAGAAAAGCTAAGGGGTGAGATATGAACTCCTGAAGATTGGATACACGCCTAGAAAAGCTAATGGGTGAGATATGAACTCCTGAAGATTGGATACACGCCTAGAAAAGCTAAGGGGTGAGATATGAACTCCTGAAGATTGGATACACGCCTAGAAAAGCTAAGGGGTGAGATATGAACTCCTGAAGATTGGATACACGCCTAGAAAAGCTAAGGGGTGAGATATGAACTCCTGAAGATTGGATACACGCCTAGAAAAGCTAAGGGTGAGATATGAACTCCTGAAGATTGGATACACGCCTAGAAAAGCTAAGGGTGAGATATGAACTCTTGAAGATTGGATACACGCCTAGAAAAGCTAAGGGTGAGATATGAACTCCTGAAGATTGGATACACGCCTAGAAAAGCTAAGGGGTGAGATATGAACTCCTGATGATTGGATACACGCCTAGAAAAGCTAAGGCGTGCGACATGAACTCCTGAAGATTGGATACATGAAAAATTTATAAAGATCTGTTTATTTTCCTTTTTATTTTACTGAAATGAATTTATTATTACTGTAATAGTAGGCAGGAAATGGCGTTACAAATTTTACTGAAATTTATTTACCGTTTCTAAAATCACTCGAAAAATTTAAAGTTTTTCGAAGTTATCAAAATATTTCCTTGACTCGAAGTCCATTTGATTTTGTTGGTCGTATTATGTAAGTTGAAGCATCCACTTACAAATGTGTCTGTAATTACAGTAATAAATTTAATGAATATGAAGTTTTTGTAATTGTTTTCTGATATCAGTATTTTATTCTTTATTACAATTATTAGATATTGCAAGATTGGCAGATATTCACTCTCATTCCGTCCCTGTTAGCGACATCCGTCATCCACTTCATGCAAAATAAATACTCTGTCCAGCATCGCTAAAATCAACACTTTTCCCCAAATTGGTAGGCTCATTTTTCATAGGCTTATTTTGACAGAGAATTACCAAAACAGCTTCAATAGTTTATTAATTATCAGCTGGGAGATAATATCACTGAGGTAAAAGTCCACGGTGACTGATACCACATTTTCAGCGGTAGAGAATAAATCAATCAATAAAATGTTGTGAGATTGTAGAAGTGTTTTGAAAACACATTGGCACTGCACCAGAAAAGCTCATTTTTTATTCCATTATTTGACGAAAACACACAAGTATTTGGCTGCAGATTATCTAATTAAATCTCGATGATAATATGATGGTATTTGGAAATGACAAAAAGCAATAAATGATAAAGCTGATGATAGTTTATTGTGGACGACAGGTACGGACTTGCATCTCGTATGTGAGAATCAATTACAGGATCTGATGGTAAAAACATCTGCCTGCTCTACATCATACAAAATAAATTACTAATTAGGAGAATATCAAGAGTTACAGATGAAATTGGACATAAGATATATAGTTTAATAATACACTCTTATAAATTTCGTTTGCAAAAAAGCGAATGAATAAGAAATCTGTTTTAATTGACAGAAATTATGTGACAGAAATATAAATTCTTTGCAGAATTTATCTTTGGATCTTAGGAAATTCATTATAGTTTTTCATTTTATGAAATTGAATAAGCTTTGTACCTCTTAGGTTTGAAATTTAAAGGATACCACGACTAAAAATATAGTTTTTAAAATATTGCTCATTGCGGATAAGTTTTTTAGTATAATATCTTTAAGGTTACAAGTTCAATGATTCGCTATGGAGATTAACCAACATGGCATAACCAATTATGGTTAGGCCATAGATTGATATTTTTTGTTTCCATGGATACTTCAGTTCAATTTTGTCCTTGTGGTACTATTATATTTGTAAGAACTAGCTTGAGAGAATAATATATAATATAGTGTTTATAAAAGTTTAGTGCTTGCTGCTCATTAGAACCTGAATAAAATTGATTTATAATCCCGACTACTAAATGATCAAATTATAACTTAGAATACTAAGTTTGAGACTGAGTCATTGTCCATATTTGTTTACCTCTTGAATAGACTAAATTATCTCAATAACACCGAATGTCCATTACTTGACCAGTCTCCAAAGTTTGGCAATATCCTGCCTAGGAGAGACCGCCACACTCTCAGATGTGGACAAACTTCCTTCAGAAATCAGTGAGATGAAACTGTGTAGAGTGAATAATGATTACTAAATTTATTTATTAATCTTTATGGGTGACTTTATTAAGTCACACAATTAATACCAATAATATAAGAATTATAGAATTATACCAACAGAATAACATTTTCAAAAACCTAATGATTGATATGGTTATAAGAAAAAAAGAGGTAAATCATAGATCCATTTAATCAAATTCACAATTGATATGGAAGAGAAGACCTCTACTTGTTATTTTCAAAGTCTTTTTTTCAACTAATAGGTCTACCTTCAATTTATCATAATTTTTTAGTCATTCACTTATTGCCAAAAATTATTGGTTTTAACTACACTCTTTACAAATCTCACCATTTGGGATGGTGAGATTTTTTGAAGATCTTTTGAAGCAAAGTAAAGCTCAGAGAGCGCAATTATTGTCCCATTTAACAAGCTCAAACACATTTCTGGAAAATTTACGACCTTATTCCATTAAAGCTATGAATTGCTTAGTTAATTTATCGACTTGAAAACCTTTAAATTGGTCATTATCGCCACTAGCAAAGTGGTGTCACAATTCGAAGAATGCATTCGAATAAGAAAGAACAGGAAGAAAAACCTATAAAAATTGAAATTGTTTGAGTATTTGAAAATGATCACCTAGCATTATTGTATTAAAGTATGTATTTCGGTTTCACATTTCCAATTATTTAAGAAAAAATGTATAATGCTTATATTAAATTTCCATTTCAATTGGTAAATCCATGATAACTGAAGGTATCATATAATTACCAATTAATTTAACTAAATATATAATCATCATTAAATATTTCTTTCATATACGACCGAAAATGTGGAACAGTTTTTATTTCACTAACTTTTCAGCATGGCCAATGCCTAAAAAGTGTTGTATTGCTCTAAAGTATTCATTATGTGTACACGACAGGCCATCACTTCCAGAGGCAAGTCATTAGACATAAATATTAGAGACTGTCACGCTAACTGTTAGTGGCTTGGACTCAAGTTTTGTTGGTAAAAAGTGTTTATTGCTGGTTGTTATAGAGACACATTATCGGTGACAGTTCTCTTGGTCGTAAAGGCAATGCATCTTCATAGGGATTTATTTGATATATCTAGGCTAAGTTACGAATAATTGGACAGTCCAACGTTTTCGATCATATGAGAAAAAGATATATTTATATTATTATTTAACTCGTTAGTTTAATTGGTATCCATGATACTTGCAGGTATCATGGATACCAATTAAAATAACCCGTGAAAATGGTATATAAATATACAAATTCACACAAAAATAATCCACTTTACTATGAAAACAGTTTTTAAAAAGAATGTTTTGATTGACTTAGGAACTTATTCAGAGCGCTCAACAAATCAATATTCCTACACTCTTGCACAGAGAATTCATTCTGATATTTTGCCGTCATCTGCAGATCTGGCCACAAGTTCTTCATCGGAATAGTTCGTGGTGACAAAATGCTTCCTTTGGTGAAGTGACATCCGTAATGTTGTGTCCATGCCAAAGTTCTTGGAGTGTCTCCTGCTAAATACAAACCATGTCCTGTGTGCTGTCCACTCTATAACTTATACATCGCACACTGCCTGTCCACTCGGACAAACTTACGCCAAACTGATGAGTGAATGTCGCTAGTGAAAAAGTTGGTGTGAAGAGATTTTGATACTTGTGTGTAGAGAGATTTGGGGACTTGTTGGTGTGAAGGGATTTGTGGACTTGTTGGTGTGAAGGGATTTGGGAACTCGTTTCAGTTGGTGTGAAGAAATTTAGGGACTTGTTGTAGTTGGTGTGAAGAGATTTGGGGACTTGTTGCAGTTCACTACTTATTGTACATACCTCAGTATTGCTGAGCTCCTCTTTTGTTTGCAGTATTCCATAAAGTGAGTGCCCCTCATCTCCATACCTACCTTCTCCCTCTCTGTTTGTAGAGACTGTAATGGGAAACAAAACAAAGCTTATGTTTGTTTCGCTGCTTTAGATTGGATGGGAGATTCCAATCTCAATAAAATGAAGAATTTAATTGTTTATTGGTGCAAGAACTTACAATCACAGAAAGTCACTGTACTACTACTGTAAGTGTCCATAGGAAGCTCATAAAATATAGTGAGATGGTAGGGCGTGATGGTGGACGACTGCGGTTAGATCTTCTATTAGGGAATTTGGAATACATTTTAACTTTGATATATTTTTACCATTTTTAATATCATTTATCCTTCAATAATTCAACCCGAATAAATTTTAATTTCGGTAATATTTTGATTTAAAGTTGAAAAAATATATTTTATGCATGCATTCGTTAAAATTAAAGAACTTTATAGATAGATTCACCATTCCTTTCCATTTTTATAAGAATTTAAGATTACCTAATTCAAAGATTTCCTTCAAAGAGTCACAGTTAAAATCTTCTGAAAAATGAGATCTAAGTTAGAAAGTAAAGAAATAAAACAAATAAGCAATGTTTTTCAAACATAAATATGAATTTCAGTAGATTCGAATTGTGCTCAAGTTGCCAGTTACTCCAATAAGACGTTAAAATGTGAAAAACCTCTGAGTATATGTAGTATAGATTCCTATGAAATAAATATCAGATTATATACATATTCTTCTGAATCCCTCTAAATAATTCGAATTGTGCTTCAGTTGCCAGTTACCCCAATTAGAGTGTAAAATGTGCAAGAGATTCTGTTCGGCTTAAGCGGTAAATTCTGCTGTACAATCAGAAACTTTTGATTTTCTCCTCAAAAGTTCTCTGTGGTGCTTTTTATTTATTCTTCAGTTTATTTTGAAGATAAGAAATACGCTCTGCATTGTTCAAACATTGTTAGCTCTCTTTTATTTAGGCTTTTTATGATCTTTCGTAAGTCGGCTCCGACGTAAATGTTTTTTATTAAAATGAGTTCTTCTTCCATAATTTATTAATATATACTGAAACACATAATACTCAACAAGATAGAAATGGTTGCAAAATCATTTCAAGTGTAGATGTTAAAAATTTAATCAAATTTGGAATTAATATGATGATAAGTCAAAAATTTAATTAAATTTTGATATATCAAACTAGATTACGTGCACTCGGTAGAGCGCATACCTTCGCGGCACTTTGACCCGTTCTTTCCTAAAATTACAAAACTGGTGACTGGATAATGACCAATCGTCCTACCAAGTTTCATGCAATATGGTTCAAAACTTTTTGAGTTATTGAGTTATAAAAGACCTTGACCTTGACCTTTGACTGGATCGCTTCCAAAACTATACCAGATGGTTCCTGGACATCGACCAATCGTCCCAACAAATTCCAGTCCATTTGTTTGAATACTTTTTGAGTTATTGAGTTACAAATGGCCTTGACCTTGATATTTACCCTTTGAACCAATCGTTTCCAAAATCTAAGAAAATGATTCCTGTATATTGACCAATCGTCCCACCAAATTTCATGGAATTTGGTTCAATACTTTTTGAATTATGAATGACCTTGACCTTGACCTTTGACTGAGTGAATCCCAAAATTCTACCAGAAGGTCACTGAGCATTTACCAATCATTTCATCAAGTTTCAGGCAATTTGGTCGAATACTTTTTCAGTTACGCGAATAGCAAGATGATAAATAAATGCCGGGTAAAATATGACCTTACGCAAATTTGCGAAGGTAATTAATTCGATAGAAGGTTCACAATTATCGAACAATTTTACATTATCGATCATATGTTAAAGAACTATAAATGATAATTATATTTAACTTATCATATTAATTGGTTTTCATGACACCTAAGTAATCATGAATAGCAATTAAAATAACGAGTTAAAATATAATTATTCTATAGTTTCCACAAATGATCGAAGATATGGCACTGTCCGATAACTCGAAGTTTACACAATCAATACAGAAATTTTATTCACTTGATGCGATAAAAATTTAGTGGTAAAATAAAAGAACTTTTAATTTATTCTCCATTTCCCAGCAAGCAAAATTATACCACCAAATGTTAGTTTTTCAGTGCGATTTTATTGCCTTTTTGGTCTGTGGTGTCATGACTCGTTAATAAGTACTGTATTGAGACAATCTGAAACTTGAAATGTGAGAGAGTGTGGTGGTTAGCCGGTATAATTAATTAGATGTCCGTTAGAAAGGACGGTCATTAAGTAATATAATATTAGCCATATAAAAAACAATAAAAATGATTTGAAGTCACATGCATAAAAACTATCAAAATGTGGTTATTATAAAAACATTCATCCTGTTATATATTTATTTACATAGGAGTGAAGTATGTTTAATTTAACCGACAAGCATATTTTCCATTATATAATTCTAAAGTACATCGAAAGCAAATTTACTTTAATATTTTTTCATTATTTCTTTTTCTTTTTAACTTTCACTCGCGCTAAAAAAAGGTAGGTAAATTTAAACTTATCACAGAATAAATGCAAACAAAAATAGAACAGGCACTTCGCCACCGCTACACATTTTCTTGTTGAGTTATGAATGATGAGTGATATTGACCTTGATCTTGATCTTGATCTTTGACCTGATTGCTCCAACAATGTAGACAAATGATTTCTGAATAATGACTAAGCGTCCTCCAATTTTCAGCCAATTTGGTTGAGTACTTTTGAGTTAATATAAGCGACCTTGACCTTGCCCTTTCACCCGGTTGCACTCAAAATCTAAATAAAATGGTTCCTGGATAACGGCCAATATTAAATATTTCCACCGAATTTCAGGCAATTCGGGTGAATATTTTTTTAATTATGAATGACCTTGACATTGACTTAAGACCCGGTTGCACCCAAAATTTAATCAAATGATTTATGGATAATGACCAATCGTTCTACCAAATTTCAGGCAATTTGGCACTCGCCCCTGTTACTCCGTTTTGTTTTTGTCTCACCTGTTTGTTCTGTTTAGCTGTTGATTGGGCCTCCACTCGCCCCTGTTGCTCTGTTTTGCCTAGTAATGGCCTGTTGGAGAGCCTGTTTGTTCAGTGTCGCTTCATTCGCTCTGCAGGCGTGGTTGAAATGCATTGCAAGTGTTACAAACTCTCTTCGATCAACATAACAAGATGTAAAAAGATTCAGACTCAATAGGCATGGCAAGAAGATGCGGGTGGTTTGTATCGTACACGCTGTCGATATTTCCGGAATTAGACCTCTTGTTTGGACACGGTGCGAGCGAGGCTTCTTTTTGTCTCGCAGGAGGGAAATTCTTACGCAGCAGAGGGATTGGTAAACGATGGCAATATTGTTTCAAGTTACAGTTCAAAGATCTATAGTGAGAAGTTTAAATGAAATAACTGTGAAATAACGGAATTTGCATAATTTATTCCCTTATTCAGATCTGTATATTATCTAAAAAATATACGCAAATTTGTTTACTATGAATCATAAATTATTCTGTAGGCTAGATGTAATTATTTCCTTTTCTTACAGTCACAATAGAAAATATATCATTACGATTTTAGTGGATTGGACGAATAAGTGATCCAACCTTGAATGCCATATAATTATTACTCTAATCATATAGTTTTCTCAGAGAAACCAGTGCTAGGCTCATCGTGAAAAACGATAAAAGTTTCATCTATATTTGAAAACGATAGCATGTGTGTTATTTTGTGTGCCACGATTACAGTATAAGATAGGGACATACGATGTCGGTCCATCCGTCACATTTGAAGTCGGTCTGTCAGTCACATATGTATAAAGTTTTTTCTGTGCGTCGTCACATATGAGTTCTGTCCGCCCGTTACATATGTGTTCTGTCCGACCGTTACATATGAGTTCTGTCCGCCCGTTAAATATGAGTTCTGTCCACCCGTTAAATATGAGTTCTGTCCGCCCGTTACATATGAGTTCTGTCCGCCCGTTAAATATGAGTTCTGTCCGCCCGTTACATATGAGTTCTGTCCGCCCGTTACATATGAGTTCTGTCCGCCCGTTAGTTACATATGAGTTCTGTCCGCCCGTTAGTTACATATGAGTTCTGTCTTTCCATCTCATATGAGTCTGTCCGTCACAAATTCAGTTAAAAAGATAGTCTATCAGCAGCGTTTCATAAAGTTGGTGTAAATCGACTATGTAACAACATCATTTCGTGTAATTTACAATGAAATAAATGATAAGGATAATTACACAGTTCATAATTTAATTACTTTCTGTTTAAAAATGCATAAACTAATAATAATCACCAGGCATGATGAGATAGAAGTAGAACTTAAAGAATATCTACAGATTGCTCAGCTATGAAGAATTTATGAATGGAAGAAAATCTAGCGTAGGATCCCATTGATGAAACGTGAGACTTTGGGTGAAATGATTGCAAGTGGTGGTAATTATAGAGATGAACTTCGTGATTTCGACTCCTAATTTCTTATCATTTTTAATGGAAAGAGAAGATATTTTTAAATACAAATAGGTTTTTCGGGTAAATGAAGTGAAAATCTGCTAGTAAGATTCAACGTAATGTTGTTATTATGAATATTAATAAAAAAATATATGTCGAAGAAACAAAATATTGAAAATTTAATTCTATTATTAGAAATAAAGTTAAACAATTTTATGAAGATCACTGACTAACCAATAGCCAATGAATGAAATCGGACTCGTCAAATCGTGTCTTTTTCGTCAATAAGCGATCAAACGACCGAAAAGTCATTTAGTTTATCACGCGAAATGATGGCAGACAATCACCGGAATCGTGAAGTTGGGGAAAGTGTGTCATATTAGCAAATGGAAATCATTTTGATGATTGCAAATGTATTTCATTTTACTCTGATTGGATATAAATGAACGGGACTGAAAATTGGCCTTTGAAGTCACGAGTTGAAAACCATCACATATGAATAAATAGGTGAAATATTTGATTAGCGATAAATATAGAAATGAAATTAGATAAATTGGATAATGAAATTTGAAAAGTATTTCAATTTTGATTTATAAATTAAAAGGTATAAAATGTTAGTAGAACGAAAAAGGTTCAAATAACTTTATTTCAAATCCTTTCCTATCAAAATATATTAAAAATAGGTCAATAAATAACGTCTCTTTTTTTCAGTTGGGTACAGTGACCACGTGCGGTTTTTTCGACCAGAAAATGGAGAATCACTCAGTTACTTCCCATGCTTGAATATATAATAAACTGCAGCACCACAGTGCCTTCTAAATGATATCAAGACCTTATCTGCAATTTAAAATATCAAAGACAAATTACCTACGGTTAGTTACCCTAGGTTCTTATTGTATGTTTCTGATGGATAATGTCCCACTTCATTTAAAATTATGATTGAGTTAATGTTAGTTCTTTTGAGTTTTAAAATGATGAGTAGGTACCCACTAACTTCAGTTGGTTTTGTTTCTCTTCAATACAGAGTGTCAAAATATTTGGACAGTTTTATTACGGATGTTCGTTAGTCTTTTGTTTTTTGTATCTTTTTATGGTGTCATTAATTAATAAACTAAGCTTAATATTATTGATGAGGCAGGAAATATGGCACATAATTATTACGGGACATGCTATAAATATTTTAAACTGTGTGACTGACTACATGGCCATGTGAAATGAGTTCGAAGAAAAAGGCCTTTTTTTCAATGTACCGAGCTATAATGTAAAAATGGATATTTCATTTTTTTTTATTTACCTGTCAATATAATTCATTGTCGGCTATTAAAATCAATGGCTTTATATTAAAATTATGATTTAGTGGATTTCAGTAAAAGGACCTTTCAGAAAAGAAAAAAATATATTTATTATAATGATATGCATTTTTTTTATATGATTGAAAAGGTTGACCCTCCAATAACTTAGACATTACTCTACAGGTAAATTAATTAACTAATTCCCGACTCGAGACATTTAAGAGAAAATAACGAAATAGTATCGGGTTTAATGACAAAAAATTGAGAATAAACTAACTGAAATTAACGTAAGATGGAATTATAAAATTTGGAAGATTTTGTTAATGGATTAAATAGATTCGAATCCCAAGTTTCTAATAATTTGCCAATAAAGTTAATTACCATTAAAATTTTGAGAAATTAAGTGACTGTTTTAAATTATAACATATTATATATCATATCGAATAAGATTTCATTTCGAAATTATTGCTTACATACGACCGGAAACCGAATACCATCCGGAACAAAAGACGGTAGAACAGGATCCCGAGTCACTCCACAGGAGCTCCTTTTCAAGCCATTTATTTCCCCAATACTTCCCGATATATTCCATCGCGGTCATCATTCCATGGACATTGGCACACCATTTATATCTCTTTGCAGATGAGATGCTGATTTGGAAAAAGAATCCTTGAAGGTGAAGTCCTCCCCCAGAGCAAAAGTTACCTCATACAGTTGATGGAGAAGTGTCGACTCTCCTAAGGTTTGTTCGCACATGTCAGTGTTCTGTCCGTTCCGTGTCCTCGATCTCAATGATTTTTTAGCTTTGAGAAAATACGGTACTGGGTGAACGTATCAATTTAAATTAGAGTACTGACACTGAAGTACTGAGAGAACACGTCACGGGATAGAACACTGATGTGTGTATTCGACAATATGTAAACACTGTGTATAATGATGTACAATATGAGACGTGTGGACATACACTTTTGAATCAGTGTAGATGATGAGACCTGTAGATGGTGAGATCTGCAGTAACTGTTGATAATAAATCCAGAAGTCCATTCATTGTTACGTCTGTGTCCCCGAGGGAAGGAATTAACTTTTCTTTATCCGTCATCTTGAGGTCAAGAGTTTATTTATTGGACGGAAATAACAATGGAGGCAGTCTATCGAAGTGGAAATAATCACAACCATTGTCCAGTGGAGAGCAATTTCTCTTATTTATCCACTTTCTGCTCACCAAAGATATTCCTATTAATTTCTCGGGAGGGAGTAAATGAACTGTGATTCGAGAAATTGAATCCCTTCCGATGCTCAGAGTTCGAGGGAGTTGTCGCTATATATGTATAAATAACAAGAACTATATTAAGTTATTTTCTTTTAAGGGAATTCTTCCTATATGAAAAGTTATTCGGTATATCAAATCAAGTAAAAGAGTATTGACAAAGATTGTCAGAAAGCGCAATGCTGTAATTGAGTATATTACGAATTATAGGACAGTTCCACAACTTCGATCATATAGGAAAAAGTATATTATAAGTAGTACTGGTTAGTTTAAATTTTAATTTTTTTCCTATATGATCAAAGAAGTGGAACCGACTAATAATTTGTAACTCACCCTACCTCATGCCATCATGAAAGAAGTTTTATTGTCACTATAATTAGTTGCCTAGTGTCAGTACGATCATTGAACAAGTCGCTGTAGAATTAAAAAAAAAATTATACAATACGCTTGTAGTCCAGCAAAAAGAATTTACGTTTTTTTTGTATGTTCGAAAGTGCTCAAAATTCTTTAAGCTTCTCGGTGTACAGATACTCAACTTCTTCCCCTCTTCTAAGGTCAAAAATAGGGCAATAAATTTTCGTCAAGGTAAGGTTTAATAATGAAGGAGAGAGGCAAAGAAACGGTCCAAAAATACAACACCGCACGTGACTCTAATTTCTTAGTCTGGAAAGCGGTCGGAAAAACTGCAGAAAAATATTACAGCTATCAGACATGTAAAATATAGCAGTGAGGTACCAAATTGAACGTAAAAACTTCCACAACTTCTAATTTTTATCAGTGAGAAAAAATATGATAAGTTTTCACGTTCGATCAATCTAGAAAGTATTCTAGTGTCACCTTTGCTCATGATTTATATGACAATCTTAGCTATAATGATGAATTAATAGAAAAAAAGTTATAACTTTCATGAAAACGATTTTTCTTTCTTCTTGATGTTAATTTTTATTATGTCAAAATAAATGAAGTTGTGAATTGATTATTAATCGCAAATTATTGCAAGCATGAAAACTAATTTATAAAAAAATATAAGTCATTGGGATAGGGTGAAATAATTGCAAATAATATAAAAATTTAAAGGTACAATAATTGTTGAATTATAAGATTTAATGGTTTTATTGAACTAAAATTCCTATGATATTAATTTTATTTCTACTGTGCCTGTAAAGTAGAACTGTCATCAATTATTCTAACATATAAATTACGAATGGTGATAGTAAAATGTTAATTTAATTAAGGTTGAGGTTATTATAGTTGCCTCTAAGAAGATTAAATATAAGATTACCATTGGCATTATCAATAAAATGTAATAGGTAACATTATTTCATTTGATCCTATTAGGGCTTAATGTATAGAAAGATTCACAAGCCACACGATAGACCTCTAACGACTGAATGCGCTGTTGTCCGATAGGAATGTTTACAAGTTCAAGATAGGCCCTAAAATTAACCGAGAAACTCTTGTTTTCACTCATTGAAAAACAACGTCAGGAAAACAATTCGTCTAGAGTTTGGGGAGAAAAATGAACACAGAAGCAACGGGATGTTGTGGTCTCAGCCTCGAATTTTGGGGATGAAGAGGACTTACGAAACTTTTCATCGACGCATCACTTTTAAAAACAGCGATAATACAAAAACATTTTGAGCCTGATGAACAAGTTTGGTGTTTTCTGTGTCATAATAAAGACATTGTTATCCAGAAATGTGGATTAGAGGGAATGAAGTGTGGAGAGAGAGGATTTGAACTCAGTGAGGAACTGCTTTCAAACATACATGTAGTAAAACTTAGTGTGTGGAGAGTGAGGATTTGAACTCAGTGAGGAACTGCTTTCAAACGATTCGGACACTTGATTAATTAGGTAAATTGTAATATTGAAAATTTAACCTCAAAATTAATATCTGTTTGATAAAATACATCCTGATATTAAATGAATGCAATGAATATCTCATTTACCAAAATGATTTCTGAATCAGAAGATCTTTCCCATTCGGAGCACTCGAAAGCCAATAGAAATGTTTGAGAAACCATTATAGTAATTAAATTATTCACAATCTACCTATACGAGGCAGATTAACGGGTAATAGAATAGGCCTACCTATATACACACTAATCGAATGAGTCTGTGCGTAAACACTACAGGCCTATACAGGCTATTGCAATCTAGATTATCAAGACCTGATCATGAGTAAATATATTTAAAGTTTTTTCGTCAATTAGGCTTCATTCTAGCACTACCTCCCATATCTACAGTATGATGAGGTCAAGTGCTACTTTAGAAGGCGTTGTTTCTATCCCTCTGCCTATATCCGAAAGACTGATTCTCATAACTGATTCGGACAAACCAAACAGCAGTAGACTTTCCATGGGAGGATTTCGGATGCAAAGGAACAATTGGAATTATTAGAATAATCCATTTAATATGATTGGTATGAATGTAAACAATTGAGATATGAACTGCTTTGCAGAATGAGGTCATTTGGAGGAATGGTTATTGTACTAATTAAATTAAAAGAATGAGTTTCTATTCAGTTTTCAAATTAAAAGAATTGAAGGATGGATAAGACATGAACATGTACTATATTTGTAATTTGATTTTTTTTTATTAAATAAATATAAGGATTTACAATTTTGGAATGTAAACATGAAAACTAATTTATGAATTTGAATAACATTTCTACACAGAACTGCTCAATAAAGCCTAGCGTTAAAAATGTCATGTGAGACTAAAATACCGAGTGAAGAGTTTGCCTAATTTGCTGCTAAGTGCGCCTCATCTGATCGATATTGTATTCTTTATTTACACGCAACCGTAGCAGGTTAATACAAACTTCTAATGCTAAGTACATGTTTTTCATCCTTAATAAACTAAACAAAACACAAAGTTAAACATGCACCTCAATAAGTTTCTCCAACACTAATGTGAGAATATTCAAAAACTATTGGAGCTCTCAATCGAGTGAAGCTAAAGTGACGGGTTTATTCATATTTAATTACAGTTGTTTGTAAACCTTAAAAATGAATATATATGATAATTAGTGAGGAAGATATTCGTCTATAGAGAGATAGTAATTATAGTATTATTTGGTTTATATTATCATCAACAGACAGACCATATTGAATTATAGGTTCGCACAAATGTAACCAGACATAACTTTTAAAGTAGTTAGGTATCAAACTCTAACTCTAGAGTAGTTAGGTATCAAACTCTAACTCTAGAGTAGTTAGGTATCAAACTCTAACTCTAGATTATTTAGGTATCACATACATACTCTAGAGTAGTTGGGTATCACATACTTACTCTAGAGTAGTTGGATATCTAACTCTTAACAATAATATTACCTCTAGTTGATGAAGTTATCTGTGAATGTTTTATTTTCCGTTACCATTCCTGTCTGGAATGTGAATTGTAGGACATTGGTATAAGCTGAAAGACAATCAATAACAATCTATTTATTGGTACATACCTGTGACAATAACACTTACCTGCAGTGATTGACGTGCGTGACCGTTCTTTGTGCTCCGTACACGCGACTAACAACGTAAAAACATCGGTAGCGCAACTCCGTTACTCTTCGGTAGAATAACGCGGTGTCTACGACAGTCATTTGGACGCATTTTGACGTAAGAAGAACTGACGTAAAGGTAGTTGATAAGAACTGAGGTAATTTGACGTAAGAAGAACTGACGTAATATCGTGAATGTAGTTGATATATGTACCTACTGATACATTCCTGTAATCGCATTGATCTTTATAAATCAATTTTCCTACTGTACACCAAAAGAAAACATGTTTGTGTTTCTTGCAAACACGGGAAAATGTTTTGAAGTTACATCTCGTGTTTGCAGACTGACATCACGCAAGATTGGAGTCGATAGGTTGTGTTATTGTTCTCAGGTACAAGTAATTAGGCCATGCAGTGGTCACACAGGTGAGATTTAGGACTATATAATTGTAATGTTAATGGTATTGAATACGCAGCTAAAGGGATCAATGAATGACTATTGTATGAATATGAGGAAATTAAGCGCCAGTTCACACAAGCCCACTTTAACTAGAAATTATGGTTGAAATAATATATTAACTGGTAATTTGGATTTTAAAAAATCCGAAAAAAGTTTAAAAATTGAATATAGAAAGAGAAAATTCATTCTGAATTAAAGATAGACCAAAAATCCGGATAAAATGTCCGGTAAATTTTAGAGAGAACTATCCAATTAAAGATGTGAAACAATAAAGATGTGTATGAATAAAATATCAAACAAATTGATCTTAAAACACAATTCGTAGCTATAGTTTTAGTTCGATTCCTAATTTCCTAGATTGAATGGGAATTCCATGGAATATTCCATGTGTTTATAGAGACGAAGATAGGAAGGATTTGGAATCAGACTCAAGGAATTATTTACGAATTATCTGACTGGAATTAGCATAAGATGGAATTGGGCTGTTAAGAATTTAGTAGATTGACCAATTTTCGAATATAGATAAAATATTGCAAACCGGTGACAAAAAAATCCGAATAAAAATTACGGTGACAAAAATCTGGGATGAGAAAAATGACCCAAATTAAAATAACGAGAATAAAAAAATTCCGAAATTACAAAATAATTACGGATAAAAAAATGTGAGATTACAAAAAAATGGAGGATTAAAAAAGTCATAGATAAAAAATCCAAGATTAGAAAAATTCGGAATTACAACAAAAAAAGAATTACAAACGAATATAGATCTTCAATTTACATCTAAAACAAATTTCATAATTTTTTTGAAAATAATAATACTTTAATTAAACATGAATACATAAACAGCAAACAATTTATACCAAAACACACTGCAAGTATAAAAAACCTAATAACCATATATATAATATATTTACTAGTTGCCTATGAGTCTTTGTTTACTTTGCAGATGTTTATATTGTGTGGAACTTAAACAGAACAAACCATTTTCTAGCTCCTCTTCGAATTTTTAAATCAATGCCTGAAATTGATGCATGTTATTGTAGAACCGTTTGTTTGTTAAAAACACCATTCGAAGTAATGTGAAAGTGCATTACCCTTTAATAACGTTAGCTACCATATATTATCATACTGGATGTTATTTTCATAAATTTTCTGTCGTTGAAAAGTCCATTCGATTTTTGTGGTCATTTTTTGTTCTTCTTTTTCCCAGTTGACTGTTTTCAAGTCAAGGGTTGGTTGAATTCGAAAACTTATTCTTCTGCGGTTACAGCATCGTAAAATGTTGTCCTCATGGAATGAGATCTAAAAAGTAGCTTTTCCGGGGAAAAACGAACTGGAAACCAGTAGTTGGTACATGCGATTGTCCTGTGGAAGGCAGTTTTTTATTCTACTCCATGAATATCAAACACTGTTGTAAACTTTTTCAATAAATTCATATGGTTTTCAAGGTGAGTATTTTTTAACATCAGGTTTCTGTTTGATTCGGTCAAGTTTTTGAACAGATTTTATGATTTATGTGTAAAAAAATATTTATTATTTTCTATAATCTTCCTGTATTTAATTTAGAAATGGACAATACTAATCATCCCTCAGATCTCAATTCGATTTCATTGTTCTGGACTATTACCTCAATTTAACTTATTGTTTACAGAGCAATGAGAGAGTGAACACTGTACTACGGTTATTAAATCTCTTACCTTCTCATTCCACAGAAATATCACAAAGTTGACCAGAACTAACCTAGAGTATAAATTAAAGATATTTCCTAATTTTATTGCAACATTCAGATTTCGAATTTAGTTGTTTGCTATATTGGTAGGTACACCTTGTGACACTCCTGGAATCTGAAGTAGATTATGTGAGAAATAAGAAGGAGAGTGCTGCCATGTTTATAGTGAGTCCAAACCAAACATTGAGAGGCCTGCAGTACAAACACACTCAGTGCCGACAACCAATTCAATTTGTTGGTCAGTTTCTTCTTGTACCTGAAATAGACACATTTCGAATATAACCTCATGGAGATCAGGAAAGTGACATTTACTATGGCTTGGAATGGTGTATTTACCATCAATATATTGCAAACCTTGTACATATCGTCCTGTGGAGGAGATGATTGAGAAAGTTGAAACTAATTTTAAACTCCTAGTCGTGATTTATTATGACGTTTATTTAAAAGATGACTGTTTATATCACATTAAAATGAGATGAATTGGAATTATTATTTATGATAATTATTAAAGAGAAATTGGATCAATATACTTTCGTCCAGTTCATTCGAAATTTTACACTTTTTTGGAATAAATAGTCATTAAATTTCACATTATGTATAATTCATATAAAAAAAAATTTACTTTACTTCAAATAAAAGAAAACTAAAATTAAAGATTTTAATTAAAATTAGATTAAATTGATATTATTTTGAGAAACATTAACCCACGTATAACTATTTTAATATTACAGTTCTTATGAAAAGGTACAGAATACAGAAAAATATTCCTGCCAAGTTCGGCTGCTTATAGCGTTTATTAGCACTACCAACAACTTCAAATGTTTTCTCTATTTGCATTTAGAAGCAGTTATAAACAAACAAATCATTATTTGAAAGCTTATGACAGCCTCAACCAAACACAACACAGTCGCCAAAATGACTGGCAAAAACTAGTCTATGTAGAAGAAATGGTAAATAAATAAATGGCATGCGTGAATTCAGATCAAATATATGTACTGTATACTATACATTATACACATTGGTGCATTATAACCAATTTTTAAGTATGTATCTTATAATGATTCATATTCTACAGTAAACTGTAGTTGTTCGTTGAATAATTTGAACTCCGATTCACCACTATGATTAGCCAAATATCATTTGATGCTCGATTATTAGTTTTAAACACGTTTGTGCAGAGTTGATCTCTGGTAACGAATTATTGGACATGTCCGCCTGTACAACGCTGTCGAGACAAAAAAAAACGTGCAAAAAAACACCGCGGTCAAAAAAACGGTAGATATAAATATCCTTATTCAGTTTTTGTTATTATGTTTAACATTAAATTTTAAAATACTATATGTTATGACTTATGAATATACAGAGATATAGCGCACCTAAGGTCAGGTTAGCGGTCCAGTTGGGGGGTGATAAAATATATTCTTTGCGTTTTTTACTATCAGATAAGCGGTCCTTAATTTGTTAAAAACAATTGTTATAGTTTCGGCGAAAGTGTAATAATTAATGGTTCACATTGAATAATGTTAAGTATATCAATGAACAATTTATAAGACTATTTATACCTTCCGAGTTTTCTTTTTCACCGAGGGTTATTTGCATGGTTATCTTTTTTATGTCAGGGGGTACTTGACTGGGAGGAAGGGTTATTGAACGGGGCTTTTTATCGGGTTATTTTGTACGTCTTTTTTTAACCGCGGGGTTTTTTTGCGTCTAGGACGTCTTCAATTTTCTCGGCATATGCGCCTGTATAACTGCCGTCTTCTCGGGCATATGCGTCTGTATAACTGCCGTCTCCTCGGGCATATGCGCCTGTATAACTGCCGTCTCCTCGAGCATATGCGCCTGTATAACTGCCGTCTCCTCGGGCATATGCGCCTGTATAACTGCCGTCTCCTCGAGCATATGCGCCTGTATAACTGCCGTCTTCTCGGGCATATGCGTCTGTATAACTGCCGTCTCCTCGGGCATATGCGCCTGTATAACTGCCGTCTTCTCGGGCATATGCGCCTGTATAACTGCCGTCTTCTCGGGCATATGCGCCTGTATAACTGCCGTCTCCTCGAGCATATGCGCCTGTATAACTGCCGTCTTCTCGGGCATATGCGCCTGTATAACTGCCGTCTTCTCGGGCATATGCGCCTGTATAACTGCCGTCTTCTCGGGCATATGCGCCTGTATAACTGCCGTCTTCTCGTACATAGTCGCCTATACAACTGCATTCTCCTCGGCTACTATGGCTCCGGTTTCACTCCTGCCTACTCAGGTTACCGACTGATAACTTATGAGTTGTCAGCAGTGATTTTACATGACCATTTTGACACGTCATTAACATACAGCAACTAAAGAGAGAAGGGGAGAGATGCTTGTCAGCTGCCGCATAGTACATAGCTAGGCAAGTGAGAGTATGTACTATATTAGTAGTGGAAGAGGTTGTATAGAAATAGTACTCATCGTGAGTTACAGATATTCAAAAGTTTCACTGCAATCAATTTTAATAATTGGAACTTTTTCACTGTTTCACCATTTGCCATAATTCGAACTAATTATTACTGTACTCGTGTATTTTTTTATAATCATATTCAATATTTCATAAACACATATGATAATTGAAAATAAAATTTCATTTGTTATGAAACTGTTCTAAATAACAGAGTAAGCAAAATTATAAAAAAAATACCCTCTTCCATCTCCACACTTGTTCACTTGTCTCCCAAAATGTGACACTCACAGCACCTGTTATAGCGTCAGTGTCTGTTATAGCGTCAGTGTCTGTTATAGCGTCAGTGTTTCTCTCCCTACAATCAGATTCAGTTCATTACAACACATTAGCATCTATTATTAGTGAGATTTCTGTGTTAGGGGAAAAAAACTTCATCTGCCTCTCACTGAGCGATTAACAACTCCATTGTCATTGGAAACATGCTCTCTCACACCCAGTGTCTGGTTACGGAAAATGAGTCCCTCTGTCGCCAGATATTACCTGGTGAACTGGCAAATTAGAAACCTATTGGAGTATTTCGTTGATTTGATTTGTAATGCCATCACTATGAATAAGTAATTTTGATGTGTCATCTATTTTTATAACTAGTTTATTGATAAAATTTGAATTCTAATGACCCTAAGTCAATTGTACACACTTTGATTAATAATGAAGTCTCTTATTTACTCATATTAATCAAGGAAGCTCTACATCGTGAATAGAATAGTCTCCTTCTATTAAACCCAATTCATTTGACTATGATTCATTTTTTGAAAATGTATCTCCAAAGAATTAATTTAAAGTCACAATTCAAAGCTATGAAAAGTGTTGATACAAACATCGTTACAGTCTCCCCCGGTAACGTCAGCAACCAATTAGATGTGAGCTGCATAAAGACACCTCTTCTGTAACGTCTAATTGCAAAGATCTCCAAATATATCACCTAGTGAATATTTTGGGCAAACAGACTTGTCTGCCCAAATTAAGATGAATGACATTGATATTTCGGACATTTTTAAACTGACAACATTGCAGTCTCCCCGTCTGGTGTTGAACATTCGACTAAAAATATTCGGATGGTTTCTTTGCTCTCCTAAAAATTCCCCAACTGATGAGTGTGCATTTCTCAGGGAATTCGCAACGGTGTGTACTTAACTCCAATATATCCCGGTGTCTATTTTGTTTCACCTCATTTTTTCACTGCAGATAATGAGGCTGAGTTCAGAGATCACAAATCCGAGTGTTTAGTAGAATTCTTGCAGTTCAAATAGTGTCTTAATTAGCCTTGATTAGAGATTATACCTTCTGTAGATATTCCTGATCTATCACTTTGCTATTTATGCAAGATTGAACCTCCAGGCCTAATTACCGTCTAAAAATTGAATAACCTCATTAAGATTTGGTAATTAGAATACGTTCTTTGTTTGCTCGAAACTTGCCTCTAATATACGTCTTGATGAACAACCACCTGAAGATGTGATGAATTACTAACTTTCTTTATCAGAAAATTGAAGATCTTACCGTAGTTTATGGAATAATGACGAATAGTAAACAATAATTTGATGAATACAAATTAGTTGATATATTTTTATGGAAACTTCTTAGTTTTGTCACTTGGAAGAATTTTTCTCACACTCACTTACTATCTTCACTTGCCTTAACTTTCGCCTCTTATGCTAATTCAGTCAGTATGGTAATTGAATCAATGATAACGTCTTTATTTGGTAGGGTAGAATCCTTGAATGTGAGAATATGTGCAGAGCAACTGCCACTTTCTTTGAGGTTGTGATTGCTTCACCCTGAAGTCCAGTAGATTTCTCCCAAGATGTTACCTCTCAATCAATGGTCAGTCTATCAAGTGAACATCTCAGGGAATTCATTAATTTAGATTAGAGAACCAGATCGGCACACTTGATAGCACACAAGATTGAGTGAATTAACCAGATTTCAGTCGACAGAGAATTGCATCCGAATTACCTACTATATTCAGTATACTAAGTATTTCTACTTAATAATTTGTAAGTTTTATCATTTACCCGAAATGTTTATTATACTAATAATATTCTCAAAGTGATGGTAAATTTAGAAAGGGAGTTTCAAATTAGCATCTTAGAGTTCCTTGGATATCTCTTACCAGTGGAAATATTTGAGTTCAAAGTTGTTGGCGAAGTGCTTTAGGATATCATAATTAGTGCCATTAGTCGGCTAATTAAACACTTAATTGGCACTCACTGACGTCGAATTAAATTGAAATACATTCGAATTCTACAGTTAAAATGTGGTCAAAAAAAAGCTATTTCAAATTGATATAATAAAATCTTGAAGCAAATGTTTTGAGTAGTACGTATAACTAACAATAGAGCGACATTAAAAAGTGGTCATTGTAAGTCTGTAACCATAATTTAATTCTTATATTAAAGATTTACTTAATTTAAATCGCGTAATTATTAGCTTCTAAAAATCTATCCTTAATCGACATCTCTACCACATCCAAGTTCTTTAAGCCGCTTGGAGAAATTTCAATTGAAACTGTCAATTTCAATTGAAAACTGTCAATTTCAATTGACAGTTTCATCCAATCGCTAATGATTAGGATTGTGACAATGTGCGTTTAATATCATAGATCTCGAAAATAATATAGGCGGTGAGAATTGAATCGTTCTAAACCAGCGGTATATAGTATTAAACGGTTGACGGACACTGGGCCGAATGACACTTGACCGAAAGAACATTTGGCCGTAATATCTTTACTTTGAAAAAAAAGGATAGTAATATTATTTAATACTAGCAAGACCCGTGAAAATTCCACAGAATGAGAATGAGAACTAACAAAAATGTTTTGAAAGAACTGATTATAAAATGACTCTGATTTGGACAGAAAACATATAAAACACAGCAAATGTGTTTAGTAACATGCTTCTTAAAATAATATCCTTCGTATTCAATTTTCTTGGTCGCATCACATACTTGATTTACACCAACTTTAAGAGGTGCTATTGATAGAATGTCTGTTTAACCCGTTTTGTGACGGGACAGACCGACTGACACGACTTATTTTATAATAGTATATATATAGATTATCCCTTATAAATATTCTATTGGAGATATTAAATTGCTTTACACCAACTTTATGAGGTACTATTGATAGCGTCTCTGTTTAACGTATTGCTTATAGCACCATACAACATTTTTTCTAAACTGAGTTATATTTTAGATCAACAGTTCCTCCCCCACCCTCCTTCACTTCCCCAACTTTCACTACCTCCCCCCCTTCACATCCCCCACCTACATTTACCCAACATTCACTTCCTCCTTCTACATTTCCACCACATACACTTCTACAATCATCACTTCCACCATCAATACTTCCACCATCAACACTTCCACCATCAACACTTCCACCATCAACACCTCCACCATCAACACCTTCACCATCAACACTTCCACCATCAACACTTCCACCATGAACACTTCCACCATCAACACTTCCACCATGAACACTTCCACCATCAACACTTCCACCATGAACACTTCCACCATCAACACTTCCACCATCAACACCTCCACCATCAACACCTCCACCATCAACACTTCCAGCATCAACACTTCCACCATCAACACTTCCACCATCAACACTTCCACCATCAACACTTCCACCATCAACGCTTCCACCATCAACACCTCCACCATCAACACTTCCACCATCAACACTTCCACCATCAACACTTCCACCATCAACACTTCCACCATCAACACTTTCACCATCAACACCTCCACCATCAACACTTCCACCACATACACTTCCCCCACCTCCAATTCCCCCACCTTTTACTAAATATAATCAAATTGAAGCACAAAATAAAAATGAGATGAACAATTAATTATAAAAGACAATAAGATGTTTAGTTTGTGGTATCATGCATACAGAATTTGGTTATATCCAATTACTGAAAACGTAACGGACGGACTCACTGACTCACTAAGGAAGGAACAAGCAGAATTATAATATGACTAGTGTACTTTCTCGTTAAAAATAACGGGTCATCATCAATACCAATTTATTACCCATTATTAGGTTACTTTTGATGAATTCAATATAAATATAAATATTATTAAATTTTCTACATAGTCTATTTTATTTTATAGATAAAACACATTCAAAAATTGAATAAAAACAGGGGAATTTAAATATCAAGTCAATATATCCCCGTGTGTATCATAGTTACATTCTTCATGTTTAATACCCGTCGTGTAAAAGCGGACACCAAATAAATCAATAAACACACTACGGGTCTTATTAGTATAGATAATAAAAATAATAACTTTACATAGTATAATAACCAATGAAAACAAATTCAAAAGTATGGAGAGAAGATTTTTTCCACCCCTTGTATTTGCGATGAAATCCATGATTAGGAAAGAATTCAAATTGTTGAGCAATATTTGCTTGCAGTTCGTAAAATGAATACACATTATGTACACATTAAATTAATTTTCTTTTTTTATAAAATAACTTTAAAATTCGATGGACAGAAAAAAACATTTATTGAATTAACCGGAGGCTGCAGTTTATTATGGATACACATTATGCACATCTTGGAATTTGATTTCCTTTTTTATAAAATAATTTTCAATTCCATGGAAATAAAAATTATAATTAAATTGAACGGAGGCTGTAATTTGTAATATGGATTTACATTAAATAGAAGTCTTTCGCCAAATGTCCGTTCAGCCAAATTACCGCCTAATCCACTTTCCTCTAAATGTTTTTCGGCCAAATGTCATTCGGACAAGTGTCCACGCACGGTATTAAACACTATTTCAGGTCGTTTCCTCTATAATATTTTTTGGATCTATGATTTTAAACGCATATTGTCACAACCCTAGTAATGATGATTAAAATTCCACTACCCTTTGGGCAAATATTACATTAGAGTTCAGAAGCCCAGTTGATATTTCGAGAAGCTGTGCTCCGGTACGACAATCCGAATATCGGTTGTTCATGCACGCTGGCAGAAGGTGATGCCCCCTTTAATGCATGTTCTGGAAGGAGAGAGGCGAAGGCCACAGGACAAACTTATCGATTGTGGCAAATTCTTCTCTCTTTTCTGAAAGGCTAACGCTGAAGAGATTTGAATTATACATAAAATGCTCTAGGTAAATAATTGTTAAATCACAATTCAATGAATTTAAGACAGTAATGAGTAATACTGATGATTTTTTTGGACTTTTTTCAAAATGTTATGTACCGTCGCAAACGTTCAGAGACCAACAAAATATATGTTGCAATAACAACTAAATTTCTTGCTTGAACAAAGTTACATGTGGCATTGTGTGTTTCTCGTTTGCGGAACTCAGTGTGACGGTAGCGCTGAGAATAAATATCGTCGTACATCCGGTCTCTGTCAACGGAATTACGCACTGAAATCTTCTGCCTTTCCTCTTCATTAAACTTTTTCGTATTCGGAGATTTCAGTGTTTATTTTTTATGCAAATGGAGAATTTGTATGTTATCTTCTTTTGGTGACAATAACATGATATGAGAACTTTAGGATTGAAATGATTGAACAAGTTTTCATTTGAATTTTTTTATTGTGCTTCAAGAAGCTCAATAACATTGTTGAAGCTTCAAGTATTTAATTTCTAATTTTTTATCTCTATAATACAGTTCATCTGTAGGGCAATTTCGTACTAGATTCTCTCTTTATTTTCTCCTTCTAATTACCAAATCTCCATTTTGAAACGGGTTTGAGCAAAATTTTACCGTTTCTACAGATGGAAAGAATTATATAATCAATTCAATACATTTTTTAACAGGAACATTCTAGCAATATAAATTTAAAAGAAACGTACTGTTTTACTAAATACATTTCTATTTATGTTTAGCTTTTACATTTTTTTATTTGAATACAAATTCATCCAGGACTTATATGGGGTATAGTTGATTAATTTCCAGACCCTTATTTATTATCCGGTAATTTCATATGTATTTTGATCATTTGAATTAAATAAATAAAACAAATATAAATCACTTGTCATTTAGCTTATGTATGAAATTCAATTTTTGAATTATAATTCTACACAATTAGCTACAGTAGCTGTTGAAGAATTGGCAATTTAAATTTTGAGGAAAGTGGTCGTAAAATGGCGTAAAAAGTGCTGTAAATCTGTTTGATCCATCGTATCGCTACTTTATGAGAGGCAAATAAATGAGCCGTGTTGCAAAACTGGCAGCGACTGCTGTGACAACTCACTCGGAAGATTCAACCTGATTTATACGACATTTTTGGCAGATAAAATTTCATCACTTGAAAATTAAGCGATCTACATTAATGTCGACGTACACTGACACTCGTAGTAGTCGGAAAGTGCATGGGTGTTAATGTACGCCATAAACGAATCTGAACGAATTCCTTTGGACCAATTATGGCTTAAAACCCACTGTTCGAATAAGGCGACGTTAAACGATATATGAAGTCGATAGTATTGTAAAATTATCGCATAAGATATGTGACAAATACTTGGGGTAAATTTCGAGTTATCGCAATATTCCATATTTTCAATCATATAAAAAATGAATGATAATTATTATTTAACTTTTATTCCAATTTGTACTTGTATGACGTAGATAAACAACCCTACAGTATCCTGCGCAAGCTCAAAGTTGGGTCCGTCGAGCAAGAGCGGCATGGTATCGTGAATAATTGTATAATATTGATATATATATTATATACGTAACTATCATGGACGTAACTATCATGGACTCTAAGTATCGAGTTGAATAACAAAATTGTATATAATCGAAAAAATGGAACTGTCCGATAACTCGAAGCTTATCCTGTCATCCGGCGCCATTTTTGTTTTATTTATTCCATGTAAAGAGAGGGGGGGGGGGCTGTTGTGGTGTTGTGTTGAGGGGGGCAATGAAAGGGGGCTACAGAATACAGTTCATGATGGGAGTATCGCCCCCTTATACCGAGTGGGAGGTGCAAACTTCAACCCTGCGCATTTGTGATTTGCTTGCGTAAGAGTTTCGAAAATAATAATTAGTTTATCTGGTCAGCTATGAATATCAAAATAGTATTGAGCTTATTCGATTTATAATAAAATTATCATTGAATTTTATTATTACGCAACCTAGCGATGAAACTGCCAATATTCACATTCATTAATATGGGTACAAATATGATATTTCAATTCTCGACTTAATTATAGCAATACTCAAGTAGAATAACTTAAAACTGTTAGTCATGTAGAATGTTTCATAAACTTGTCACTTAAATTGAAGAAATCAATCACTATATGATATATCTTCCATTATACAAAACCAACATGATGAATCAAAGTATTGTTTGTTGTCATCAAATACTGATGATTGCTATTACTAATCTGGTAATTAGCCATTAAATCAAAGTCACAAACTGTTACCTAAGTTAACTTGGCTGCTAATGGATTTCTGATTCATTGCCTCGGAATAATTCATTCCGGGGCCTAAATCACACTCTTATAAATAGATCCTAAAGTGTATAGGAGCAACTGATCCGCACTATAGGAGTTATTTTAGCAATTCTAGTGCCTATATGGTCACTATTACATATATCTCATATTAGCAACTAATCCGCATTTTAGGAATTATTTTAGAAATTATTGAGCCAATTGCTACTTTTACAAATAGATCCTCAGTGTATTGGAGCAACTGATCCGCATTATAGGAATTATTCTAACAAATCTGGTACCCATTGTTACTCTTACAAATATCTCTTATGATAGAATATTTCACAGTATATAACTTATTTTATCAATAATGAGGCTGAATCCCTGTTTTATTACTGACAAGATATCACAATTTTCTGCCACAGCATTCATTATTTTATGTATAATCAAAAAGCATTATGACATTAAGGTATAATCATTGCATATGCATAACATACAGTACCAACTCTGCATTATCATTCATGCAAAAGTTAATTATTTGATATAGTCTGGCACGCAAAGAACCAATTCACAGACATTCTTTTGATGAAGCAATCCATAATTGCTTGACACTTTCTTGATCGTAATTATATGCCTACTTACATTATATATAATTCGATGATTGAAAGATACCAAAGGTCACTGAAACTGAGTCTAGTTAGTTTATTAATTCATCATTTACTTAACAAGACAAGGTATAATTTTAGGATATAGGATGTGTATCAGTTCATAATTAAGACTATGATTGAAGGAGATTATTATTTAATAGGTGATTTACATATTTTATCAATTTTACTGTATTTAAAGTAATACTTTTACTTCTTCCTATATTATTCTTGGCAATTGCACTAAATTCGATGCCATTTGATGATATTTAGATAATTTATATTCTGATATAGAAACAGAGCTGCGAAAAAATGTAATTGGATTATCATCATATCGTAATTATACAATAAATAAGTCTATTGAATCCTTTACATTCAGAAAACTTTATAATGTATTTGAAATCTCTTATTAAGTCATTATGTGCAATTCAATCACTTATTAAGTCATCATGAGCAATTATTTGCGATCTATTTAGATACGACTGAATCTGTCAATCAGATCTGAGTGACAACGTAGCCATTCATCCGATGTGACGCTGAAGACTTTTGATGGTCTGTAGTTTAGATGTTTGCTGTTGACAGGTCTTCCCTCTAGATGGTTATTATCACACATATTAGAAGCACAGGAACTTTAATTGGGCATTGCCTAATACTTAAATTAATAATATAATTTATCCTCAAACTTATAGAGCCATGATTACTATGAAGGGAATGATTTAGACAACCGATAAAATGAAATTTGTCGAATGAATATAATTGAAACTAATTGATTAAAAAAAGTTATTGTTATCAACTTCTTGATAGTTTTTATTCAGATTCAGAATTAAGTAGTCTTTTCTAAAATATTAAGTACATTACTCTTTACGTACTTAATCACCCATTACCATTTTATATAAATTGGCCCAGGAACTCGCCATATACCATATACCAAAGCGTACTCATTGATCAACCTACAGAATTGTCTCTAATTACACGTATCAACCGCTCAGAACCAAATAACTTATTCTTTGAAAGTAGAACAAAGCAGTTTGTTGATGAATTACGAGTATATGAATATAAATAGGATATTATTATGTTAAGTCTGACCGATTCTCTTGGTCACCCATGCATTGTGACCTCTAGAGCTAGTCAGGGGATGTCCTAAGGCTTTCCCAGACTTAGAAAAAATGGCTATGGATGTAGAGCAGCATTGTATGTGGAGTAATTCTGGATGAATGAAAAATTTTAAATAATAATTTATCTAAATCATTAAATTTCTATTGAAATACTTTTTGTTGATAGCATACTTTAAGTCCGTCATAGAGCTCGTGTGGTCTTATTTACAGTTTTATGCTTTACATTTGTTGCGGTTCAGTGAAGCGGAGGAATCTTGGGTAGAATTACCGCCTTGTATGGCTATCCTTTCGAGAGAATATATATCTTTATATCTATATCAAATTACAAGATAAGATCTTACTTCCACAGATTGCTGACCGAAAATAGATGAGGTGAACTGAAATTTTGAGTTTATAGAGATTGCTAACAGTTAGGATAAATTGGATGAAATTGAACGCTCTAACCAAATATTTTATGGAACGATATATAAACGAGAAACTGATTTAAAGACTTGACTTATGCTTTGATGTATTAGGGATTTCTAAATTTCCCCTTTGGCTGCAAAAATACTAATTTAATCTCACAATATATCGATGTAAATAATAGTCCTGCAAACAATTGTTACTAGTGCTGCATCTGCAATAAAGGACTTCCAATCTAACCATGCAAAGTCTGTGCAGAGGAAACGTTTCTACTGTCAGTTTACCGTGAAAACTCTCCCATTGAACTCGGAATAGAAAAATGGATAGAAGGGATTTAAATAATCAGCGACTGTATGTATTTCTAAAATTCGCCACATATAAGATGTATTCATGGCATTTCACATCGTGACTCCAGGCAAATAAACATTTTGCAGAGTGTTCTATAGCTAGGTTCTCCCGAGCTTCTTTTCATCAAAAACAATAGACTCAATTAAAATCCCATTTGTTAGTCATTGTTTTGCTGAAGTATTTTCTCAGCGTCTTATATTGTTTCGGTAGTTAATTAAAAGAAAAGATAGGTGGGTGGATATTACTGATTTAATTGCACGCTTTGAACAATCGGATATAAGTTGATTATGAAGTGAATGAATCTACAGGATGAAACAATAAAAGCAGTTGTGTGAACGTCATTACTTTTAATTGTTAGTTCATTGAAAGATAACATAATGATTAGTTATTTGTAAAATTTTGCCTTTTAAACTTCGTAAACCAATAGTAAACGCAAAATTATCTTAGTTCAGGCAAGTGGCACCTCTAATGTTAGAAATTCAAAGGTTTCTACCATCTAAGAATATAGTTTAAAAAATATTATTGCTAGCAGATAAGCTTTTTAAGATTACTAAATCTTTGAATGGCTATGGAGATTGACCAATAAGTGTAAATGAGGGTTTGCCACCCCCACAAACCCCATGTCAGGTCAATAAACTATAATGAAGTGTACAGTAAAATAAACTAAACTACACTACAGACATCTTTTGATGAGAGTTTCAAGATTTTTATTATATCAAAAATAATTTAATTCAAATCTTGACTATAAGTAAGGAGGAGGAGCCAAAGGGGGCTGGACACTTACAGTTCAGTGCTCCACCCTCTGTTGGTTCCTCCTCCTTGCGGACAAATCAGAGAAGAGTTTTCTCAAAAACGTTATCCGTAAAAACACTGTTTGCAACGCTAAATTGATAGAAACTTATGCACTAGAGACAATATCTCAAAAACCTTATGGGCTAGAGACAATATCTCAAAAACCTTATGGGTTAGAGACAATATCTCAAAAAACTTATGGGCTAGAGACAATATCTCAAAAACCTTATGGGCTAGAGCACGGTTTAATATTTTTTTCTTAATTTCAGAAGGGAGAAACATAACCTTTTCGGGCTTACCTGTTCAGTGTTCATGCAAAGTAGTTAGATTTACTAGAGTGTTTATTTGAGACAAAGACGCTAGGTACACTATTTAGCACCGCAGGCAAACCTACATATGTAACCATCTGGACACTACAGCGCCCAAAGTGGAAGAACCGCACCTCGTAAAGTGGCTTAGAAGTTTAAATATCGAAAAATCAACCTTTCAATAATTCAAACAACCAAAATTTTTGAAAATTGCTAAAGCAGTAAATTGTCAAATGGTGAAAATCATTAATCATATAGAAAGCACAATCACTTAAATTTGGATGCATTTTCAAACTAGCTCATTGTAGTTGAGGTGAGTGTACCTAAGTGACATTATAAGTTAAGCTTATCTTAGGAGCATTTATGAACTTATAAAATACATAAAGAAAACCGTATGGTAGTTCCCTTTGTATGTATTTAGAGCGACACTGCACAGTTTTTTGTCCCTCCCATTCCGGTTGACTATCTCATAAATCCGTCCCTACCAACTAACTCCATCAACTGGTAGAAATTACTCACCTAGTTTATGGAGTTATTTTTGTTTGTCTCCAATTCAAAGAGATAAGAAAGAACTCACACCATTAAAAGGCTCATTAACTATAAAATAAACACAACAATTTAATGGCTTCACGTCAGTCTGATCTGTGCTTTGACTGATATTAAATTATTCCTCAAAATATAATGTAAATAACTCAGATATATATTGAAGGTGTTATCATTAATTATACTTAGTGTTTTTATATGCTAGCTAGAAAGAACTACGTATTTGAATTATTTAAAAGTGTATCTATTTATATTAATCGAAACTAATATTCGATCAATACTTAAGCGAATTATTTGAAATTAGTTTTTTTAATTCAAAATAATAGGTTCAATTCTCGGATTGATTTGAGGGTGGTCGGAAATTTTGGTCTCAGAATTATAAATGGCCTCTTAACATAAATGGCCGTTATGTAGTTTTTTTGTATTTGCTAGTTTGTTGTAATGCACACTTCATGATTAATTGATTGAATACTTTTTTTTATACATTGTCATGAATATAATCATATTGTCATATATATTGTCTGTAACTTGTGTTCGTGAATAAATTGATTCTTTGAAAAAAAAATTACATGGCAGGGGGGTTCGAGGAGTGCCACTCCCCCCGATACTTCTAATTCATAAATTTGATTTATACCTCAGACCGAATATTCCGAGACCAAGTTTTCCGCTCCAATCTCATGTTAAAAATAAATGTCCAAACATATCAAAGTTACTAATGTTACGTATCATTTTACATCGGTTAATGATGTCATCCGCTTTCGATAAATACACTACACATTTCAGTGTCCATAATTTCAACTTTTTCTGTTATCGTTCTTAAATAAAATCATTATAAAGGAGACCTAATTTTCCTAGAACCGATTTGAGACAAGTGTCCTTTATGCTGATCACTGTTCGTTGTAACGATACTTTATTTATTTTAGTTGGGGATTCAAACTTTGTAAGTTTTCTTTAACAGCATTTCAAAGGAATCTAATCCTTTATTAAACTGAACACAACATAAAAATAAATTATATCATTTCCTGATCCTTATTATTTTGATTGGTATGAATTAATATATGAAGTATATGTACGTTCATGACCGCACTACACAAAATGTAATCAGCCTGCACTGCACAGAGTAAATCGTGATAGGGATATGATGTTTCAATCCTTAGTGCTAGGGTATTCAGGCATCTCTTTAGCATTAGTGACTGTCAGTTTCACGCTGAGACATCTTGAAGAACAATCTAGCAATTGGTAATTAAAATTTCGTCCAACTGGCTTGTGGAATAAAATTCATAAAATCTGAAAATTGCTCTATACGTATAGTTGTTCTCAAAATAGTTTAGTTACCCTTTAAAGCTTTGTTTTACGATCTCATGCTAATTTAATAATATATTAGTTATCCCTATAGAATAATTCTACCATTTCTATAATATTATCAATCATTAATCAAACATTTAGTTACTTATAATATTCCATGTAGCATGTTATTTAATACCCCATTTGAAATTATTATTAATGATGGAAATACAGATGAAATTCTATAGTTACCCTTTAAGTAAAGTTTTACGATGTCGTTAATCATGTAAAATTGTGTTGCTTATAGTAGCATTAACTGTACTTGCTAACTATTTATATATTCATTCCACTTCAGTATCACGTAATTTCTAGAAATGAGTAGATATAACTTAACTTCATCACTCTTGGTCTTATCATATTGTTCAGTTTAATAATCTCAGTCATTAGAGGCATGTTTAAGAAATTTGTTACTGCTGATCGAAAGTCCAGTGACAAAAAGCTAAGCTGCTGGGTATTCACACAGTAACTGGGTATTCCTCTCAGTCACTGTATATTCACTCAGTTACTTGGTATTAACTCAGTTACTAGATGTTCACTCAGTCACTGGGTGTTCACACAGTTACTAGGTGTTCGCTCAGTCACTGGGTATTCACTCAGTTACTAGGTGTTCACACAGTTACTAGGTGTTCGCTCAGTCACTGGGTATTCACTCAGTTACTAGGTGTTCACTCAGTTACTGGGTGTTCACTCAGTTACTAGATGTTCACTCAGTCACTGGGTATTCACTCAGTTACTAGATGTTCACTCAGTCACTGGGTGTTCACTCAGTTACTAGGTGTTCGCTCAGTCACTGGGTATTCACTCAGTTACTAGGTGTTCACTCAGTTACTGGGTGTTCACTCAGTTACTAGATGTTCACTCAGTCACTGGGTATTCACTCAGTTACTAGGTGTTAACTCAGTCACTGGGTATTCACTCAGTTACTAGGTGTTAACTCAGTCACTGGGTATTCACTCAGTTACTAGGTGTTCACTCAGTTACTGGTTAAAATGTTAAACTATATCCTTATTTTTATATGATTGAAAATATTTAACTGTCCGATAACCCGGAACTAAGACTATTTATATATATGTATATATTCTTAAGATATACTAAATTTTTTTGTTCCTACCATCTATTATGAGACAAAATAAGTTCACGCTAACTCAGTTTGGTCAGAAGAAAGTACATACAGTATAATTTATGGGTGAGATTCTGCTTCGTCAGCACTATACCGAAACTGCTTTCATAAAGTAGTATTTAGTTACCTCCTAATGAGAGAATTTTCTTGTACTTCTGAACAGATGTTTAGTTTGTCAATTGATAAATCATAGCAATGCTCTTATACAAGTATATTATGGAGGTGCCATAGAAGATTAACTAGTATCCATTTTTTATTTTAATGGATCGATTAGAGCTTGTTTAACAATGTTAGGAGAAACAGATTTTTTGGTAGGTTTAATTTACAGAAAACTATAGGATAATCGATATACCTTTATATTCCATATTTTAATTCAATACTTCCCAGCTATAAATTAACAACACTGCATTCTCTATGCTGATGAAGACATAAATAGATAAATTAGTTATAGTTCACGCCTCATTACGAGCCCCGTACGCGAAATGAGGAGAATCACTTGCCTACTCCCGCCACACCCTAATTTGTAACTTTTTGTGGTCTCTTCGGGCAAAGTATTGGCCACACTCTCTGTCCTCAGGCACAATCTTAGCATGAATTACAGGTCTGGAATTAGAATTGAATTATTTCATTTAATTTCAATTCTTCATTTACGTCTTTGATACATATAAACATATTTGGAACATCATGGAAATAGAATATCATTCAACAATGTGGTTATATGTGTCATATCAATATATCATTCAAACGCTTCATTTTCCTCTAACATACATGTAAATATCTAGTTCTTTAGTTCATTTTGTTATTATTGATAGTCTTTTTTAATTATTATATTTTTTTAAACAGAATTTACACTTCTTGTATACCTAATTCTTATGTTAATTTCAATATTTATATAAATTGTTATATAAATTGCATCCTATTTAGTAACTTCTTAATCAGAGGTAAAATTATATTTTGTATTTTATTTATCATCAAAATTCTAAGCTTCATAGTAGCTTTCCTGACTGAATATTATGGAGAATCCACTTAATCTTCTATGGCCCCACCATAACTATCTCTCTGGGTATACCTGTAATTAAGCGGTTATTCCACTGCATCGTTCCTACATCTTCTAGACTATAATACTTGAAGGGTTATTTTTTGCTTCTATTTATTGAGCCAAACAACAATAATACTTCTAGCAAGAAACATAATCACCTCACATATAACTCTGGACCACCTACGACTTGAACTGGTGCAGAATATACACAGGGAGAAACTATACGGAGCTATCTTAACTCTGCAAACATGTTTGTGTGATACAGTTTTGAACGGCATGTGAATAATATAATTTTTTAGTATATATGTAATGTATAGCAAGTATATAATATTATTTTCGAACAATATCATTTTGTATAACAAAATAAAGATGAAAAAGACAATGGTATGATTATTATCAGCTATATCATAAAACCATTTTTGATTGAAGTGCATTGTATCACTATATCACATTATAAAGCATAGTATTATTGGATAAAATATAATATTGCATATAACATATATCTAATGCTATCTTAATTACAAAATATTAGTATAGCTAAAGGCAAAATAGAGCAAACGAACTATTTACCATTTTTGAATATAGGGTCTATATAGTAGATGCTCGATATGACTATAAAGAAAATTCTCAGAATGTTAGATACACTCTTTACACTACTCTTCCTTCCGTTGAGGATTTATTCACGTGGAGTATTTGCTTGCTCTCATAGGTACGACTACAAAAGAGTTCGTCTGTTGAAATTGAAGTCAAATACTCGTTTTAGGAGCAGTGGACTTCAGGTTGATCTCCTGTGTACGTTGTGACAAAGCTCTCCCAACAACAATCCGCTTGAGAGCCTCCAAACGAGCAGCTTGTCCTCGTTTGCTATCTTGGAACAAGCAGCACTGAATTGCGAGCTGCTTCACACTATAACAAGCGAACAGTACAACAGCAGGAGTACCATTTAATGATCGCACCAGAATTTACAAACTAGAGTTAGAGTTATTATTGGGTTATATGTTTTGACTGTGATAGATTGAAGATTGTCTTTATATAAAGGAAGTCAGTGCTTTGTTCAGTTGATTTAGAATGAAAACATATGATTAGATTCCTCATTTCGTGAAAAATTCTAAATTTTCAAATATCCTTCGAACTAACATTAAAAATATTATGACGTAACCACAATTAATACTTTCATTAAATCACTTTCAGCTAATAAATGGAGAATGGATTCATCTACCAGACGTCAAATAGGTGACGCAATGACTAATTTGTTCTCCTGTGCATAATACGAGGTAAAAGTGTAAAAGATTCAAATCTTCCTCTGCACTCAGCTTGTTCAGGATCACGAAAGAGTTTAAAGCAACCCAAGTGTCTCCTTATTCCCAATAACATCTCAGATGATATAAACAGATGCAGCAATATCGAAGATAGATCACCTCCTTAGAAAGCTTATTCAGCTAAATACGGAGACAAATCGCCCAACACAGGCCAAGATATGAAATGAAAATTGTAGTATGTATACTGTGATAAATAGTGTTTCTGCTCGCTTGTAGTAAAATGGGATCAAATTGACTCCATGTCATAATCTTTGCAGTCGACTATAGGTATATGTATATAAATGAATATTGCAATTTAGTTACCAGCATCAATCCATTCATTATTGGTTATTTCTCAAGCAAATCGGTTCCGTGAATTTTTAATTTAGTCCTTTTTTTGTTAATAGGCATTCAACATAATATATAGATGGCATCTTCATCACCAACTTTCTTTAAACTATATTATCCAAATAATTGAATTAATTACGTCTTTAGAATGTTGGTATTCTTTATTTCATACCACAGACTTCTTTCAATATACTTATATTACATTTTTTTCATATTCAATATAATGTACATTTACCAACTTTGGCCATATGTTTTCCATGTTTCATATCAAACAGTCAGTACGTCACAAAGAACTTCTGATGAATCTGCATCCTAGATTGCTCTCGAAATTAAAGCTCCAGAAGATGAATAACTGCTCAGTAGATCCTTTGTGAGGGAACATGATAAATTTGGCTTATTTGTTAGCGAGCGTATGTCGCCAAATCATTCCTCTTACGTCATGATTATTTATCGTCCTGAAGTGAAAAGTGACATCATTTTGAAGAGAAATGTACAAAAATGGTTGAAGTAGACTGAATTTTATGAAGGTGTGATTTCACTTGAAACTTTTACTTAATACTCCATTCTATTTAATTAAGCAACAGTGGTGGACAGAACTGACCAAAATTATGTTGAAAAGGTTGACTATTCCATTGGCTACATATATAATTATCAATTTAATAAGAATATCTATGCTCAGCTGCTGTGAAGGAAGTCTGAGGTCATTTTTTAATAAATTTAAGGCTAGAGATAGTTTGACCACTTCCTTGTTGGTGGTGCCCGAATATTTTTTTGGGATGTACTATTATTATACACATATGTGTGTCAAATAATTATTCTAGCTCCATATGGATGTATTCGGGAAATAAGACTCCACTGGCGATTATAGTTTATTAAATAATATTTCACACCAATGTTCCTAGCTCGATATAAAGTTAAACTTTAAAATTTTTCATTAAAATACGCTTCTTTCAATCCCCTCATTTCAGAATAGTTACGAAAATGAACTTTGAAAGGAAAAAAAGAAATTGAAGGCTCCATCTCGGGTTCGTTCACAAGTCCTGATAAACTTTTTCAACACGTACAGCAACATGAACAGTTGAAAAACAAGGAGTGTCAGTTAACAAATTTGTTCGGCATTATACGAACATGGATTTAGATTAAGATTTGCCTTTGTAAGAGCATCTGGATGGGCCTCTTACTTCGTAACCAGTTAGTTCTAAAAAAAGTTGTCATAAAATTCACTATTTAGTCCTTTCACTTCTTTTTTTGATGAGGAATAGATATTGGAAAAATTTAATTGCTATAAAACCTTCAGCGTTGAGATTGAATTACCTTATCTTATAGAAGAATTTGACGGTCAAGCCGAGAGAAACACTTTTATTATAATATTATTTAATAATATAGTTATAAAAAGATAAATTAGATGAACCTTTCTTTGAAATACGCAAAAATTGCCATGATTTGAACCCCACCTCACGCAGAAGGGTTCACCGTAATGCTGTGCAGCGTAACGAAACTATTGACAAATTGTGCCTTTATTCGGTGAGTTACTTTTACGAATGCTATCATTACAGAGGTCTTGTGAGCTCTCAAATTCCATGACAAAAGCAACCTGTTTAGCAATTCAGATTCCTCTCATCAATAAAAATAACACAGGCACTAATGGCGCTAAGGAGCTATTTGGTGTTTGATTTCTCAGAGGCGTTGTAATTCGTATTTGCCTTTCTATTTGCAGAAAAAAATTATGGTTCACTAAAATGTTCATCCAGTGGAATAATTTTGTGGTCCTTTAAAGTAATCAACATATTTACACCAACTGAAATTTCTTTAATAGTTGAAATAGGAACTGTAAGTATTGAATTTCATTTGCCATCACGGATTTCCTGAACAGGTATAAAAATATTGGGGGGGGGGGGAAGATTAGGTGGTGCCCCTTCTTAACACCAGAAGTACAAGTAATCATTTTGACTGCTTTTTACTTTTCAGAAATTTGTATCTCATAAATTATTATTAATAGATACGGGATTTTTTTTAAAATACAAGGAGGCACCGTCTCCTCGAATAAAAGTTAAATATTCCAGTATCTACAAATAATAATTAAGGTAATTAAGTAAAATACAGTCAAATTGATTACTTGGTAGTTGAAGAATTAATCTTCTTCGATATCACCACAACTTTCTTTCAATGTCATATTGCAATATAATTTATAAATCTTTTCGTACGATGATTTTTTCCTAAAAAATGTACGACAAAAAGTGATGATTTACTTTTTCCCTGAGTAAAGTTCTTGAGATCTGCTCCACATGATCATTAAGAACTAATCATTGGAAATTTGCATATGAATTTGGGGAGGTGCTTCTTTCTGGGGAGTTTTAAAGAGATAACTTATTTCAAGAAAGGATTACAAAAGAAAGCCACACAAAATTGGACACTCTGATGAGTATCACTCCATTGAAGAACTTTAATTGACTCTATCATAGAGGCTAACTGCCGAGTTATCGGACGGTGTCACATTTTCGATCGAAATTGAAAAATTTATTCATTATGGTTACTCGTTAGTTATTAATTTTATTATCCACTATCCACGACATCTGCAGGTATCATGTAAGCCTAATAAAATTTCGATTTGATATATAATAAATGTTTAGGTTATATTATATGATCGAAAAAGTAGAACCGTCCGATAACTCGGAATTAACACTATATTATTTCCTTGATGTTTATGAAAATCTCTCTCAAAGCATATTACATAGATATTAATAAACTAAAGTCACTTTAATTTGTATGACAAATTAGCGAAGATCAAGTTGGGAGCCCTTCAAAATCTTCCATTGCCCCACCATAATTTTCTATCCGACTAGGTCGCTAGAGGCATAATAAGATCTTTTGTATTGAAAAATGCAAAGTATGAACTTAAAAGAAAATTTAATAATGATACAATAATAGAAATAAATAAATACACTTTCTTAAGGGCCACCATGTATGAAGCAAATTAATATCCCTACATTATATACAGTGCAGGCTAATATAGAGTTACTTACTTAGAATCTCAACACTGATTACATAGTTTGTGCCGCTCTCACATAGTGAAGAAAAACAAATTATATTAATGAGCTAATGCAGACACCACCCAGAAGTTATCTCAGAACTGTGTACAAATTATGAAGAACATGACACTAATTATGGTGCCAACAAACTAATTTAAAGTTAACTAAGAGATAGAATAATCATACGGTGTTAATTTGATGACTTCATAATTATTATGTGTTAAAATATATTATAAATAAATATTATTCCTTGAATTTACTTCATACAGGTTTTTTGGGAGTTGGAATTTTATTTTTAATAATTTTATCTCCTTGAAGTGAAAAATTGATTTTTTTTTTCATTAATGAAAATCTGCGATTCGTCATTCATTTTCATTTCATTCAATAATGAAACCCTATGGATATACAAATCACAATTCTAAAAATTATTCTATAAATTTCATTGATACCAATTAAAATAAAAAATAATTAATAAATAGTAAGTGTTAAATATTAATTATCAAATACAGTTTTCTTATAAGATCGAAAATGTGAAACCGCTCTATAACATGGAACTTACCCTTTCGCCATCATATTAAATAATAACCAATCATAATTATAACTCTGATGACTTCATTTGGCACATCGAATGACGAGTGAAATCACTCTAATACTCCATCCTTTAACGATTTTAATCATCCAGAAAAGAGTGTGCAGTGATTATTTAATCTTAATCGCATCCTTATGATGTTTATCTACCAAATAGGATGAGATTGATCGATCCTTAATCTTCTGACGTAGTAAAATAATCACCAACTTTGGGCATTTGATGGCAACACCGTGAGATTAACGTAATGTTGAAGATACGAGCATAATACAACTCAACTATTTTTACTAACATACACAGAAAGATATATAAGGTAGGTTTTAATTAAGGCTCCGCACACGAGCGTCTTTTTAACGCAGCGTCATTTTCTTGCGTCCAGAATATTTTATATTTTATCTTTATCTTTTTTTTTAACGCGCATCAAAAGACCCATGGGTGCCATAGAGTTTCATACCATAGAGTTTCAGGGTAATGCGTTAATTGTCGAACGTCAAAAGACGCTCGAAAGGAGAAAACTCAAATGAATTGAATAATCCTAAGGAAGATTAGATAGGATTACTCAACACATTTCAAAATACTTTGTAGTCAGTGATACAATTCGAACACCTGGTATGAGTTCGCTAACGACGCTATCGAATTCAGTGTACCGCTAATGGTCATTCCCGTTGTCAACACCTCGTAAAACTCATAGGGACGGACACAAATGAACTGAAACCATCTGTGTAATATGACTGCGGTATGCTGTGTCTTTATAGATGAGTAGCATTGAATAAGTAGCCGCACAAGCCCACCCATGTACAGCGCATTAGTCTAAATAACCATCCACTGTTCTGATAAAATGTTATTAAGTGATAAATTGTAGATATGAGGGACTGTGACGTGAGCCACAAACAAGATAAACATCTAGAAGAATGCTAGACAATTGACTAGGTACAGGACTTATTTTGTCATTAACTGTCGGCTCTCTTCTAGATCTCATCTCTTGGCTCATATTTTAGATGAAGACTTGACAGGTTAGTTATGAAATTCTCCGCATTCGAACATCATTCTTAGTTTGTTATTATTAGGATTAGGAGGCGCTACTTTTTATGTTAATACATTCAATGAATTGAAGTATATGGTGAGCTCTGAGTTATCGGACTGTTCCACATTTTCGATCATATTAGGAAAAAGTATATACTAATTCAATTTAATATGTATATATGGAATCAAGTTAAATAATTATCATATTCTTCTTCTTTATAAGATCGCGAATGCAAAACGGTCTGATAACTCGAGATATACCTTATAGTTCTAACTATAATACGGTAGTACTTGCCACTGCCTCTATATATTTTTGTATATTTAACCTCCTACCAATTCACGACAGCAATTATGGCACAAGGTTTAGTGTCCTCAATACATGCATGCCAAATTAGCACAATTACGGAGTATCTGCCATCGTTAGATCTGACCTTATTGGACATGCTAGCTCTGCTCAATCCTCCACTTATAACTTAATATAGATAATATAGTGTGTTTAGTAGAGTATGTTGAGCTTGTCATGCTTTTAACTGTGTATTTAAATAGAACGGTAGAGATGTATCATGTAGCTATAGGATATTTAGTCAACCTTTAATTTCCAATTCAAGATTTTCGGTTGAAAATTAAGCAGGGTCCCCATTTTATTATTCAAGAGCCGTACCATAACATTTTTCCTGCATGCATACTGCATTATATATCTATTATTTCATTAGTAAATATATGCAATAATCTAATAGTATATTTCTAAAAATAAACCTACAAATATTATATATTGTCGGCAACCGTGAGCGGACAAAATGCCTGGACAGAATGCCTACAGACAAAATGCCTACAGACAAAATGCCTAAAATGGATTGTAAACTTTTTTTCAAATATGGGAATAGGGAATAAAAGATTTACAATTCCTAATATGTGAGACAAGTGGAACAGAGAGTTTTGTCTCAATGAGAGTTTATTAAATCACTTTCACATTGAATATGAACAATTGTAAATTATATAGCGTGCTTAGTGTAAACACTGTACGTATTATTTCACTGTGTTTGTGATTTATCACTAACGTGATTGATCTATTTAACAAATCACTCGATTATTATAATCTTCCTCTATTTTGAATTTATTCACTAACCATATTTAGTCATCTTTTACTTTTGATTTTTTTTTTCATTAGATATCTACAATCATTTTCTTTTAATATCATTTTTTCATTAGATATCTGTAACCATTTCATTCTATTTTTATTCTAAAATACGGTTTATTTTATTAGATATATGTATGTATGAATGTATATCAATTGATCATCTTCAATCTATAGTGATGTTTATCGTTGCTTTTGAAATTCTAAAGCATGTTTGGTAATTTCAATATTTATATAAGTTATTGCTGATATTCAATTAACTACCCATGCTTATAAACAAACACGCTGGTATTATATTATTTCATTATCTTGGTATTAGAAGTTCCGTTGGTGAAAATATTACATTTTTCTCTTTGAATTTTACCTGAGACGAAGTATATATTATTTACTTAGGTTTTACATGAATAAAAAAATAAAACCTTATTTGATGTTCAATGATAAAGTTAATTACAATATAATGAATTCTATATTTCTATTTACTAAGAATCATTTCATTAAAGATATCCCTTCAATATTTTCAATTTGGCTCTTCTATCAAAATATTGAGTCTATTTATTATTCTCTTTCCAACATTTTTTACGTCATTATTCTACTATTTTTATATTCAAATATTCATATATTTTGTATATTAGGGATTTTGTCCGTTAGGTATTTTGTCCGTTAGGCATTTTGTCCGTTAGGCATTTTGTCCGTAGGCACTCTGTCTTATAGTACCGTCGGCAACATCTCGTATATAAGTTCCGAGTTATCGGACTGTTCCACATTTTCGATCGTTTCAGAAAAAAATATATTTTTAATTGTTATTTAACTTGTAATATTGAACCGTTCGATATCTAAGAAATTGCCCTATCATGTCTTTGAAATTGGGATTTTGGTAATTGTGTACTCGTCTCATTGGAAGAAAAGTTATGCATAAAAACATGAAATATAAATAATTTAGTTAAATTTCACTAATAAATTGATATAACGAAACTATAAGGTTTTCCAAAAGTCATTTATACATTTCAAGTCTCGTGTACCTATCTGGCGGTCTTTGATTGATAGTAATTAAGATGAAAATGATAGCTACTATTAAATACGTATTAATTTAATGGTTATATTGTTTTTATGTTATTATAACAGCTTTCATTGTATGTTTCATTATGCCAAAGATTTCTGTAGCAGGCTATTAATATAATTGTTTAATATTAGTATTATCACAACAACCATCCAATCTTCTTCTTTTCGATTTTGGTGGCTTAGATCTAAGACCACCAAAAGCTGATGGATAACCAGGATGGTTATTTCGTTCTACCTGAAAACTTCTAGATAAAACCATCCATTGAACTCTCCATGGCTTCTATTTCGCAGTGTGAAACAAAGTTAGCCCCGCCCACTGCAGGGGGCAGTTACCCCCCTTTATTGCCCCCCGCAACACAACATCACAACAGCCCCCCGTAAGGAGTAAACAAAACAAAAATGGCGACCAGTGAAAGTACCGCGTGATCACTTGACCACGGGAAATAGGAACAACAACAAGAAATAATTGCATGGTGGTAATTCAATATTTAGCAACTATTTCTTTATCAACTATTTATATTTTTTTCATATTGTCAATAATAATAATTATACTTGTAGTAATAATTGTTGCAGCCTATGAATAATTAGATTTGATGGGTATATATGCAATGACAATAAAATGCAGTATCATTTCAATAAAATCATTTTATTCATTTATACTCTGAGAAGTTTTTGTTATTTTAACCCTTCGTCGTTCGGTTATTTTTTTGCATTTATTTCTATGTAAGGGATATCATGTTGTCTCACGTGCTTTTCTAATTGTAAAGAAAGAAAATTGTTTTAATAAATAAGTAGTTTAAATAATTACAATTTTTAAAATTTTGATCATAATCTTTGTCCATTATTATTCAACGCGTATTTATAAATCATTCATGTACTAATTATTCAATTTTATATATACTATCCAGTAAAGTAGTTACTGTATCACCTGAGCCTTTACCATGCTATTGGTAATAAAGTACTTAGAGTTATAGATCGGTACTCACTTACCTTAACCTCTTTATATCATTGTTGTGTCATGTTATAACTCTACAGTTAAATCAAGTCATTATTATTTGGTTCACATTCCTATTTTACGATATTTTTCTTCTTTCCTATTCAGGATAACGAATTACAGTGCATACTAACTACCTCAAATTCCAATGCTATTCTTACGGAGGGAAATAGCGCTAATTTTCCCCGGGAAGTACGCTGCCTATCAGTCACCCAGGTCTTTTTCCCACACTATTTACTATAATTCCCTCCTAATACTCACCTTATTTAGTTTGGGGGGTCGTTACTTTATTGAACACCTGCCTCAATGTTATTACAGTTAAGGTGAAGTTGATATTGCTAAAATAAATAAATATTATTACTTCTTTTTAGAGGAATTCGTTTAGTTGGGGGATCTTAATGTTCATCATATTTTGCTAATCATAGTTATTCAACATCCATGACTTTTTCTATTTCCTACACGAAACAAACAATTCAAGTAGGGTAAGTTCCAAGTTATCGAACGGTTCCACATTTTCGATTATTAACTATATTAATGATAAATAATAATTATTATAAATTGTTTTCTCATAAGATCGAAGATTGGGAACCGTCCGATAATTCGTAACTTACCCTATTTATAAGACTGTTGAAATATACCTTTTTTCCATCAAATTAACATCAACAGTAAAGTTTGAATTAAAGTAAGTTTACATTATCAAACTAATTATAATGCATACTATAAACAGGACACAAACCAGTAAATCAATTGGTAAACTTGATGGTAATGCAGGTAATGATTTACAGCAAACAATTAATAGATAAGAAACACGAACAGATTTAACCCTACTGTCTGATTTAACCCTACTGTCTGATTTAACCCTACTGTCTGATTTAACTCTACTGTCTGATTTAACCCTACTGTCTGATTTAACCCTACTGTCTGATTTAACTCTACTGTCTGATTTAACCCTACTGTCTGATTTAACCCTACTGTCTGATTTAACCCTACTGTCTGATTTAACCCTACTGTCTGATTTAACCCTACTGTCTGATTTAACCCTACTGTCTGATTTAACCCTACTGTCTGATTTAACCCTTCTGTCTGATTTAACCCTACTGTCTGATTTAACCCTACTGTCTGATTTAACCCTACTGTCTGATTTAACCCTACTGTCTGATTTAACCCTACTGTCTGATTTAACCCTACTGTCTGATTTAACCCTACTGTCTGATTTAACCCTACTGTCTGATTTAACCCTACTGTCTGATTTAACCCTTCTGTCTGATTTAACCCTACTGTCTGATTTAACCCTACTGTCTGATTTAACCCTACTGTCTGATTTAACCCTACTGTCTGATTTAACCCTACTGTCTGATTTAACCCTACTGTCTGATTTAACCCTACTGTCTG